>CM076578.1:893512625-894114871 GCA_034641835.2 Pinus albicaulis | reverse complement strand
TTGTTTATGGTGTTGTAACAATCTTTATCTGGAGCAGCTCCTTTTCAATGTGGAAAACCTATCTCTTTAGAAAATATATTTATATCCCTTAAAAATCAACTTGTCAAACGAGTTTGGAGAGTCACAAAGGCAGCCAAACAGAACATAGAGAACAAATTTCCTTTCCTGTGATAGTAGAGGTAACTTCGTCTATTGATGCTTTGAAGACATAAGGTATTCTTGTTCTTTGATATGCAAAGGTGAAAAACACACTACTCTTATTTCAACACATGTCTTTCCTGTAGGCGCCGTTAACAACACATTCAGCTTTTAACCACATTCTTACATCTCGGATTACCACACAGCAAAAAACACTATTTTTCAGCTATGGTGACAAGGTTTGAAAGTTTTGTAGGCTGTGGTGTGAAAAATTTGTAGCAGTTTCAACACACTGTTTTCTCTATAGGCATTTTTAGCAACATATTTATCACTCCAGCATGGTGTTTTTAAAACTTCTCACAGTACTTAGCAATTCTGAAATCAAGTGGGAGAACACGTAAAAATACCTTCAAACTTGATGGAAATCCTTTTTGGAGAGTTGGAGCAACTTTTTATATGAACTGGAGGCGCGTTGGAGGTTTTAAACTTGCGCAGCACTCTGCAGAGAAAGAACGTCGCACAAAAATCTAACCGGGCGGCCTGTCGGGTCGTGGTCGGGCGCCGTGTACAGGCGCGTCGCGCACGCGTACAGGCGCGTCGCGCGACCGTTATCGGTTAGTGAAAAAACGCTCCTCAACGCGTCGCGCAGTATTCCAGGCGCGTCGCGCTCGTTAAACTGCTGCAAACCTTTTCAAACTGCTCCGAACCTCTTTGTTTGAGCTTGAGGACAATCAAAGGGTCTTTGCTCGAAGTTTGAGAGATTTCAAAATGAAAAGGCAACAGCCTTCACCCCTTTTTAAAGTAAAGAAAAACAACGGTCCCTTTGATTTGATTTCGAGAGGGTTTCTCCTTTTACAAGTTTTGAAAAACGTTTGTTTTTAAACCCATACTTGAAACCTTATTTCTTTTGCAAATGAAACAAGACTTCTTTGTTTCAAACAGAACCCAAAGGCTATGATAACCTCTTTATAAGCCTATTTTCCCTTCTCGAAATGACATAATCTTTTTGGAGAAATATTTCCTTTGAAACTTTGACTGTTTCTCTCTTAAAGAAATGTTTCCTTTATGGAGATAAGAATCTGCCCTTTAACCTTCTGCACTTGTACGAGGAAAACTTCTCTGAGCTGTGTGAGGGTTATAAGTGTGCCTTTAACTGATGTTCTCTTTGATTTTGGAGGTGAAAAAACAATCATAATCACCCAGGCTTTGTTATTACCTTTGACACATTGTTCATAGGAAAAAGGCCCTTCATTGGACAATGGCATGTTCACATTGCTTTTACCGGGTTCCAGGACTTGAAACGTATATCATGATCTCCCTTGCCTATTCATAAACTTGTATACCTATTTACAATGTCCTTTTGGGAACTAATCTTGAATTGCCTCCCATCATTTGTGATGTATATCTGAAAGGAGAAATTTATGAACCAGAAAGAACAGGGCCCTTTGAAACACAGTTATCATTTCCTTTGACCAGTGCAATGATCTTTCTTTTTGTAATAGAATCATTCCAAGGTTCAAATCTGTCCACTGCTTGACACTTTTGGTGATATTTTTAACAAGGAAAAACCACTCAAGATCTATCGAAGAGCATTGAAAGCTGTTTTGTCATTTTAAAAGGAGGTGGTCTGTCTTCTTCCAACTTGGTTGATAGTTTCTGCTTCCAGGTGATTCATAAGCTCCTCCTTTGATGGTAAGTTCCATATTTTAGTTGCATCCATTCATACTATCTTTCTCTGTTTACTTGAAAGGAACTCTTTTAGACTTCTTGGAATGCGACAGTGAGGTGTTGTTTGACCCCTTCTCCTAAGGAAACTGCCCCTTTTTGTAACAATGGCATGCATATTCAAATTGTCTCCTGTCCACTATGATGTATAGTTTGAAAGACATTTCCCTATGAGTAGGAAAACCAATACCTTTTGAAACATAAACACCATCTGTTACCTGTGTAATGACTTTTTCTTTCCTTCTTTGTCTCTTTCCACTGCATCTTTGACCAATCAGTCTTTAAAAACAGTCAATGCCATGGCCATCTGCTCATGAATGAATGAGGCCCTTCACTTGGCAAAGTATCTGAAGATTGTTTGATAAGCCTGCCTGACAAGGGTTTTTCTTGGATATGATCGTAAGCAAACAAACTTGAAAACATTAATACTTTTACCTCTTCCTATGTAATGACATGACTTGTCAACTTTTCTTCAATTTGGTCTTGTTGGAACAGCAGGCTGCTTATGATTAGAACTGTTTTCACCAATGATATGTCTCTCCAGGGTTTTAACAATTCATATGATTTGAAAATTTCAAATGACTTCCTTTACAAGACCAAAACTCTGTTTTCCCTTTTCTTGCACACTTCAGATCCTAGCTCTGCTATGAACATCACTTACACTCAGAAAAACTAGAGTCACTATTTTACTGTCTAGTGAAAAGCAAGCCTGTGCTTTTGCAATCATTAAAGTCAATAATGGCCAGCGCCCTCTGCTTGTAGATGAAGGAGGCGCCTTAACCCTCTGCTTGTAGATGAAGGAGGTTCTTGGCCATGAAAAATTACCAGTCTGTTTGACAGTGGTGTCTTTCCTATACTGTGATTTCATGCTGAAAGGAAGCTGCAAGGTCTTGATGAGTCACTCTCTGTCTTGCAGATATATCTCAGGCTCATGTTTACATTGAGAAGCAGTTGTTCTTCTAAATGTAGATTCAATAAATTTCTTCTGAGATGATGTTATATTTCCTGTCTTTGCAAAATCCATAAAACATTGTAAAAACACCTAATAATCAGCTTAAGATTGTGGTTTATGCAGTGCTGAGACCTAGGGGTGTGTAAGTGGCGCGACTTAGAGCTATTATCAATTTCATTTGCAGAGTGGGAGGTCTATCATGACTAGTCTGTATCAGATGGAGGCTTTTGGCTTTTTGATTGTTGCCAAGGGTAAAATTCCTTAAAGCGCCACTTCCTAACTTAGGGGAGGCTTTTGAAACAGACTTGGATTTGCCTTTTAGAGCTGATGGGCAGACTAGTTGGGCTAAAGCTAGATAGGATAGTGATAATGAGGTTTTGACTTTGACATGGGTGGACTGAAAAGTAGGAGGGCGAAAAAAGTTTTATGAGGGTTTTCTAGATGACAAATTGACATATGAAAAACAACTTCTAGAAAACTCAGCTATGGATATAGTCATCACTAACATGTGAAAAATACTGATGACTAACAGTGGCTCCATTTGGGGAGGGCAGCTCCTCGTCAGGAGGTGTCCAAAATTCAAATCTTTGGCTTATGAAGACCAGTTCCTTATCCATTGGCGCAAAATTTCACCCTTCTTTGATGCTATTTCTGAAAAGTGACAGCATGGTTAATCATCAATGATACTTCTACCTACCCCACTATCTTTCCTAACATTTTTTCTTCTCTTTGGTGCATTTGAACTAGCAGCCCTTTGACAATGTATATTTTTCTTTTTGCAAAATGAACCTATCTATTTCTACTCTTATATCTGCCGGGAGTTCAGATTAAACTGATGAACTCCTTCATTACTCTACCTATGCTAGATCGACTGTCAAGATTAAGCAGTTTGACAGGATTTTTTTTCTCTAATCTAAAACATGAAATTCAAAATGATCAAATCAGGATTAGACGGTCTGATTTATCATGCATTTGCGGCATAAAAGACAAGCTGCACACAAATATTATTTTGCAACAAAGGGAAACTAGACAAGCAGGACTAAGATGTACAATGTATTTTTCATCCCTCGCTTCTCTCTTTGGTTCTGTTTTAGGCATGTGGAACCAGAATCTCTCCCTAATCTAAACTCTGTGATAAGTCAATCTTACACAATGTTGACTATCTTTGCACTCACTAACTTATCAGCAAATAAATTTAAACATGCTCAGCTATGATTAGGCTAGATATCTGAACAAGACATTGAAGTACTATTAGTGGCATTTAGGCTTCCTCGCTTTCCGAAGGACTGTTTTTTGGAACATGGGGCTTTACCACTGCTTTTTAGAAACTACCCTCTTTTTCTACTTTTCACTGTTTTTGTATTTTCCGCTTTTTCACTTTTTCTTCAAACAAACTACAAATGAAAAAAGTGCTCACAAGGCTAAGTTTTAACTATCTACCTATCCTAATCTAAACTGTACACAACATACATTCATTTGGTGAACTCTTCTTTCCAATGTAACCAGTCAAGTAGATGATCAAATGGGTGATTCTGGTTTAGTTCTTTCATGATGTTAAAGTACTGAAAAAACCACTCCCATTTGGCTGGTTTTTGGACAGTAGTGCTTAAGCTTTTTCTCATTCTTGGTAGCAACTTGTTTATGATAGAACCCACTACTCTTTTAGACTTCTCAAGGAAAACAACGGATGGATCTTGGAAAAATAATTGATCTAGAGGTTTTGAGATATAGGCTTCATTCAAGACTACTCTTTCAGATTTCTCAAGGAAAACAGCAAATGGATCTTGGAATAATACCTGATCTAGAGGATTTGAGATATAGGCTTCATTCAGGACTACTCTTTCTTCCACTTGACTATATTTGGGACTCTCCCGGTAAAGCAACTCTTCCTTTTGCTCCTGATCACTTGAAATGTCAGACTCATCACATATTGCAGTGTAGTTTTCTTTCCAAGCTGATGTGTTTTGATAGGGTGGGTTGAACACTGTGTGAAGGTTATCAGGTTGATGAGCAAGGATACACTTTGATAGTAAATTATCTTGAAAGGACAGTGTGACAACTCTCATGTGTTTATCAGCCTCTACTTCTTCATCTGCAATTTGTAACTCAATGGAACTTGGTGGCTGCAAATTTGGAGTTAAGGAAGATTCCCTATCCAAAGTGACTTCTTCAACCATTTCAGGAAAAAACTTTTTATTTATAACCTGCTCAAGAATTTCATCATCCTTCTCAACCTCATTGTCAAAGCTGAAAAATAGTTGATTTCAAATTGTGTAAATGTTATATTTGACGGACTGAAGTGAAGTAGAGTCAAGAGTCTAAGACTCTTCACTTACTTCTGAACTTTCAAGGCTCTCCTTATCAGTGTTATAGATGACCTGTAATAGCTGCTCACTTTCTCAAGTTTATGAAACTGAGCTTCCTCCCGAAAATCAAAAACTGAATCTTCTGCAAAGTTAGCTTCTGTTTGGAAATCATATAAGTCAACATATTGATCAAACATTTGAGAATCATTAACATAAGCAATGTCACCAGCCATGTACATTGGACTGCCAGATTGCTTTTCTTCAACTTGATTTACAAATCTATTTTCTGACTTATGATATGCAAGATTAACAAGAGAAAGATCAGAGAAGTTTTGGTTATTAGTTTCTGCATCTAGTAAAGGAAAATGTGTTTCTGATGGTTTGATAACTTCTTCCTTTTCCATTATCTGCTTGTTTATATCACTTTCATTGTATAAGATAAAAGAATCTAAATTATAATGAGTGGAATAAATGGGAGTATTGTTTTCCATGACTGCTTGAGTTACCAGAGGTTGAGTTACTTCTAGTCCCAGGTTTTCCATGGCATTATGTAATATATTGTCCCGTATGTTCAGGCTCACATAGGAAGGAGAAACAGATCCTTCTTGGTATTGACCTTCTATTTTCGGGCCGAATAAGAGCTCGGGTTTGTTTTCAGTTAGATTTAAAGTATCTGCCTCGCTCCCTATGTCAAAAACTTTGAAAATTTGAGATATATACCTATCTACAGTTATTAGCTCAGTAAGGGGTATGGTAATTTTTATTTCGGAAACTTCCCCTTCGAAACTAAAAGGAGTTTGTAGTTTGGGCAGATTTGTTTCAGCTTTTTTGGACATGACCTTTCCTATGCTCCTAATTGGTTGATTCTGGTTTGAGACCTTGTTTGACACAGTCGCCTCGGGAGTCTTTGTGGAGGTACTAGGAGTATCCGAGCTAAGACTTGTTTGAATAGCTTTATCTTTGTTTTGGTCAATTTTCTTGGCCACAATTTTGTTGCTATCCATGGCTTTTTTAAGGATGGTGTCAGAGGTTTTAGCAGTGTCAGGGCTACTCTTCTTGGAGTGGTCTTGGTTTTTTCTGCTTCTAAGGTTATACTGCCTATGAGCTTCTATAATGGCATTATGAAAATCTATGGCAGGATCTTCGAGATCTTCATAGTCGGTTTCGTCCTGACTTGGGGAGCATAACTCTTTCTCTTCTGCTGTGAGGTAAACCTTACTCTCGTTATCAGAACCTATGAGTTTCCAATGATTTTCATCAATGGGTGCGGTATCCTTATTCTGTTCATCAACATAATTCTCACTGAAGGATGGTCTGATCTGCTGATCATTTCCTCTTGGTTTATTTTGAGACTGATCTTTTCTAAAGCCTTGTTTCCGGTTTTGAGGGTTTGGTTGGTTGTCCCTAGGAGGCACTTTTTCACTCATTTTTTCCCACATCTTTGTCATGGATTTGATCAGTCCATCTATTCTAGGATCTAGGGAAGGAGATGAAGTGGAGACCTTATCTCTATATGGGACTTTTCCTTCTAATCTAGTCCTGGCTCTTTTTTCTGCTAAGTTGGCTTCTGTTTTTATGGCTATTTGTTGCATTTCCTCTAGGGTAGGGGGATCCTTGTCTCTCAAATGATATGTCATGTCTGGATCAAAACCCTCGGGGAATTTTTCCAAGACTAAACCAAGTGGGGGTTTTAAGTGAGGCAGGAGGGCGTTATACACACTATTGAACCTAGTGCAGTAAGCCTGGACACTTTCCCCATTTTCCCGTTTTAGGTTGTTATATTCTGACAGGATTTGAATAGGGTTTCTTCGGATTTCCCACCTATTTCTGAAGACTTGATGTAGTTCTGGGATATTGTGGATATTGTTTGGAGTTAAGCTTTTGAACCATGTTTTGGGTTCACCACCAAGACTTTGGGTGAATATTCTCATTCTGACGGTCTCGTCTTGTACCTCCAGGTATTCATAAGCATCAGTCATTCTACTTATATGCTGTTGAGGTGTAGTGGTGTCTTCTCCAGTAAAGTGTGGGATTTTGTCTTGATATTTATTTGGGAGAGGAGCCAAGGGTGGTGGCAACACCAAAGGTGCATACCAGGCTGCCATGACAGGAGCTAATGGATGATGTACAAGATGAGGACTAGTGGGATGAGATGAGGTGGTTTGAACAGGTGTGGTGGATGAACTTGGACTAGTGATCTGGTTTAGAGCAGATCTGGGATGGTAGGAGCCAAATTGATGGAGAAGCTGAAAGTCGGGGGGGGGGTGGAAGGTGAGGCTTCTCTACTATGACTGTGTGATTGGTCTAGGGTTTCAAGATCGTCAAAGTTTATCTTACTATGAGACCTGCTTCTGAAAAGAGCTTTTGATGACTCTAATTCAAAAGGTGAATCTGGTAGGATAGTGAGATGTTTAGGTACTGATCTTGTTTTACGGATGGATCTACCAGTAGCTAGATGATCAGTTTCAGAAGCTTGCCATAGAATCTTCTCTGGGTCATCTACTATGATAGGGGGATTTGGGTCTGGATGGGATCTGGTGTTGATTCTTCGTGAAGCCAGATTTTGGATCTAGAGTTTAGAGAGAATGGTATTGGTGAATGTTTTTGGATGAGTGATCTCTCTAAAGTTCTACTAAGGTGAAGGATGGTCAAAATAAAAGGGATGGACTAGTGGAGTCACCAGGTGGAACTGGGTTGTTTTTGTGAAGATAGATATGGTCCACCACCGGTAACTAATCTGGAAATATTTTGGATTTTCTGAGTTTTATGTGCAGCCTATGGTTTAAAGTATCCTAGACTTGTTTCAACACTTTGCTAGGGTGATGAGAACAAAAAGAGTTTACTCTAAATGGGTCTATGGACTGCTTGCTTGTTTATGGTATCTAAAGGACCAAAGAGTCTATAAGATTTTGCTAGACTATCATGTACTCAGTGTCCCACCATCTCCCGCTATGTTTAGTGAGTGATGGGATAGGTCTATCGGATAGTAACTTGGAGTTTGGTAAAATAGTAAGGCCTACTAGAGGTTAGTGGAGTCGCCAGGTGGATTATCAGTTTATTTTGAGATATACTTGTATGGTCCACCACCAATATTGACAAAAAACCAATCTAAAGGAGTATTTTGGGGTTTTTTCTGAGTTTTATGTGCAGCCTAGGATGTAAGAGTGTTATAAAACTGATTCATCACTTTGCTAAGATGGTTGAAACAGAGAGTTCACACTAAATGATTCTAAAGGCTGATGGTTTAAGTTAAAAGTTGAAGGACTAAGGAGTCTATAAAAGTTTGCTAGACTATCATGAACTCAATAGGTCCCACCGTGATCGCCATTATGTTAGTGAGCGGTGGGATAATTCGGCCAACTAATATTCTCAAAAGTCTCTAAAGATTAGGGAAACTAAGTTTGTTTAATACTCAGAGTCCCACCGTGATCACCATTATGTTAGGGTCCCGTGATTTGGCCGATTGGTGAGCCAAATGACGATGTAACATCAAACCAAGCTTTGGAGCCCAAGGACCTAGCCTTCCCGGACTCAGAGAGGGCTCTCTCTATTATATATAAAAGATATCGGAGTGTTTTCTTGTGGTGTTCTGATATAAGGCTAGTTATGAAGTATGTTTTTAAGTTTGTGAGGGATAAAACTGATCAAAGATATAAAATGGGTAACAAGAAGTTAGATCAACTGGGCTATGGGGTCAAAAAGGTCAAGGAAGCTATGAGATGATGATGCAAGGCTGCTGTAGGGCCGATTTGATTCAAGGTAGAAAGGATCTTTGGGCAAAATGGAGTAAATGGACATCAAGTTTGTGAATAACAAAGAGTTTCAAGCATCACTGGTTTAATAGATAACATAAAAATGGTAAAGAAAACCCTTAATCATGCAACATGTAACTATAAACTAATCAACACATCGAAACAAACATTCCAGCCATGCATAGAAGTATAAGACCCTCTAACTTTGGGAAATGGCTATCAGACTTTGGGGAAAACACTTAAGATGGACTAACAACTCAAAATACTATGCCGGAACACCTAAACAAAGTCTTTAAGTTATTGGGCACTTTGAAAAACAAGCTTTCATAGTTTTAGGCAAAGGGCTAGATCGGGACTAGGCCTCCTTGGTTCAACAAGATGATAGGCTAATCAGTCAAAGAGATAGTCTTATGGACAGAACTATGGACAGTCATAGGTAAGCAGGGCACACCATACATCCTACTCAATATGCATAGAACTTATAAATAAAACTAGCAACAATATCCTTAAGTTACTAAAGAGCAGTTAAGAATTCTTTAGTACAACTAAGGAATAAGAAAACATAAAAGCTATGAAGATTCAGGAATTTTGAGGTGCCTCCATGGGCATATCTCAAACTTAATCTCTACTGATCTATAGCAGCAAGAAGCATGTATCATGAATGAAAACTAGAAGACAACAACAAAGTAAGAAACACTATACCATTCTACCATGTCATGGAATCCATCAACAATCCTTCATCATTCATCAAAAGCATCAAAGAGGCAGTCCAAAAATCATAACACAAGTATGTTCTTCAAAGCTCATATGACCAATATATTGATTCTTCTCTCAAGTTCAGCCTTGTTTTACAATGAAGCCTTGTGGAATAAATAGGCTCAAGTGAGGAAAACCTCATGGTGCAACTAGCTATCCCATTGGCCTAATCAAAACATCTAAACTTGTCCTTGAGGCTTTGCAAAGCCCAAGGCACAAAATATCCCATAAAATATCTAAAAAAATGCTAAAAATGGAAATTATATTGACTTTGCAACATTTTCCAAGTGTAAAAATAGCTAAACGCACATTTGGAAAAAGCAGATTTTTGAGGTTCAAAAATTGCAAAAATACTTCAAATTTATATCAGAAAAAGGTCCCCTGACTTGCTGGAGACAATTGGCAGCCTTCCCGGTGTCGAAACGAGGCTCATGATAGCTCGTTGGAAAGCTTTCTGTGTCTACTTTCCGGTGCAACTAAAATCACCTCAATCTGATGCCTGGAAGTCCTCCAAATCTGTACCTATGTGTAAAAAGCCAGGAAATAGCAGACTACTGATATGACGGGCAGAATGTGCAAAAAGTGAGCATTTTTCGCCGTTTTGAGGGGGCGAATGATCTCCAAATGCTCTGAAAATTGCTGAGGACCTGATCATGAAATTATGACATCAAATGGTGTCATCCTCCTCCCTTGAAAAAACCTCAAACTGAAATGGCGAAATTATGAGTTTTCGACCAAAAACTCAAAAAAATGCCAAAAAACAAAAAGTTGTCGAAATGAGCCCAAAATTGGCACGCATGACCCTCAAGGGTCCCTAGCAACATGCTTCGAAGCTGAGGCTAAAATATCAAGTGCTGATGTGCTTTTCTCTTCTTTCCGTGCCAGGCGCTTCCCCTTTGCTTTCTTCAATTTCTCTTGGGCTGCCTTTAGTTTGCGCCGGGAAAACTGATTCAACTTTTGAAAGTGATGTGTCCTCTTCCTTTGTAGCTCTAGATATCTGTTTGCTCTTTCAAGCTTCATCTCCAAGTGTTTGTTGGCTCTTTCAAGCCATGCCTCTTTGTTTTCTTAAATTTCCTGCTCAAGGAGTGCAGTGAGAGGAAAGGCTTGGAGATGGGCTTGTTCTTCTTCTTTCTGCTTTTCCAAGGCTCTTTTAAGCCCTATGGTCCTATGCCTCTTCTGCCTAGGCTGTTCTTCCTCTTCTTCCTCATCAAAATCACCAATGAGTTCTTCTATCCTTGCTTGCGCCTTAGCTGCTTCATTTTTGTATTTGATCGCCCGTGCTTCATGAACAGCTGTGTGAACACTCATCTGTTTGTTTTGGGTTTCCAAGAAATAGTTGAAGTTCCTTGCCCGTTGAAGATCATTCTCCAATGTCTCAATTTTCCCCTCTTTATGGATTAGGAGGTTTTCAAGAAGGCGGGCTTCATTATCGCTGTCATCACTCTGGATTGGAATGACAGCTGACGCTCCTTCATGTTCTTGACTTTTTCCAACCTTGCTTTTCCCTTTGAAGGCCAATCTTGCACTCTTCCTCCTTGGCATGCTAATGGGAGACCTCTTGGGCAACTTTCTTTTGCTGGGGATAACTTTTGTCACTTTTGGAGTGGCAGCCTTAGACCCTTTCTTCCTTGCTGTGCTGAGCTTTGTTCTTTTGGGAGGAGGAGACACAACTGATTTACCCTTGACATCTTCTTGAAACTATTGCTCTCCTTGAGGCTACTGGATGTATACTTCTTGTTGTTCACTTTGCTGCCCCTGTTCGCCAACATTAACTTGTTGTTCTACTTCAATGCCTTGATCAATTTTTGTTTCTACTTGCTGCCCTTTTTCATCAAAATCAAGCTGTTGTTGTGCTTGGATTTCCTGTTCATTTTGTGGCTCAAGATGTTGCTCAATTTCCTGCCCAAACTGTTGTTCCTGTCCTTCAAAATCAAGCTGCTGCTCTTCCTCTTGTACCTGTTGTTCATCATCTTCTGTTTGCTGCTGTTCATCCTTTTCCTCTTGCTGTTGTTCATCCCTTTCCTCTTGATGTTGTTCATCCCTTTTCTCTTGCTCATGACCTTTCTCTTCTTGTTGTCCACTCCCTTCTCCTTCTTCCTGCTGTCTTGACTGTTCAGTGGTAATTTTGAGCCTTCTGGGAGTAGGCCTGCTGGACAAAGGTATAGGGCGATGAATAGGCTGAGTGGGAGACACATGGACAGGAGGAACAGTAGAGAAATCTGGGTGACTAATGAATACATCCCATGGAACTTCCTTCTTCTCTAGCTGATGTAGGATGATAATTTTGATCAGAGAATGATGGAAAAGGGAAGGTATTTGCAGAGGTGGGGCCTTCTTCTAGACTGTAGATGCCATCTTCTCGATGCTCTTGAATAAAAAGTAAGGGAGATTTAGTTGCATGTTTCTAGTGAAATGCATCAATAGGCGGACATGGTAGGCATAAACTCGATCAAACCTCCCTTCACAAGTAAAATACTTCATTATGACTTTCATAAGAGGAGCATAGTTGTCAAGAAGATATGAAAAAGGGAAAATAGCAGTGAAAGCATCTCTATGCTCAGGCTTGATGAAAGGCTTGTAATCTTCTAAGTCAAGATGGGCCTGTTTGAACCATTTTTCGCCATGATATGGAATCTTGGTGGCCTTGGACACTGATCTTGGAGAAAACTTGAAATCAAGGTCCGCTACCCTGAAATTCTTGTTCTGGAACCTCAGGGCGCATAGGTGTGTTAATGGCGAAAAAATTTTGACCTCCTGTATCTTCTGGCAGAAATCTAGGCAACCTACTTCATGGAAGTTGAAAATGATGGATGGATGAGCATTAACCTCTTCTGTAGAGATTGGCTCATATCTTTTATGCGGACCACTTCTGCTGTCTTGCCTTGGAGGCATTTTGACTTAAATGTGCTTTTGAAGAAACAAACTGCCTTACTGTGTATCAACTGCCTTCTTGGAGCCAAACTGTGTCAATGCACTGCTTTGATAGAGAAATAATGTATTTGGATGATTGCAACAAGTTTCCTTATAAGACACAACCTCTGCTCTCTTAAAAAGTAGCCTTCCACCTTGAAAGTATCTCAGTCAACAAACTTTTCAATAAGAAATAATACAGTGGAACGAAGGACAGACTGTTAGGAAGAAAGCTGTTTACAGTGTCAAAATTTCCTTGCTTTGTGATGTTTGGAGGTTAACAACACATCTTTGTACCTTGGATCAATGGTGTACTTTTCCAATCATTTCAAAACCTGCCCTGTCTAATGTGCCAAACACTCAACACACTTATGTTTTATGCAATGAAATCTTAGTGCAATTAGACAGTCAATGTCACAATTCTGAACAAGGTGACAGAGTAAAAAATGCTCCAAAAGTTCAACCAAGCCTGCAATAGCCTTCTCTTTTCAAAATAACCAGGACCTCTTATCAATGTAACACCTTGCCTTTGTAGAAAAAACCTTTATTTTATATGAACATCCACTTATCAAATAAGCTAAAAGGACAAAAGACAGTCAAGCAACAAGCACAGTGAAAACTGTCTTTTCTGTGAGAAGTAAGAGCAACTTTACTCTGTAGCTTTCAACCTATAAACTGCTTTTTAACAAGAACCCTTTTTTTTCTGATTACACTTCACTGTCCCTTACTGGTATGTCACTCCATTAAACAAAATCATACCACATACATGGTCAATCTCCAGTATGGGCATACAGTCAATCTTATTGGTATGGAACAAGGTGACAGAATTTAAACAAGCTCTAAAGTTTCAACAGAGGCTGTAGCAGCTTATTTCTTTCCCACAATCAAAAATCCTATTTAATATGGAAACCCTGTCCTTTGCAGAAAAAACCTCTACCCCATCTGAATATCAACTTGTCAAAATAAGCTTGAAGAAAAAAACAGTCAAGTGGCAAACTCAGGAAAAAACTGCCCCTTCTGTGGTCTATAGGGTTAACTTCTGCCCTTTGGTATCTTGAGGAATAAAACACTTTTGTTCTTTGATTTAGGAAAAGGTAAGAACACACAGTTTGGCTCAGCACATACCCTTTCCCTGTAGAGGCCTTTAATATTAATCTTGCATGGCCATGATCTTTGAACAAAGTTTCCCACCTGAAAACAATACATTTGAATGAATTGTTACTGTAGTCTATATGTCAGTAGCTCCTTTCAATGTAAAACCTATCTCTTTAGCAAATATCTTATATCATAAAAATAAACTTGTCAACGAGTTTGAAGTCACAAAAGCAGCCATGAACATGAGAACAACTTTCCTTTCTGTGATCATGTAACTTGATTGTGTCCTTTGAAAAATTTTAATTATTCTTGTTCTTTGATATGCAAAGGTGAAAAACACTACTCATGTTCTTTCCATTTCTTTACATGGCGCCGTTAACAACACATTATTTTTAACCACGGTCTTATCTCGGATTACACACGGCTAGAAAACACGTTTTATTTATGGTGACAAGGTTTGAAAGTTTTGTAGGTTGTGGTGTGAAAAATTTGTAGCAGTTTCAACACACTGTTTGCTCTATAGGCATTTTTAGAAATATATTTATCACTCCAGCATGGTGTTTTTAAAACCTCTCACAGTACTTAGCAATTCTGAAATCAAGGGGGGGGGGGGGGAACCAAGGGGGGGAACACGTAAAAATACCTTCAAGCTTGATGGAAATCCTTTGTAGGTTAGGTAGCACATATGAGCTAAAAGACGTGGAAGTTTTAAACACGCGGCACTGCACGAGGAAGAAGAACGTCGCGCAAAAATCTAACCGGGCGGCCTGTCGGGTCGTGGTCGGGCGCCGTGTACAGGCACGTCGTGCACGCGTATAGGCGCATCGTGCAACCGTTATCGGTTAGTGCAAAAACGCTCCTCAGCGCGTCGCGCAGTATTCCAGGTGCGCCGCACTCATTAAACTGCTGCAAACCTTTTCAAACTACTCCGAACCTCTTTGTTTGAGCTTGAGGACAATCAAAGGGTCTTTGCTCGAAGTTTGAGAAATTTCAAAATGAAAAGGCAACAGCCTTGACCCCTTTTTAAAGTAAAGAAAAACAACGGTCCCTTTGATTTGATTTCGAGAGGGTTTCTCCTTTTACAAGTTTTGAAAAACGTTTGTTTTTAAACCCATACTTGAAACCTTATTTCTTTTGCAAATGAAACAAGATTTCTTTGTTTCAAACAGAACCCAAAGGCAATGATAACCTCTTTATAAGCCTATTTTCCCTTCTCGAAATGACATAATCTTTTTGGAGAAATATGTCCTTTGAAACTTTGACTGTTTCTCTCTTAAAGAAATGTTTCCGTTATGGAGATAAGAATCTGCCCTTTAACCTTCTGCACTTGTACGAGGAAAACTTCTCTGAGATGTGTGAGGGTTATAAGTGTGCCTTTAACTGATGTTCTCTTTGATTTTGGAGGTGAAAAAACAATCATAATCACCCGGGCTTTGTTATTGCCTTTGACACATTGTTCATAGGAAAAAGGCCCTTCATTGGACAGTGGCATGTTCACATTGCTTTTACCGGGTTCCAGGACTTGAAACGTATATCATGATCTCCCTTGCCTATTCATAAACTTGTATACCTATTTACAATGTCCTTTTGGGAACTAATCTTGAATTGCCTCCCATCATTTGTAATGTATATCTGAAAGGAGAAATTTATGAACCAGGAAGAACAGGGCCCTTTGAAACGCAGTTATCATTTCCTTTGACCAGTGCAATGATCTTTCTTTTTGTAATAGAATCATTCCAAGGTTCAAATCTGTCCACTGCTTGACACTTTTGGTGATATTTTTAACAAGGAAAAACCACTCAAGATCTGTCGAAGAGCATTGAAAGTTGTTTTGTCATTTTAAAAGGAGGTGGTCTGTCTTCTTCCAACTTGGTTGATATTTTCTGCTTCCAGGTGATTCATAAGCTCCTCCTTTGATGGTAAGTGCCATATTTTAGTTGCATCCATTCATACTATCTTTCTCTGTTTACTTGAAAGGAACTCTTTTAGACTTCTTGGAATGCGACAATGAGGTGTTGTTTGACCCCTTCTCCTAAGGAAACTGCCCCTTTTTGTAACAATGGCATGCATATTCAAATTGTCTCCTGTCCACTATGTTGTATAGTTTGAAAGACATTTCCCTATGAGTAGGAATACCAATACCTTTTGAAACATAAACACCATCTGTTACCTGTGTAATGACTTTTGCTTTCCTTCTTTGTCTCTTTCCACTGCATCTTTGACCAATCAGTCTTTAAAAACAGTCAATGCCTTGGCCATCTGCTCATGAATGAAGGAGGCCCTTCACTTGGCAAAGTATCTGAAGATTGTTTGATAAGCCTGCCTAACAAGGGTTTTTCTTGGATATGATGGTAAGCAAACAAACTTGAAAACATTAATACTTTTACCTCTGCCTGTGTAATGACATGACTTGTCAACTTTTCTTCAATTTGGTCTTGTTGGAACAACAGGCTGCTTATGATTAGAACTGCTTTCACCAATGATATGTCTCTCCAAGGTTTTAACAATTCATATGATTTGAAAATTTCAAATGACTTCCTTTACAAGACCAAAACTTTATTTTCCCTTTTCTTGCACACTTCAGATCCTAGCTCTACTATGAACATCACTTACACTCAGAAAAACTAGAGTCACTGTTTTACTATCTAGTGAAAAGGAAGCATGTGCTTTTGCAATCATTAAAGTCAGTGCCTTAACCCTCTGCTTGTAGATGAAGGAGGTTCTTGGCCATGACAAATTACCAGTCTGTTTGACAGTGGTGTCTTTCCTATACTGTGATTTCATGCTGAAAGGAAGCTGCAAGGTCTTGATGAGTCACTCTCTGTCTTGCAGATATATCTCAAGCTCATGTTTACATTGAGAAGCAGTTGTTCTTCTAAATGTAGATTCAAGCAATTTCTTCTGAGATGATGTTATATTTCCTGTCTTTTCAAAATCCATAAAACACTGTAAAAACACCTAATAATCAGCTTGAGATTGTGGTTTATGCAGTGCTGAGACCTAGGGGTGTGTAAGTGGCGCGACTTAGAGCTGTTATCAATTTCATTTGCAGAGTGGGAGGTCTGTCATGACTGGTCTGTATCAGATGGAGGCTTTTGGCTTTTTGATGGTTGCCAAGGGTAAAATGCCTTAAAGCGCCACTTCCTAACTTAGGGGAGGCTTTTGAAACAGACTTGGATTTGCCTTTTAGAGCTGATGGGCAGACTAGTTGGGCTAAAGCTAGATAGGATAGTGATAATGAGGTTTTGACTTTGACATGGGTGGACTGAAAAGTAGGAGGGCGAAAAAAGTTTTATGAGGGTTTTCTAGATGACAAATTGACATATGAAAAACAGCTTCTATAAAACTCAGCTATGGATATAGTCATCACTAACATGTGAAAAATACTGTTGACTAACAGCATCTACTGCAAGAAACCTTCTTCCCTATCTCCCCCATATATATCTATATATCCATCCATATCTCCTTCTTTTTCTTTTTATCTCACCCCACCATACACACACTCTCTCTCACTCCATATCTATCAATTTCCTTGTCCCTCACTCCTTCTCTCCATCTATATTTTTTTCTCTTCACCTTACATCTATATCTATATCTCACTCTATCTCTCTATATCAACTCCAAAACATAAACTCTCTTTCTCCAATCTATCTATCTATCTATCACTCTCTCCTCCTCCTCCTCCTCTCTCTCTCTCTCTCCCTCTCTCTCTCTCTCACTTCTATCTCTCTTCCTTATTTCTACCCTTTCTCCCTCTCTCTCCATCTTCTTTATCACTCCCTCTCTCTCTCTCTCCACCTTTCACCCTCTATGTCTTTATTCTTACCTCCCCCTCTCTCCCTCTCCATCCTCATATCTCTTTCCCCCCCCCTTCTCTCTCTATCCCCCCCCCACCTTTCTCTCTATCTTCACCTTCCAACTTTGTTACTATATGCCTCTCTTTCTCCTTCTCTCCCCCCTTCTCTCCATATCTCCTTATTTGTCTCTTTATCTCACCCCAAAACATACACACTCCCTCTTCATCTCTCCCTTGTCACTCCCCCTCTCTCTCCACTACTCACTCTCTATGTATTTCTTCTTCCCTCCATCTCTCAATCCCTCCCTCTCTCCCCCTCCAAATCCATATTTCTATCCCGCCCTCTCTCCTCCCCTCTCTCCTCCTCTCTTTCAATTCCCCTCTCCTTTCCTTCCTCTCTCTCCCTTTCTCTCCTACCTCCCTTTCTCTTCCCCCATCTCTCTCTCTCTCTCCATCTCTCAATCCCTCCCTCTCTCCCCCTCCAAATCCATATTTCTATCCCTCCCTCTCTCCTCCCCTCTCTCCTCCTCTCTTTCAAGTCCCCTCTCTTTTCCTTCCTCTCTCAATCAATGCATATAGTGCATGCAATCAAATAGGATTAGAAATCACCATCTACACTGAAATAAATGAATTTAGTGAAAGGAATAAAATAGGATTATAAATCATCTACATTTAAATCAATGCATTCAGTGCAAGCAATAAAATATAATTATAAATCAACATATACATTGAAATTAATACATCTAGTGCAAGCAATCAAATAAGATCAGAAATCACCATCTACACTGAAATCAAGGCATTTAGTGAAAGCAATCAAATAGGATTAGAAATCATCATCTACATTGAAATCAATCCATTCAGTGCAAGCAATCAAATAGGATTAAAAATAATCTACATTGAAATAAATTCATCTAGTGAAAGAAATCAAATATAACCAAAAATCAAAATCTACATTAAAATTAATGCATCTAGTGAAATCAATCAAATAGGATTAGAAATCACCATCTACATTGAAATTAATGCATTTAGTTCAATCAATCAAATAGGATTAGAAATAATCTACATTAAAATCAATCCATCTAGTGTAAGTAATCAAATATCATTAGAAATCAACATCTACACCAAAATCAATTCATCTAGTGCAAGAAATCAAATAGAATTAGAAATCACCATCTACACTGAAATCAATGCATCTACTGCAGGAAACCTTCTTCCCTCTCTCCCCCATATATATCTATATATCCATCCATCTCTCCTTCTTTTTCTCTTTATCTCACCCCACCATACACACACACTCTCTCACTCCATATCTATCAATTTCCTTGTCCCTCCCTCCTTCTCTCCATCTATCTTTTTTTCTCTTCACCTTACATCTATATCTATATCTCACTCTATCTCTCTATATCAACTCCAAAACATAAAATCTCTTTCTCCAATCTATCTATCTATCTATCACTCCCTCCTCCTCCTCCTTCTCCTCCTCTCTCTCTCTCTCCCTCTCTCTCTCTCTCTCTCTTGCTTCTATCTCTCTTCCTTCCTGCTACCCTTTCTCCCTCTCTCTCCATCTTCTTTATCACTCCCTCTCTCTCTCTCTCCAACTTTCACCCTCTATGTCTTTATTCTTACCTCCCCCTCTCTCCCTCTCCATCTTCATATCTCTTTCCCTACCTCTCTTCACTCTCTCTCTTCCTTTCTCTCCCCCCTCTCTCTCTCTCTATCTTCACCTTCCAACTTTGTTACCATATGCCTCTCTCTCTCCTTCTCTCCCCCCTTCTCTCCATATATCCTTATTTGTCTCTTTATCTCACCCCAAAACATACACACTCCCTCTTCATCTCTCCCTTGTCACTCCCCCTCTCTCTCCACTACTCACTCTCTATGTATTTATTCTTCCCTCCCTCTCTCCTCATCTAGCTCCATCTCTCAATCCCTCCATCTCTCCCCCTCCAAATCCATATTTCTATCCCTCCCTCTCTCCTTCCCTCTCTCCTCTTCTCTTTCAAGTCCCCTCTCCTTTCCTTCTTCTCTCTCCCTTTCTCTCCTACCTCCCTTTCTCTTCCCCCATCTCTATCTTTCTCCATCTCTCAATCCCTCCCTCTCTCCCCCTCCAAATCCATTTTTCTATCCCTCCCTCTCTCCTCCTCTCTTTCAAGTCCCCTCTCTTTTCCTTCCTCTCTCTCCCTTTATCTCCTACCTCCCTTTATCTTCCCCCATCTCTCTCTCTCTCTCTCTCTCTCTCCGACAATCCTCTCCTCCCCCATCACTCTCTTACTCTCTCTCATCATTCCTCTCTCACCTCCTTCTATTTGACCCCCCAGCTATCTTTCTTTCTCTCTCTCTCTGTCCTCCAATCCTCTCTCTTCCCCCATCACTTTATCTCACTCTCCAACTATCTTACTATTTCTATCCCTTTATCCTTCTCTCCCCCTTTGTCTCCATCATGCCTCCTTTCTCCTTCTCTCCCCCTTGTCTCCATCACTCCTATGTATCTTTATCCCACCCATAATCATACACACTCTCTCTCCATCTCTCCCTTGTCAATCCCTCTCTATGTATTTCTTATTCCTTTCCTCGCTCTGCCTCCAGCTCCATCTCTCTATCCCTCCTTCTCTCCTCCTCCTCTCATCCTTTCTCTCCTACCTCCCTCTCCCTTCCCCCTTCTTTCTATCTCTCTCACTCTTTACCCTCCAACCCTCTCTCCTTCTCTCTCCCTCTCTCCTAATCTCTCTCCCACCTCCATATTTATGTCTCCCTCTCCCTCTCTTACCCTTCTCTCACTCTCTCACACTTCTAACTCTCTCTCTCTTCATTCCTCTTCTCCCTTCTCCTTCAATTTATCTCCATATCTCCCTTGTCACTCCCCCTATTTCTCCACCTCTATCATATATCATGATATATTAATATATATTACAATATAATAAATTTAATATTGCATTAATCTAAACATATTAAATTTAATAATATTAATATTTTAATACTAATGTTAGGATTAATAATGTTTTTTTTTGCATGGTTTTAATAATAATTTGGTCCATGGTATTTGACCCTTATACTTCATAATTAGATCTTGATTTCTAATGGTATTTGATATATTTTTATTTATTTACCTTACCTCTTTATACCTCTTTTATATTTACTTATTTACCATACCTATTTTATAAATATATTATTTGGCCCATGGTATTTGCACATGGTATTATTAATAATTTGTCCCATGGTATTTGGCCCATGGTATTTGCACATGGTATTATTAATAATTTGTCCCATGGTATTTGGCCCATGGTATTAATAATAATTTGTCCCATAGGCTTCACCTAAATAAAACCTGTTTTTGTGTTTTTGTAAATATAAAGTGGTTTATTGAATAAATATAAAAATCGTTTTTATTTATTTACCATACCTCTAGTTTATTTATATTTATATTTATTTACCATACCTCCTGAGTAATATAAAAAGAGGTTTTATTTATTTACCATACCTATGGTTTATTTATATTTTTACGTATTTACCATATATTATTTATTTATCATATCTCTTTTTTAAGTGTTAGTAAACTCTTCATATTTTAAGTTTATATAGTTTAAATTTATTTGTAATAAATTTTTAATTGTTTGTTTATATGTTTATGTAAGTTATTGTTCAAGCCGACATTTTTTTGGCTTCGGACATACTTACACATCGGGGTCATACTGGGTTGTAAAATACGCCTCTCGACGCAATAATATATAATAAATTTGAAAGTCACTCTTAATAAATTGATACATATTGATACATGTCATCCCATTATATTTAAATCTTACTAAAAATAAAATAAGCAAAAACTACAAAATTGGATACTCTAAATATTTTATTTTAAAAAAATCTGTTATATATTTTTTATTAATTTTATCTAAAATTTAATTAAAACTTAAAAAAAATAATTGAAATTGTAAAATATAAGTGTAATTAAATTTTAAAATATTAAATTTATATAGAGATTCAAATTTATAATATAAATAATGAAAAATTATTTTGATATAAATAATGAGAAATGAACAATAACCTAATCGAGTTCCGAAAACATTAATTAAAAAATTCCAAAATATAGAATATTTAAATTTATCCGTATAAAATATAAAAGGCATGAGCATATTTTTGAGATGCCGAGGATAACAATTCTCAGCCCGTAGATTTGAAATGCTGAGGACAGCAATTCTCAGCCAGTAGTTTGGGAATGATGAGGATAACAATTCTAAATCTAAAAAAAGTGGAACACCTTACGTGGCACTGGTTTCCGCCGCCGGTTTTCGGAAGGTTCGGGTTAACAATGTTACACTATACTCGCTTTTTCCATTAGCTCGCTTTTTCCATTAGCAGTAGACTGTCTTTTTTGGCTTGAAAATTTTCGAAATTCAGGTAAGATTTTAAGAAAATCTGGCAAGGATTTTTGTAAATTCAAGTTATAACTATTAAATTTCAATATTTTGGGTGTTCTAAAGATTTTCGATGGTGCTGAATCCATTTCCATCATCAAAAACATAATTCAAACACTCTTATTACAAGTTTTCTTAAAAACAAATTACCCAAATTCCAACCAATTTTGACCACAATTCCTCTCGCTAAATAGACAACTCATTTTCATTCTGCCTGTGACAATGTCCAACACCACAACTAACTCTCCTGCCGAATGTATCCTCCACATAATCCGACTTTATTCAGATCCTTACCATACAGCGACCCCAAAGTTTCTTTATTATAATTGCACACCCACCGTTACAATATCCATTGAATCGGATCACTATTTTCCGAATACTCATCATGTCAAATCGCTTTATCCAATCCATACACTTATTTTCAGAAAATCTGATCACACAGACAAAACCAGTTTCACAATCCTACCATATACTAAATACAAAATTCCTTTATTGTTGTTGTCAATCGTTACTTTGATGGCCTCTGGCAGGAGCTTCTTATTTTGACCACATCTGGATCATTTGTCTCTTGCACCAACAATTTGATCATGTTGATGTTGGAACTTTCACATAATTTATTCTGTGAATCTTTGAAATTTAATTTTAGAATAGGGCACTAATTATCCACTCAAGTAATATTAACTGCTCAAGATAGTAGTACTTTTGTGAAATTTTGTATAAAAATTCACTGTTTGATATAACAATTTTTTCTAATCACACATACAGAACAGAACCAGAACCACAATCCTACCGTATACTAATTACAAAATTCCTTTACAATCCTGCTTGATATAATAATCCTGTAATTCAAAATTCCTGTATTACTGTACTGTAAATTTATCCCCTTTCCTAATTACCCAACATGTCAAATTTCTTTGTCCGATCCGTAAATTTACCCCCGAAGATCTGATCGCACAGACAACAATACGAGGCTGAGCACTAATCTCTATATTTACACTACACGGGTTTCGGGTTTTCATCAAATTGGGCTAACATCTGCAGCAAGCGTGGCGAAATTGTTTGCATTTTGCAAATAGAATACATGGCACTGGCCTTGGCAGAGACTGCGGTTTCAGTTCTAAAGCTCCAGGCGCTCTTTCGATGCTGGGATTGTGCAAAATCCCAGTTAGAGCGTTTAACAGGGCGTATGCTGAATGGCGTCCGCGCCTTCTCCAAATTAAACCCTGCGTTGGCGTCCATTGCAGTCTCTGCGCTTTGCACGGGCGCAGGATTTATCATTTGGATTGCCATGGGTTTCTTGGATTTGGCAGCAGGAAGTAGTGTCTTAGAGAGCGCCATACATGCAATGGAGTGTGTGAATGAGCATGTCCTCCCTACATTGCAGCTTCTCAACGGATTGCTTGCCGTGCTTGTGGGATTCTCCATACTGCTCGGCCGGATTAATATTAACGTCAATGTTAATGGCGACCGCTTTAGATCTAATCCCAAAAAGATGAGTACTCTGTCCAGCCGATCCAGGATGATCAAAGCGCTGCCCCAAGGGAAGTACGGGTGTTTAAGAAGATCAGATTCGGTAAAGATGAATGATTCGCCCTCATCATCATGTGCAATCTGTTTGGGGTGTATTGGGGAGGAGGATGAAGTCCGAATTCTTCCCAGCTGCAGACATTACTTTCACATTTCTTGCATTGATCGGTGGCTTCTTCCATGTACAGTCAATAACTCTTCATGCCCTTTGTGCAGAGCCACTGTAATTAACTGTAGCCTCCACTCACCCTTAACAGATTAAGACAAATGGCAGTATTGCAAGTTCCAGTCGCTCAGAGACGCAAACTCTGAAAAATGGAGCTGTTTCCTCCCCTGTTTTTCCTTGATCCTCATCCCTGGAAGTCTTTTTCATTCCCCCACTCTGAAAAATGGAGGAGTTTCCTCCCCTGTTTTGGGAGACAGTTTTTCCTTAATCCTCACCCCTAGAGGTGTTTTTCATGCTCCCAACCCACCCCGAACCCTCCAAAAAAAGAGGCCTAAATGATTGGTGTAAGTACAAGTATATCCATGGGCTGAAATCCCACTAAATCATGTATAGAATGGCTATTGTTTCATAATGAAATTGATCTTAGTACTTGATTAGTGGTTCTTAAATTATTCTTGTCATCCATTCATTTACTGGAAGAGATACAATATACAGCAAAGACATACATATACTTCTTCAACTTGTATATTAATGTTAAATATAATTTTCATAGTGGCACTTATGTAGTAATTTAGTAGACATATTAGTCGTGGGACAATTATTATTGGCTATTATCTTTAACTGTACAATGACTCATCATCATTGTTCAGGAAAAGCCATATTATCTGAAATAACTTCCACCAAGTTCAATCTCAAAAATTATAAAATTTCCTCCATTTCCATTCAATAAATAGTGTTGGACTTGCAACAATTTTCTAGGTTTACTTATTCAATTTTTGGTGTTTCCATTCATGAAATTGTTGGTGTTTCTATTCATGAAATTGTTTGGATTTGCTAAAATTTGAAGAAAAAATTCTTATGTTATAATTTTTTTGAATTAAAAGCCCTTGAAAACCTTGCAAATTAAATGAAAAGATTATTATAGAGGCTCATATTTGAGTCATACACTGTGGAACTCGGCTAGAACATATCCAAAGGAGATCACTTAGAAAAAATAAAAAACAAGGGATATGAAAAGGTAAAAGAAAATACAAGGGATTTGTCCCTAGTATGTTTCACCAATTATATTTTCCATGAATTTACTTAATGGTAAATGGAGTCTATGGTAAAAAAACTATCAAATCACTTAGATACATCCTCTCATACAATTGAAGGGATAAAGATGGTGGCACACCTTGTTACCCTAGCATGTATTAGAAGGGATAAAGATGGTTGCACACCTTGTTACCCTAGTATGTTGATGCTAGCATGTTGATGCAAGTTAGAGATCAAATCTAATAGCTAAAGATCCTACCCCTATTTAGAGATCCCACTCCAAGCCCCTATTTAGAGATCCCACTCCAAATCCCTAGATCTATCACCTAAACACATTCACATACATATATGGACAATTCATTTGCCTCAAGGAAATTAGTATGCAAAATACCTAATCATAATAAACATATTATGATCTCATGAAAACATATCACATACAGAAGGAAAACATACTAATATTCCATATAAACGAATAGTACAATAAAAAAATTATATTGCCCATTGCTCTCTTATGATTCCTTGATTTTCTTCTTCCCTTAGCTTACTCACATACTAGACTAGTTCTCCTATGATTCCTTGATTTTCTTCTTTCCTTAGCTTACTCACATACTAGACTCTTCTATGAAGCATGGAAGGGCTTCTCCCTCACAATCCTTTAGTATAACAAGGTATTATAATCAATTTCTCTTCCTTTCCACTATTAAGAAAATCTCATTATATAGGTCATTTTTGGACTTAAGAGGATGCATATGGATACATAGGGATGAGAGAAGTTAACAAAATTTCTCAATTATTAACCGCAAGCCAACTCATGACACCCTAGGTCAAATGGATCATCTTGAGAATGCCAAATTCTAGAAAATTAAGGCTTTATTGTTGGTTGAAAAGAGAAGCCATGTGTAGTTTTAAGTAGGATTGACATGTTGTACATTAGCATGCAGCAATGATATACATGATGAAAGAAGGTTGGAAGTGATGCACTGTGTAATGAGTAAAAAGACATGTGAAAATGAATGCATTCAATCTAACAACTAAGATTCATTAGAATGAAACTAGAAAATAAGGTTATGAAATAGGCAATATTGTGGTTTCTAAAATATCTGGATCTTACATTAAAAAAAAAACCTATTCTTAGAGATGTGCATTGCATTTAGTTTAATGTCTAAGGAAATGAAAAGTTGGGCATACACTCCAAGGGTAAGGGTTACCATATAGATACACATCAAGTATTAGATTGAACAATTATGTGTCATTTATGATTGCAAATTGATGTTTTAAAGAAAAGTTTGTCATTATGTATTTTTTTGTTATTTAAATTTCCAAAATCATAATATTTATTAAAACTAGATAAAATAACTTGTAATGAGTTAAAAATAATAAACTTTTAAATTTTTAATTTTTTAAAGTCATTTTAATAAATGAAATTTAACCAGAGCAACCAAATACCTCAAGTTAGTTAGAATAATAAATGAAAAAAATATTTAATTATGTTTTTTTGTCATGTTAATGATGTAATATTTAGAAATATGTAGCAGATCAATTCTATTTATTTAAAAAATACAACTAGTCATTCTAGATAATTTGATTTTCTTTAAATAAAAATGATCAATTAAAATGTGACTATCAACCATGTTGATTTACACTTACGATAAATGAGATTTGCCTTTATATTTAGAAAAAAAAATACAGATATAGCATTAATATAGATCTTACATAGTACATAAATTTAGAAGTCAGTACATTTAAATCTTACTAAATTTTTTAATCATAAATAAAAATATAATACGGAAAAATTGCATCATGAATATAAAGTTTAAGTTTTTAAGATTATATTTTTAATAATTTTATACAAAATTCAGTTAGAAATTCAGTTAGAAGACTTAATATTTTTAATTTTAAAAATATCATTAATAAAAATTCTCACCCAATAATTTTGAAAGGCTACACGCTTTTTGAAATGATTAGCCTAACCATCGTAAAGGGAGAAAAAGTGGAACACCTTACATGGCACTGATTTGATTTTTAGTTAGACAACTCCTTTTCATTTGCCTCGGTCTAAACTGCTTTTTCGCCTTCAAAATCATGGAAATTTTGGTAAGATTGTTAGAAAATTCGGCAAGATTTTTGTAAATCAACGTTATAATTATCAAACTTTAATATTTTGGGTGTCCTAGAGGTTTTTATGGTGCTGAATCTATTTCTACCATCAAAATCAAAATCATGATTCAAACACTGTTACTGTAAGATTTCTTAATTTTTTTGGCCCAAATTCCAGCCAACTTTAAACGTCCAGACAATTCCTCCATCGAGTTAGACAACTCCTTTTCATTCTGGCTGCCAGAATATTGTTCAACACGACAACTAACTCTTCCTCCTCATGTATCCTCCACAAAATCAGAATTTATTCAGATTCTTACAGTACAGCGACCACAAAATTCCTTTACTATTATTGCAAACCTACGATTCCAATGTCCATTCAATCGGATCACCATTTTCCGATTACTCATCTTCTTAAATCGCCTTATTCCGATCCATACACTTATTTTCCCAAAATCTGATCCCACAGACAAAACCAGATTCACAATCCTACCGTAAATACTAACTACAAAATTCCTTTATTATTGTTGTCAATCATATACTAACTACAAAATTCCTTTATTATTGTTGTCAATCATTACTTTGATTGCCTCTGGCAGGAGCTTGTTATCTAGATTTGTCTCTTCCACGAACAACTTGATCATGTTGTACTGTCACATCTTTGGGAATTTACATAAATTTGGTTATTTGAAAAAAATCACAATTTTAAATGGACTGAATTTTATCAAGCTTTGTGAATCAAATTTTGAAGATGAAATTCATCAAATTGTTGAGATGAATTTAAAATAAAACAAAATTTTGAAAATGAAATTCTAACATATATATTAAAATTTTAGCAATACCTAAAAATTGAAGTAGATACAGCCAAAACAGTTCCCTGTTTGTGGCATAGATTAGCTCACGCTTGAGATTATGATTTACTGTAAATTTATCCCCGTTCCCAATTACTCACCATCTCAAATTGCTTTGTCCGATCAGGAAATTTATCCCCCGACGAAGATCTGATAGCACAAACAACAATATGAGGCTGAGCACTAATCTCTATATTTAGACTCGACGGGTTTCGGGTTTTCATCAAACTTTGAAAAATGGAGGTGTTTCCTCCCCTGTTTTTCCTTGATCCTCATCCCTAGAGGTGTTTTTCATGGGGAGCCTCCCCAAAAAACAGCCTAAATGATTGGTGTAAATACATCCATGGGCTGAAATCCCATTATATCATGTAGAGAATAGCTACTGTTTCAAAATGAAATTGATCGTAGTACTTAATCAGTGGTTCTTAAATTGTTCTTGTCATCCATTCATTCACTGGAAGAGATACAATACACACAGCAAAGACATAAATATACTGCTTCAGCTTGTATATTAATGTTCATGGCAGATCCCCGAAATCCGGCCTAATTTCCAGATTCATGAAACAACCGACCATTTAAAAAACTTGTGGCAGTAGAAATTAATCTGCATATTTAATAAAATTTGTTAAAAATATTTTTATTTATATTAATTATTGTTAAATTTGTTTAAAATACTTTTATCTATATTAAATACCGTTTTCATAGTGGCACTCATAAAGTAATTTAGTGGATATAGTGGATATATTAGCAGTGGGACAATTATTATTGACTATTATTCAATGTCTTATTGTTATTCTTCAAGAAGAAAAAGCCATATTATCTGAAATGATTTTTTAATACTTTATAAAAGCACATTTTTTAAATCATTAAAAAAAGTTTCCAGTTTTCCATGAATAGCATAGCATGTGAAATGATTTTTATATACTCTATTAAAGCACAATTTTTTTAAGCCACTACAAAGTGTTTCCAGTTTTACATGAAAAGCATGAAGTTGGTCATTAAAACCAATGTCCCAATATTAACATCAGTGACATCCATATTTATGAGTAGAACTTTAAAAGTATTCTTAAGTAGGCTGGAGATGGAGATGACATTGATGGCAATGGCCCATCGCACAACACACTATTAAATTAAATCATTTTAATATTATTGAACCCATATATATATATAAAAGGAAGCAAAGAACTTGGTATGCATTAATAAAAATAAAGCACTAATTTTTTTTTTATAAATAATTAAAAGTGTTAAAAGTTTTTTTTTTTTTTAAGGTAACCTGATATAATTTAATTATTATTTATGAACAATTTGATATGAAAATATTGATTAAAAAAAAAAAAAAAAATTAAAAACATATATTTATTTTCATTATATCTTTTAATTTTTAATTAAGTTATGGTAAAGATTAACATTATGTAATTTAAGTTTTAAAATGATGTGTTTTAAGTTTTAATAACTTTAAAAGTTATTCAAATGGCTATTGATTAATTAATTTGTTAAAAAATTTTAAATAAATATATGTATGTATGTATGTATTAGATAACATTTTGAAAATAAATATATTCATATGAATGTTTTAAATGGTTATTTTAATGCCATGGTAGTAAACATAGAGAAAAAGATAACTCTAAATCTTTTTTTGATATCTATGGAAGACGTTAATCAAACTCAAATGTAAAGTAATATTCTTTATTGACCATAACATATTTCAATTAAACATAAGGGTAAAGTAATCCTGTTTGTTAACTACAACATGCTACAATCAATCATAGGTGTAAAGTTAGTGGATATATTAAGCTTGAACCACCAACTTTCAACTATAAATCAACTACATGACACTATTCAATGATATAAGGAACTTGTACTATAATGAATTTTCTAAGGTAAAATGGCAACTCCCTTTTCCATATGATAAAAAGGAATACATTCATGGGAACAAGGAGGTCAAACATTCCCTATAGCCTTTGAAATATATTATATATACTACCCTAGTTAACTTCAATATGACTATTATTTAGGGAATGTGATTCCTCCAACAAAAGGTTTAGCGTAGTTTTAATGCAAGAAGGATGCTTGTCGACCTTCACTAGTAAGAAATCATGTGATGAAAACTTAGGAAAATATGCCTATGATAAGGAAATGTTAGTTATTCTCCATGTTGCTAATATGTGGTGTCCATACTTGATGGGGTGTTATTTCCAAATCAACGTAGACCATTAAAATTCAAAATATTTCTTGGAAAGATTATGACATCGGGTATAATGAAATGTTGTTCATTTAGGTCAATATTTGGTAGTTGAATATCATGAGAAGGTGATAATACATGAACACACAAACTACAAGCATGACATGGCATTCCACATTTGTCGACTCACATGGTGTCAATGTTTATTGTTTGCAGTATTCATGTGACCCATCTCTCTCATGATCTCCACACGATATTTCTTTTAAATGCATTGTAAGGTATATTTCTCTTTGATGGTATCACAAATAGTTATTAAAGTCAGTTTTAATTCTCCACTTATGAAACTTGCCAGTGATTCCCAAGTCACGTGAATCCTGCCCACGTAATATGCCCATGTTTGAAATTATTGGAGGCCAATATTATCATCGATGCAATGTGGAATTCATTCTTCGTTTTCTTTGTGATGTGGATACTTATGTATTCAACCCTTACATTAGTCATTACTCCCATTATTCACTAGTCATTACTCCCTAGCCTTGATTATCACATAATGTTATGCCTACTACCTACGAAGTTTCAGGAACATAAAGCACATATGGCTACCTTGAGCTCAGTTCATTTCCATTCCAACTACATGAAACCTTTGCTAGAAGCCGAGGAGGGAAGGTTCTAGGAGCACACAGAAACTGTTCCCCAACACACAAATTTACAAGGTATGCTGAATGATAAATTGAATTTTTAGTTATTGATGAATTGAATTTGCAATGAATATATTATCTCTATGCCTGCTCTTCCCTTGTTTTTTCACTGAATGCTTAGTGCAATTTCATAGTTCCTCAAGTTCCCCTAAAAATTTGTGGGCACTATGAAAGCCAGGGATTTGTCTCTATTACTTTATAATTTTCATTATACTCATATTTATGAAGTTGGTGTTATCATTTGGAGTTGAAAACTCCTGTATTCCCTCTCGCTTGTAATAAAATTTACTTTCAGACTCACTCCCAGGATCTCGGGGAATATGACATAACTGTGTCATGCATTTTATATGTTACAGTGCGATCCTTTGAGACCATGAGTCTTGAGCACAAAAGTGCTCCATTATTTGAAAATACCACCAAATCAATGCCTATTCTCCACAGTCATGAATGAATTTTGATGTTTCCATCCATTCATTTTATAAGCTTGTAATGAAAATGTATGACAGGGTCTATGAGGGTCGTATTCATATACTTTGTCCTTCAATGTTATCAATTCCTGAGAAATTTCATCATGATTTCAATCCCAAGAGTTGGCCATTACATCTTTCTTGTTACATATGTAGTTACCTTTTATTAATAATTAACATGACGTACTCTCTTTTTATGCTAGAGTATTCATAAGGGTTCCATACCACCTAGGGCTATCACGTTATACCCATAGTCTTCTTTGTTTTCATAATGACAAATTATCCTTTAAATGCTAAATCTTGGCACATTGTTCATTTATTGTTACATAAAAAATACTCACAATCTATTTCTCAACGTATACAAGAATTGGCATCACCAAGAGACCATCCACCATAGAATGATTAAAGAACATGTCTCAAAGTGCGAGCCCTTGAGTCCTTAGGATCTCAGGCACAAAAGAACTCCATCGAGTCAAAAGGCACTGCGCTAACATCTCCTCTCCTCCATCCCGAACAAATTGTGATATTTGTGTGTGTGTGTGTGTGTGTTTATGAGTTTGTGATAAAGTAATTTTATATGTGTTTGTGTGTGTGTGTGTGTGTGTGTGTTTACGAGTTTGTGATTAAATATTTTTTTGAGCCACCTCTTTTCATTATGTTGGAAGACAAAAAGTTTGGTCATTATCTATTTCTTTATTTTCTTTGGGTAAAATAAATTTACACATACCAAATCAGTTGGTCAAACACAACATTTTTCTCTCCTATAAGCCCTACATATTACATACATGCTTCTCGAAGTATGCGCCCTAGAAATGACATTTGGATTATGACCCTTGTAATAAAATATATAGGCATGACCACATCATTACTAAAGAATTTTCTTTCGAAATTTTATGTCTGCCGACCCAAATTCTAGGTGATACATTCCTCATATACCATAATATTCACATGCCCTTAGTTACCATAGACTGTTCAGACCATGATACTTTGGTTAAAGAAAAACAAAAAAATTTCAAGCCTAGTCTTTCTCTCTGTCAATTAAATCATATGTATACTATATGGGTGATTTATCATCATGATATACCAGGCCTGTGTAAAATTTAAGAGGATTTTTGAACCATATGTTCAATGTCATTACTCCATTCTTCTTCATGATATTATCCAGACTTGTGACCATGATCTTTTCTATTGTGTATAGAAAATGTTTGCTCTGAATATGTATTAGTAATTTATCACTTCCGTTGCAAATTTTTTCCAAGTGCATTTATTTAAAATATGTAATATTATTTTTGTTAATGTTGGAATATTTTGCCTTGTTGTGACTTGAAAATAACATGGTGTTTCTTTTTAAGCATGAGATTTTGTAATCATAACAACGAGGGAAGGAGAAGAAACAATAGAGACAGAGGGATGGGAATAAGAAGGGGCAGGAGGCCCAAAGTTTAAGTGCACATTGATGGAGACTCGGAAGAGTTAAGACAATTGCTACAAATTGGTGTTGTAAACTTGAATGGTCAACCTACTTCCCATGCCCCACAACCATATAATCACAAAAGGCCCAACATTGGAATTTCAGTGGCTCCTCATGTTTCAACCCAACTTTTAGTCCCTTACAATAATCGTTGGAAGAATAGCATTCAACCACAACCTTTATACATGTTTTGCTCTATGTATACATTTAATTATTTGTATTGTTAATATTTTCTAAAGTATTACATATTAAATCCATATTAAACATTGAAAAATTTACAAATATCTCTCATACATTGAATTAGAAAGCAACTATTAATGGATTAATAATTCTCTCAATCTTTCTCACTAAAGTGAAAACAAAAAACAAAAAAACATTTTTAATTGATTTTACTTATTTAAAGTATCTATAAAATTGCATTATTTAATATGGACATTGAAATATTTTACTTATGGTTGTGAGAAAAATATTTTTTTTATAAATATATATATTTTTTAAATATCATGTGTAAATGGAACATAGAATGATTTACACATAATGTAATATCAATAATACTATTTCTTGTGATGTGAAAAAATCACATTTCTACTTTTTAGTTGTAGGTTTTAACCCTGTACATAAATTATCTATGAACGAATCTTTAAAATAGAAAATAAACAATAGCGAAAGCATAAAACATAAAACAGATAAACATAGAGATTTTCCCCTAGATCCAAAATCGGGACGACCAACTTGATTTTTCATTATTTTCCTTTTAGTGTTACAACACATATATATACATATATATATGCTGAAGCATACATAAACCCCAATCCATTAACCCTGGATTAGCACATAACCGTAGTTCCCTTGACTAGATCTACAAAATACCAAGGGCCGAAAACCATCATGCCCCAAAACCATGTGCCAACCCATGTACAAAACCATGGGTGGGTCCGCCCACTGAAAAATAAGGCCCAAAATGTTTTTCCTGGGGCGCTGCCCCGGACCCCGAACAGGGGTGGCTAGCGCCTCAGGACTTCCGCCGCGCCCTCTCGACGCAATGTAATAGGGAGATATCCCCCCCGGACGTGACTAGTCGTGGAAAGAATATAACACATTCACAACATTATCCCACTTGTTGTTTTCTTTTCGCAGGGGGCCATAGGAGAGCTTATTCATTAGCCCAATTCTGCAACACCCATTTTTTCTCTACACCAAGAGAACTTCTGAGTGCTCACAGACTTCGTTAATGCATCTGCAACATTCTTCAAGGTGTCCACATTTACTAGCAACACCCTTTTAGCCTCAACCATATCTCTCATAAAGTGATATTGAACATCAATGTGCTTTATCTTTGAATGATAAGCAGGGTTCTTAGCCAAGAAAATTTCACTTTGGCTATCATAGTCTATCCTTATAGCTTGCTGCACCAACCCCATACTTGAACATAATGTCTGCCATCAAACTGTTTCTTTGCTTGCATGAGTGGCTGCTATGTATTCTGCCTCTGTAGTTGAAAGAACCACTATAGACTGTCTTTTACTCATCCAACTTACTGCACCTCTAAATAGGCTAAACACATACCCACTTGTAGATCTTCTTTGGTCCAGATCTCCAGCCCAGTCTGCATCAAAAAAACCACGAATTTCCAACACTCTTTCCAATCCCGGTCTTCCCTAGTAGCACAAGCCATAATCACTAGTGCCACGCAAATATCTGAAAACCCATTTCACTACTGTCTAATGTTCCTTCCCTGGGTTTGACATAAACCTACTCAATACTCCCACTGCATGTGCAATGTATGGTCTAGTATAGACCATTGCATACATCAGGCTACCCACTGCACTTGCATATGGAACACAGGACATATCCTCCTATTCTTCTTGTGTCTTGGGACACTGTTCAGCAGATAGCTTTGTACCTACATGAATCAGAACATTCACCGGTTTACTATCCTATATATTGAACCTTTGCAATAAAGTCTCGACATACTTCCTATGGTTTAACCAAAGCTTCCTCTTTGCCCGATCTCTCTTAATTTCCATGCCCAAAATATAGTTTGCAGCACCAAGATCCTTCATGTTGAATTTGGAGAATAGTTGGGTCTTCAAATATTGGATAATTTCTTTGTCATTTCCAATAAAAAACATATCATCCACATACAATAATAAATAAATAACACGGTCACCAATTAATTTAAAATAAACACAGTGAACCTCCTTGCTTCTGGTGAAGCCAAGTCCCCGTATATAGGTATCAAATTTTTGATACCACATCCTTGGTGATTGATTTAACCCATACAAAGACTTCTTTAACCGGCATACTAGCTCTTTCTTCCCCTTCACCATAAAGCCTTCAAGTTGTTTCATGTAGATCTCCTCTTCCAGATCCCCATGAAGAAATTATGCCTTCACATCCATCTGTTCTACCTCAAAATCAAATGTTGTAGCAATAGATAAAAGTAATCCAATATAAGTAACTTTGGCAATAGGAGAAAAAACATCACCAAAATCAATTCCCGACACCTGGGAATAACCTTTTGCTACTAACCTAGATTTGTATTTCTCCACCTTGCCTTCTACATTCATCTTCTTATTAAACACCCATTTTCTCTTGATGGGCTTCCTTCCAGCCAACAAATCCATCAGATGCCATGCCTCATTTTTATGCAAGGATGCCATTTCATCAACCATGCGCTCTTTCCAGAGTCTTCCATCCTCTGAATATATGACCTCCCTGACGGTTTTGGGATCATCATCAGTTATTGTTAAAGAAAAATTTAAATAGAAAGCAAATGGACTATACCTTTCTGGTTGTCTTCTTTCCCGAACTGATCTTCTCACAGCTGGAGTTTGTGGCTCTTCCTCTTCTGAGTCTTCTTCTGTTGTAGAGTCTGATTCGTCCTCCTTTAGCTCAAACTCTATCTTCTCAGGTTCCTTTGGTAGGAATTTATGTTTACAACATCTTTCACCTCTCTAAACACCACATCTTGACTGTACACAACCTTCCTTGTTTCTGGGTTCCAAAGCTTGTAACCCTTTAAACCATCCTTATACCCAATAAAAATGCACCTTTCAGATTTATTATCCAACTTGGTCCTTTTCTCCTTTGGAACATGTACATATGTATCACATCCAAATACCCTCAGATGTGAAAGAGAGGTTTTCTTACCAGTCCATACCTCATGTGGAGTCTTATCCTCCAATGCTAATGAAGGTGATCTGTTAACCAAGTAACATGCAGTCTCCACTGCCTCTGCCCAGAATTATTGTCCTAACCCAGTACCACTGAGCATGCTTCTTGCCTTTTCCATTAGCGTTCTATTCATTCTTTCTGCAACTCCATTTTGCTGAGGTGTGTATGGAGTAGTCTTCTGTTGTGCTATACCACACTTCTTGCAGAACTCTTCAAATTCATTCTTGCAGAACTCCCCACCATTATATGTTCTCAGCACCTTTATCTTCTTCTCTGTCTGGTTTTCCACCAGAGCCTTAAATTCTTTAAATCTGTCAAAGACTTCAGATTTATTCCTTAAGAAATATATCCATGTATTCCTTGAGAAGTCATATATGAATGAAACATGGTACACAGACTTACCTAGTGATGGAACCGACACATGTCCAAACACATCACTGTGCACTAGCTCTAATTTCTTGTTCGCCCTCTTAGCACCAGAAGGAAAACTCACCCAATTCTACTTCCCATATACACAATGTTCACAGAAATCAAAATCCAAAGAGCTATTATACATACCTTCTACCATACCATTTCCATGCAATATCCGAAGGCCCTTCTCTCCAATATGTCCAAGCCTTTGATGCCATAGCATAATCTTTTCTCCAGAGACCGTTATGCTTTCCGCTCCATTTTTGGGAATCGCAGAATTGTTGCACCCATCAATAACAATGCTGCCCTGAAGCTTGTACAGAGTTCCAATCCAAACTCCCCACATTAATACCGGTGCTCCCTGAACCATCTTACAGGTATATTTCTCGAAGACTATTTTTACACCTGCATCATCCATCTTGCTTACAGAAATCAGATTTATGGCCAATGAAGGAATGTGAAGAACACCAGGAAGTGTTCTAATCCTTCCACCTTGCAGCTTCATCTTGACTTTTACACATCCGACGATTCTGGCCTTCCTATAATCACCTAAGAAGACATCACCGCCGTCATATTTCTCATACTCGCAGAACCACTCCCTATGGGGAGTGAAGTGAAAGGATGCACCCGAGTCAATCAACCATGACTCATGATCTACATGTGTATTTGAAGAAGAAGCCAAATACACATCCCCACCTTCATCCGAGGTGGTTTTTTCCTCTACATAAGGAGCATCATCAGATCCCTTTCCTTTCTCAGGAGCTTTATATATGCAGTCCTTTTTGTAGTGCCCTTCCTTTCTGCATTTCCAGCACACGTTTACAAACTTTCCAAGATATTTAGTTCTCCCTCTAAATTTAGATCTCCCACTCGAAACCTTATTCTTGTTTCTGTTCTAGGACCTTCCTCATATAGATAAGGCATCTCCATTCTGACCCTCCATATTTCTCCGTCTCATTTCCTCTTATAGCAAGGTTAAGACAATGTCATCAAAATTCAAGGTAGTTGTATTGCTACCTATTGCAATAACCAGACTGTCCCATGTGTCTGGTAGAGAAGAAAACAAACTAATGCACTTATCTTCATCTGAGATTTTAATATCAACATATGACAGCTGACTTAACACGGTATTGAAGGCGTTCAGATGCTCTGTCACCGAGTCTCCATCCTTCATCCTCAGGTTATACATCTTTTTCTGCAGGAAAAATTTATTCACCAGAGACTTAGATTGGTACAAAGTCCCAAGTTTTTCCCACATATTCTTCGTCGTAGCTTCCCCAGATACATTCAACAATACCGAATCTGAGACACACAATCGTATTGTGCTCTTCGCCTTCCAATCCAAATTTTTCCAGTCTTCATCTTACATTTTCATTGGTTCAGTACATGGATCTACCGTGATCCAATTGTCTTTATCCACCAACAGATCCTCTATCTTGAGCTTCCACAACTCAAAACTCTGACCATTAAATTTCTCAATCTCTATCTTTCCACTGCTCACCATCTTCTTTCACCGCAATAATTGATCTCACAGATCTCCCACTGAACAAGGTCTACCATAGGCCCAAGAAAAAAACCCTCAGCAGCAAAGGCATCCCCTTGAAGCTGAAACAACTCTGATACCAGATGTAGGTTTTAACCCTGTATAGAAATTATCTACGAACGAATCTTTAAAACAGAAAAAAAGAAAGAAAGAGCATAAAACATAAAACAGATAAACACAGAATATAACACATACCCAACAGTAGTAAAAAGTAAATATATATTTTTACTCATTCCATTTCTTTCTCCCAATAAAAACTAAACTATTTTTCTTACTTTTGGTTACTTTTCCGCCACATTTGAGCTCATAGTGTATAATTTGTCCCTAGCCATTATTTAAAAACCTATGAAAACAACTATAGGGACCAAATCCAGAAACCGTAATGAAGATAGCACAAAATTTATGAAACCTAGAAAGAAGAAATATGCACAGAGGTAAGTTTGTCGGCCCTGCTACTCCTGTTTTCAAATGTTCTTAGAGATTAGAAGAAAATACTGGAGTAGGGTCGAAAGACGAACCTATACAATCACCCGTCCATAAGTAAGTGACCTTTAAATATCTCGAAAAATAATGATAATAACTGGAAAAGCACTTGAGAGAATGCCGGGTGAGAGGTTCAAAATGCCCTTTTTTTTCATAGGTGAGTTTCCATGAGTAGGATTAGGGGTGTTAGTAGCGCCTCCAAAAGAGAAAAGGAACCCTTATGTCGCCAAATCATAGAGTTACAGTAGTGTGGAGCAACGATGAGAATGAACCTCACCCTCGATCGGTGTTGGGAGGGAAAACCTTTACCGAACTTCCTTCTTGTCACCTCAACAATTGATCTGAACCCTGAGCTCAGAAGGCCATAGATCCAAAATTTCTCCAATCTCAAAGATAACTCCATGCCAGATGACAGTAGATCCCAACGCATCGAAAAGTTTCATAACATAGGTTAAGGATCACCTAGTTATGTTTTAATTAAGGGTTAACTTCCAATGTTTCATAATGTTTCATTTGCACGCATACCTCGATGTATGAACCCACTCACCTACAAGCATTCAAATTCCCCATTAATTTATACGAGCATAGCTACAATTGGAAACTGTGTTCGACAAAAAAATTGTTGGTGTAAATGGTCCTCTTTAGCTTAATGTGGGAAATTGCAATTTTCTATGCTATGGAAGAAAGACACACATGTGGTTTATGCTTTGTAGAGTTCATTTCTTCATAAATAATTTTTTACTTTCATTCTTTTTATGGTGATCTGGATAATGGGCATTTTTTAATGCTTTTATGGTGAGCCTTCTAACCTCAGCGGGTATTTTAGAAAGCTTTAGAAGTGACATTGGAGTTGATAAACTGGAAGAGTGGATAAATTTTCAAGGTGGGGATGGTGTTCGATTGGGGGAGTTTGTGATAAAGCTTCTTTTATATGTTGAGGATCTTATATTGATTTCTAAATCGGCCCATGGATTGCAGACACACATATATGCCCTTCAGCATTTTTGTAGAGCATTGGGGATGCAAGTCAATATTAGCAAGACCAAGATAATGATTTTCTCTAATAAAAGGAAGCAGAGTCAACATACGTTCTTCTTTGAAGGAAACACTATTGAAGAAGTAAATGAGTAAAAATACCCCGGGATCGATTTCAACAACAAACTTAATTGGGAGGGCTGCAGAAAGAAGAGAATATTAGGAGGGTGGAAAGCATTATATGCTCTTCAAAACATATGTAGAGAGGCAGAGTTATGGGATTGGAAAACAATTAAAGTGATTTTTGAACTCCTAGTTTGTCCAGTGATGCTATATGGGTGTAAATTGTGGGCTAGCAGCACCCCTATCTCAAAATGGAAGCAAATTGAGAAAATCCAAAATTTTTTGATCATGAGCAAGTTTAAAATAAAAAATTCAGTACCTTATGAAATAATGTTGAGTGAAACAGGAGAAACTCCCATTGAACCAATTGCTATGGTGCGGCTCATAAGATATGTAAAAATAATTGAGCAAATGGGAGTAGGTGGATGGCCTAATGTTATCTTCAAGGAAGGCATGAGTGAAAGAAATAAAACATGGCTGAGAAAAAAATACACATGGATGCAAAAATGGAATATCTACCTCAATGCTTGTCCCACAAATAGCAAGGAGCTAAAGAATTTTGTTATGGAGAAGTTTCATAAATAGGTATGGGGAAAAGAGTTGGGTAAAAAGAAGAAGTACTGCATTGAAGAATTAAACCCTATGTATGATCTTCAACAAAATGAGTACATTGGAGCTAACATTCCGTGGAGGGCAAAGGTTCTTATTGCTCAATTAAGAACCAAATTGCGTCATCTTCGGTGTGAAACAGGACGGTGGAAAAGGCCTAAAGAAGCTTGGGAAGAACGAGTGTGCACATTTTTCACGTCTGGGGCAGTGGAATCGGAAAAACATTTCATTTTGGAATGTGATGCATTCAAAGACATCAGAGAAAGTTACGGGAATATGTTAGCATCAGTTTCTTGCCATTGTCTTTTCAGCGATGAGATTATTGGAAGGTTGGGCTAGCTCATCATCAATTTGAATAAGAAAAGGACTAAAATGAAAAAGACGAAAAACATGGAACTCATAGTCCCATAGACTATTTTTAGTCTCGTAAACATTTAAATTTCATTTCATTTCATAATATATCTTCATACAGTACAGCTCCAAAGATGGCATCTCTTACCCTTAAAATTTATGGTAGAAAATATTGATCACGGCAAATACTTGTCACCAACTTTTATTCTACATTTAAACTTTTTCTAAATAATAATATGATGGGAATAATTCAAAGTGCATGAAAATAATCACTTAATATAATAGTTTAAATAATAATAGTTTAAATGGTTTTAGTATAGTTTAAACTTGCAATTGCAAATTCAGATTTTATTTTACATTTAAACTATATTTCTAACCATTAATGTGTGGGGAATAATTTGGATGACAATGATAATCCATAAATAGTTTATGGGTAATTATTTATTTAATAAGAATAATTTAAATTGTTCAAAGATAGTTTAATTTTTATATAAGGATTATTTAATATAGGTTCTTGTGAAAATTAATGGAAAAATTTTCATGCTTGTACATAATGTCAAATTATTATGTGAAGTGAATTGGAAAGTTAAGTTTATGTTACAAGGTGATAAGGACACTGACTTGTTATATGATAAGTTTAAAATAGGTGAAGTAATTAGTTCATTTTTTCAAGAAATTCTTGAATAAATTTTTGAAATTCACAAGGATTATTGAATATATATTCATGCAAAAATAAATGGAAAAAGTTTCATGCTTAAGGTTTTGACTTTTATATTTTGAAATATTGAATATAGGTTCTTGTGAAAACGACATAATATCAAAATTATGGTGTGAAGTGAATTGGAAATATGAAAATTCATGTTGCAAGATGATAAGGACACTAGCTTGTCATATGATAAGTTTAAACATTAGTTGATTTTTTTCAAAAAAAAATTATAAACAATGATTATAATCCATGGTTATATTTATTTTTAGACCTTATCTCACACAATATTGTATAAAATTAAGTATACTTTAAGTTATCTTCTCGTATAATATAATAAAATATGGTGCATGTTGTACCGATAAAACTGAAAAAAAAAAGGTACTCTTCCTTTAGTGGTATAAAAACCTAATAACCTAATAATAATTTTTTAATTGACTATGACAATTACAAATAATAAAAATAATAGTATTAATATTAATACTAAAAATAAATAAATATTATTAATGATATGAATAATTAATGATATTTAATATTAAACAATTAAGTATTATTAAAAGTAAATAATAAGAAGTAATAATACTATAAATAAATAACAATATTTTACTAGTTATAATATTAACAAATTTACCCCCGGATGTGGGTGAATAACTGTGGGTGTACGTTGGCAGGGATTTGGGTCGATGCGTGGATTTACCATGCTGCCACCCATCTTCACACGAAGCTCACCATTTACTCTCCCACTGTCTACAGCTCCGCTACATTAATGCAGCACAGAAGCCTAGATAGGCTCGCACCATTAACGAGCATGGATCTCTCTGGAAATCTCAATCTTACTCCGCTCCCTTTGTGCTCGAACTGCTCCCCTGCTGTTGTAGAGCCCAACTCTCGAACCAGCACGAGGAGACATTGCTCTATTGTCTGCTGCATCGAATTGGCTCCTGGATTTCATTTCATGCAGAGCCCCCTCTGTAATCACTGGTTCAGCTCACATAATTTGAATGCCCTTGCTCTGCGGGAATGGCCTCCCCTGTTCTCAGACTCTTCCACTACTCAAGCCCCTTCTGTCCCTCGCAATTCTGCTCAGAGCACCATGCCACACCTTCGATAGCTTATGCGTTGTCGAAGAGGCAACAGTCGAGGTCATTTCGCTCGCCCACGCTCCACTTCCTCCATTGACCCTTCGTTTCCATCCTCTGATGACTTCACTGGGCACTATCTTGACACCAGAAGTGGTCGTGGGCATGGGCGTGGGCATGAGCAGTCTCAATTTGAAACGGGCTCTCCCCATATCCCTGCGACCTCTATCACAATCTCTGCGCATCATCACACCACTCATATTCACTTCCCTTGCACCTTGAACAGGCCCACCATCGTTGCCACCATTTCCATTGAGTTGAAGGAGGAGCCTCCTGGTTTGGTCGTTGAGGAAACGGGTCTTGGGTTGTCAAAAGGCGCAGTCGATACGCACTGTCCTCCTCAAGGTGCCGGTCTGAAAAGAAAGGTTCCCAGCTGCAGTGAGACTCAGGACACTGTACAAGGAGACAACTCGGGCGACATCAAGCGAGGCTGCTCCAACAACAAAGACACCAAGCAGGCAGAGGAAGATGATTTGCTTGCTTATGGCTGCCGAATTGTTAAGGAACCACCCACCACTTCTCATGACACCTAATGTGGTTAGCAGTTGCAGGTTTCCCCTTTACAATCTTCTAGCTGTTTTTTCTTCAATGATTTTCATGTTCACCAGTTCTCTGTTTCAGATTTTGGACAATATGTTAATATTTTATGGCCGGTTTCCCCTGCGTGGGTGGCATGCTTCAGTTTGTCTAGATTAACAAATTTAAATAACATTACTAACATAATTATTTTATAATTTAATTTCAAATTTATAATTATAAATATTTGATTACATTAAACATTAATTTAACCATGTTTATATTAATATATTAATATTAATTAATATATTAAAAATATTAATGTTATTATATATATATATAGTGTCTTGAGTTTATAAATTTAATATTTCTTGTATTTACTAGTGTTTTGGGTTTATAATATCAATCCATTGGGTTTATTTGTATTATACCTAGGGAGGATAATATAGGGTACAGAGGGAGGTACCCAAGGGAATAATATGATGTAATAATATAACAATGAAAAACAATTGGGCCATAGTTAATAAATAAAGTGGTTAACCCACATTATGTAAAGGACCACATGTAGCTAGGGAATAAAGTGATAAGCCCATTGTATTGGATGTATGGTATTGAGATACCCATGGTATTGCATCTATGAAACCTATATAGAGGCTAGAGTCTCTCCATTGAGAGATTTCAAGGATTATTGTATGGGCAAGCATATGGCTTGTGGAGTGATCTCCTTCCTTAAGGAGTGAATGTATGGTGTTGCCTTACCTTAAGGGTTTTGATATTAATGAAGATCTGAAGTTTTATCTTCTATGGTGTTATTTATTGGGCATATTTTCAATTTTTATACAATTTCTTGTCATATCTACTACAAGTGGTATCAGAGCACTTTCTTGGGAAACGTTTGGAGATTTGTTTTTTCATTTCTTTTGCAGGAAATTTTTGGGCGGCGAGTTTGTAGAGTAGATCTGGAAATTTTGGTGAAAAAATTTCAGAAATAAATATCAGATCTGGATTCCTTACAGAAAAATACCCAATTTCAAAAAAAAAATCAGTCGAATCGAAGTCCGGATGAGGGTGATATCGCTGATTTAAATTCAGTTGTGTTGCAGAAATGTTTCTGACAACAATTTGTGTACGGCAGATCTCCTGAAATTTTTAGTAGATTATGGTGCACAATATTAGACAACTAATTATATATCTAATCTCCCCTTGAAAAATCACCCGATTTCAAAAAAAAAAATCGGTCAAATTGGAGTCCGGATGAGGGAGATATCACTGATATAAAATCAACCATTTTTTCAGAAATTTTGTGACGGCGGGACAGTTGCAGCGAAAATATGTGTTCCAGAGTGTCTAGATCGGGATTTTAGTCATATGGTTAGATGCAGAATTACTATTCCATTTTCGAAAACAGGTTATATTAAGGATTCTGAGTTATATTGACCAAGTGATGTCAATTTTAAATTTTTTCCAAAGTAAGTGATTTTCTTCAAAACCCTTACTTTATTTTATGGATTCTCGCAAGATGAAGTTTACAGGAAAAGATGATGGCCCTACTATTGAATATTTTTTACCACATCTCAAGGCTCAATACCGAAGTTTTTGGATATGCTCCATAAGGCTTCATCTGAAAGATGAGGCAAATAAATGGTGGACCTCACTTGACAGCGCAGTGAGGAAAATTCTCGAGAAAAAACTTGAAAAAGTCATTTTGGACAAGTGGTCTAAAGCTGGAAAGAAAGACACTAAGAGACATAAAGACTTATTTTCTACTAATATTTCCATATTACAGGTTAATGGAAGTATTTAGAAAGAGAACATCATTGTGTCTATCATTCCTAGTTGCAAGCATAATTGTATCAATGTTAATTTGGCTAAAAAATTGCAAGTTCCAGCAAAAGATATTGAAAACACACAGGTTGATAATGAAGATATTCAAATTTATAAAGATTTGAAGATTTCTATGGATAAGTATGTGTTGCATTCTGATTTTTATGCTTCAGATATGGCTACTGTGGATGTTGTTTTGGGACACCCTTGGATGGAATCCGTTGGTACTATCAATTTTAATGTGCAAAAGAAATTCATGAAGCTCTGGTATAAAAAGAAAAAAATCACATTGCACAATATTTGCATTAAGAACCATGGAGAGACTAGGGAGGAAGAAGTGAAAATCTCTAACGACACAGACACATCAGATGATGAGCCTTTGATGGTAGAAAGCCAAACACAGACATCAGAGAAAGTACCAAAAAAAGAACCCGACACCACTCCATCACCAATAATGGAGGAATTAATGAAATATGTTCCATTAGTTAAAGCTTCAACATATCACCACCTGCATCACCCAGCAAGACAACAACCAGGAAGGTGGAAATGAATTAGCAACAAGGACAACAACCCATGGATGACACAGACAGGTGCAACGATCCACCCACAACACATCAACACAGAAGAACCACCAGAACCCACTTCCATCTCAAGCGAGCGAGACATCGACTAGATCAAGTGTTCACCTTTCTCTGGGATGGTTGGATGCACGTGAATGGTACCAGTGGAATACTCTTTTGAGTAGATCTTATTATTTGTGTTCTTTTTATGTTTCGGGGACGAAACATGTTTAAGGGGGGTGTAATATAGTATACCTAGGGGGGATAATATAGGGTACAAAGGGAGGTACCCAAGGGAATAATATGATGTAATAATATAAGAATGAAAAACAATTGGGCCATAGTTAATAAATAAAGTGGTTAACCCACATTATGTAAGGGACCACATGTAGCTAGGGAATAAAGTGATAAGCCCATTGTATTGGATGTATGGTATTGAGATACCCATGGTATTGCATCTATGAAACCTATATAGAGGCTAGAGTCTCTCCATTGAGAGATGTCAAGGATTATTGTATGGGCAAGCATATGGCTTGTGGAGTGATCTCCTTCCTTAAGGAGTGAATGTATGGTGTTGCCCTACCTTAAGGGTTTTGATATTAATGAAGATCTGAAGTTTTATCTTCTATGGTGTTATTTTTTGGGCATATTTTCCATTTTTATACATTTTCTTGTCAGATCTACTACATTATTAGTCTAACGATTCATATTCCTATAATATAGTATTATTGATATGGTTTATAGTATTAATCCTAGGGTTTAACATAAATCCCTTGGGTTTATAATCAATCATCGTCAACCATGGTCCAACGCCATAGTGTGACAAACATTGTGTCAATATGGAAATCATCCATGGTCAACGATGGTAAACCATGTTTATTTTAGGGCTTATAATATTTATCTTAAGTTTATATACCTTGGGTTTATGATATTAAACCCTTGGGTTTATAATTCCTTGGGTTTTTAGTATTATGAGAAAGATTGTATGAATATGAAAATCAATCATGGTCATATTATGACGAACATTGTCTCTTCTTCCAACATCACATTATGATAACCATGGTCCAATGTAGAATTATGACAAATATTCCTATTCCTAGGGTATGATATTATTCATCATGTTTATAAAATTAATCATAGGGTTTAATATAAATCCCTTGGGTTTATAATCATGGTCAATCATGCGCAACCATGGTCCAATGTCATATTCTAACAAATATTGTCTCAATACAAAAACCAATAATGGTCAACCATTTTCAAATGTCACATTGTGACAAAGATTGTGTCAATATGAAACCAACCATGGTAAAACATGGTCAACGATGTTTATTTTAGGGTTTAAAGTATTTATCTTAGGGTTTATATATCTAGGGTTTGTAATATTAATCCCTTGTGTTTATAATCCCTTGGTTTTTTAGTATAATCCAATTGGTTTATTATTCCATAGGGTTTGTAATATTAACAATTTTCGAACATCAAATTGTGACAAAGGTTGTCTCAATATGAAAATCAAACATGGTCAACCATAGTCCAGCATCGCATTGTGACAAAAAAATTGTCAATATGAAAATCAACCATGGTCAACCATGGTCAAGAATGTTTATTTTAGGTTTTATAATATTTATCCTAGGATTTATATAGCTTGGGTTTATAATATTTATCCCTTGGGTTTAATATTATTCCCTTGGGTTTATAATCCATTTGGATTTTAGTATTAATCCCTTGGGTTTATAACATTTATGTTAGGGTTTATATACCTTATATTTATAATATTAATCCCTTGGGTTTAATATTATCTCCTTGAGTTTATAATACCTTTCAGTTTTAGAATTAATCTCTTGTGTTTATAATATCAATCCCTTGGGTTTATCAATTTTAGGCTTCATATTCCTAGGGTATAATGTTATTCATCGGGTTAATAATATTAATCCTAGGGTTTAATATAAATCCCTTGTGTTTATAATCATGGTCAACCATGTGCAACCATGGTCGAATGTCACATTGTGACAAATATTTTCTCAATATGAAAATCAACAATGGTCAACCATGGTAAAATGTCACATTGTGACAAAGATTGTCTCAATATGAAAAACAACCATGGTAAAACATGGTCAACCATGTTTATTTTAGGGTTTATAGTATTTATATTAGGTTTTATATACATAGGGTTTATAATATTAATCCCTTGGGTTTAATATTACTCCATTGGATTTATACTCCCTTGGTTTTTTTAGTATTAATTCATTTTTTTATTATTCCCTAGGGCTTATTATATTAATATGTTGGGTTTATTAATTTAAGGGTTCATTTTCCTAGTGTGCACTATTATTCATAGGTTTTATAATATAAATCCTTGGGTTTAATATAAATCTCTTGGGTTTATATCACGGTGTACCATGGTCAACCATAGTCCAACGTCACATTGTGATAAATATTTTCTCAATATGAATATCAAGCAATGTCGCATTATGAGAAAGATTATCTCAATATGAAAATCAAGCATGGTTAACCATGTTCCAATGTTGCATTGTGACAAATGTTGTCTCAACCATCATCAATCATGGTCAACGACCATGGTCAATAACCATAGTCACATTGGGACAAAGTTTGTCTCTTGGTCCAACATCACATTTTCACAACCATGGTCCAACGTTGCATTGTGACAAAGATTGTCTTAATATGGAGATCAATTATCGTCAACGGTGGTCAACCATTGTCCAACGTCGCATTGTGACAAAGGTTGTCTCAATATGAAAATCAATCATGGTTAACAATAGTCCAATGTCGCATTGTGACAAAGATTGTCACAATATGAAAATCAACTGTGATTAACCATGGTCAACCATGTTTATTTTAGGGTTTATAATATTTATCCTATGGTTTATATACCTTGAATTTATAATATTTATCCCTTGTGTTTAATATTATTCCCTTGGGTTTTTAGTATGAATCTCCTGGGTTTACAATATTTATCTTAGGGTTTATATAATTGTTAGTATGAATCTTAATCGCAAGCATGCGAAAAAGACTCACTTTAGCTGTGCATAAAAAACAACCCTAACAACAAAGATGACTACCAATATCTTTAGATCTACAATCAGTTCACCAAGATAAATACTGCAAAAATCTAGATCTGTGCATTAAAAGACATTAAGCAGTAAATAAAAGCAAGAGTTGCTCCATGCATCGAATAGACAAGACAAGATTGTTTTAAAGAATTTTGTATTTTTTGACACCTAGGAAGGGAACATAGAAAGATGTTACTAGACCCCCTCAATGGGATGGGTTCTTGTAAGTACTCAGCACTTCAGATCTAAAACCCCTCTCTCTTGATGGTGTAGAAAACCCAGACAAAATGGAACTCAAAGAGAGCTCACAAGAAAAATGGTAGAAAAATATGACAATGATGGTAGATCAAAGTCATACCAAAAGTATAGATCCAGAGTGATCTTTAGGCAACAAAAGGTAGTGAGTGAATGGAAAAACCCTTTTATTTATAACAAAATATTGAGTTAGTCTAGATATTGTTGCATAATTAAAATATTATTAACCAATTCTAGATCCAACTTTCATGGAATATTAATTATATTTGTTGGAGGGAAAAAGAATTTGACTTGGGTCAAATCCCTTTATTTGTAAATAATAAATAAATAAATGATTTATCTATTATTTTAAGAATGAGGTTGAGTAATAATCAAATAAATAATGATTTATTTAATTATTAATAAATGATTTAGTCAAATTTAACAAGGAATATTATTTAAATAAGGTTAAAATAATTATTCCTATAAAATAATAAGATAAGTAATAATTTATCTAATTAATTTTCCTGTTTTGGGTTAAATATGACTAGGAATATTAATTAAACTGTTGTTTAACTAATTATTCCTTGAGGAAAATCAAACAAATGTGGATTTATTTAATATTTCCTCATGGGGTTTCCTATTTAGACCATAAACAACTTAATAAATGTGGTTTACTAAGTTATTTTTCATAGTGAAAGAAATTTTACTTAGGGTAAAATTGGCCTTACATAGTGTACTTAGGTCCATCTAACAGTAACAGGTTAGATGACCAAAAAATAGTGTAATGGATTTCCCCCCAGTGTGCGAGCGTTAGGAGCTAATCATATGACCGACGTATGTTGTAAGAACTCAATCACTAGACACTGAAGGGGAAGTCAGAGAGAAAGAGAAATATAAGGTAGAACAAAGCTCTAAAGGACTAAACCCTGAGGAGGCGAGACTTACAGGTGCGACAAGTCCCTTTTATGAGTGAGTAATTGTGCTATAGGCAGGGGGGAGGCATACCTATGCCCGCCGAGACAAAGTACAAAGAATAATGTGTCTAGTAAACAAGGGACTGAACTATATAGTACATGTTGGCATGAACATGAGCCAGATAAAAACATGATAATGAATCCCGCATACATACTATGTCTGGGATAACAACCAAGACTTATACAATAATATCTGAGTACATGAGATATAAGTACAACCAAAGTGCCCCTGTAAACAGGAAAGGGCTCTGAAAATCTGACTGATACATGCAAACTAAAAGGTGTTGCAAGAGCCTAAGGCCAACATCATCAAATATATGGAGCTGCATCAAAGGCTGTAATGAAGAGGTCATCCGGGCATGTGGGGGGCTACCTAAAGGCCCACCCCCTCATGAGGTCTGAAAACATATCACACACACCCAGGAATCACCGATATAAACTGCTGCATCACTGAACCATCAAGTATACGGGTCTTGATCATGCTATAAGGAGATGGAGCTAAGAAACAATCAAGTCAAAGGGAAATAAGGAGTCCCATTTCCTGATACAAGGTACTGAACAAGAGTGGAAGATGGAACCAAGGTACACCGCCCTCTAGACCTGTCTTTTGGAATGAATGATCTGTTTTCGACAGAATGATATTCGCCATAGGTGAGGCAATAAGCGATCCTCAACTAAGGCACGAGAGAAAATAGTGGAACGACTGACAGACTGACACCGGGGATGATGATGAAATGGGGGGTACTGAGTAGCAGACAGATGACTGTAGAAATTTGCTGAATAATGAAGATTTATTCACCGAGATTATCTTGGTCACACACTAATTAGAATTCATGCATAACACATAACCTCTTCTACAATTGATCATCAATATGCGGAAATAGAAAGCAGTCGCATGCGCTCATTAAAACATAATTAAGCACACATATCAGCACAGGATGTAATGGGGAAAGCAATAGCTGAAAACCCCAAACTATCTGTATATTATAATGATAGAGAACATGTAACAATACATAGCACAAAGCTCTCATAGCTCTCAGCACTATCTCAATGCTACACACAAAACTAGTTATGAAGATGAATTAGTCACAGGTTCAAATCTCCTCCACAAGTCTGCCTGCCTCTACTGCGCAATCCAAGTGAGTAATGAATGAGATCATCTACATACAGTACAATGATGAGTAACTTCCCTTCCACCAAAATCTGGTACAGGTTAGGATCCGCCTCACTCTTGGAGAATCCAAGTCCGATGAAATAACTGTCTATCCGTGTGTACCAAGCACGAGGTGCTTGCTTCAACCCGTACAGTGCTCTCTTGAGTATGCACACATGCAACTCACTGCTGAAGATCTCAAAACCTTCGGGATGCTCTATGTACACCTCCTCCTCAATGACTCCGTTGAGGAACGCAGTCTTCACATCCATCTGATGGATGTGCCACCCCATCTGCGCTGAGAGAGCTAGGATCATCTGTATGGAAGAGTACCTTGCGACAGGTGCAAAGGTCTCCTCATAATCGATCCCCTCGATCTGTGAGAAGCCACGCGCAAAAAATATTGTCTTGTACTTATCCACACTCCCGTCAGCCGCCTACTTCACTTTGTAGATCAATCGCGAACCCACCACTGATTTCCCTTCCGGTCGCGGGACAATATCCCATGCACTGTTTCTGATAATCGAATCATACTCTTCCACCATGGCATCTACCCATGCGGGGTCCTCCACAGCTTCCTCGAAAGAGGATGGTTCTGTCACGACACATTTGCTCATAAGAGCCATGTATCCAGTGTACCGGTCAGGTGACTGTCTCTGTCTGCGCTGTGCTGTAGGTGCTCCTACAACCTTCTCTGCATCTTGAGCCAGTCGCTCAGCTTCTGTAGTGCGCTTGCGCCCTCTGATGGTTGGCGCTGCATGAGTGGTCTCTTCCACTCCATGAACTTCCTCTTGTGGTTGATCCACATCCGGAAGCTCATCCTTAGGAACTAATAGCTCCTCATCTGCATGCAAGTGTGGCTCCCTCTCAAGTGAACACTGCATGGCTTTCTCCTCCTGAAATTTGATATCCCGTCGCACAACAGTCTTGCGACTGTCTGGAAAATATACACGATAGTTGTGGGGCATATCAGTGTACCCCAAAAATATCCCAACCTCTGCGGTCGGATCCAGCTTCTTCCTGGCATCCTTCGTCACATGCATGTAGACAAGTGAACCAAAAATCCTCAAATGGGAAATATCAGGCCTCTTGCCAGAAAACGCCTCCTCTGGTGTACTCATGCCAAGTATCTTGTGAGGACAACGGTTCTGCACATATACTGCAGTATTGCATGCCTCCACCCACAAGTGAAGGGGTAGGCCCTGATCATGCAACATCGCCCGTGCAGCACCCACGATCGTTCTGTTCTTCCGCTCAGCAACCCCATTCTGCTATGGGTTATGGGGTGCGATGAGCTCTCTCCGAATCCCTTCTGCGCTGCAAAAGTCCTTGAATTCAGTAGAGATGAATTCACCACCATTGTCGCTCCTAAGAGCCTTCACATGCTTCCCCGATTCCTTCTCAACCAACGCCTTGAATTCACAGAACTTTGAAAATGTCTCGCTCTTCTTCTGCATGAAGAAGATCCAGCACTTCCGAGAGAAATCATCAACAAAGATCACATAGTACTTGTGCTTTGCTGTGGAAGCTACTGAGAAAGGTCCACACACGTCTGTGTGAACTCTCTCAAGGATCGTCGTGGCTCGACTATCCTTCTCGTGAAAGGTGGCTTTCACAAATTTTCCCAAGGTACACCCCTTGCACTGATCTGACTGCGCAAGAGTGCCCTTAGGAAGCCCAGTAGAAATATGCTGCAGTATCTTCAAGGCTCCATGGTGAAGGTGGCCCAATCTCCGGTGCCATAGCTCGCCATCATCCTGGCTCACCACTTCTCCCGCCTTGCATGTCATTGTTGTGCAGCCATCTACTTGCAACTGATAAAGGTTCTTGACTCGAAGCCATATCTTCCGGGTCTCTCCAGTTGCTTTACTGCGCAGGAAAGCTTTTCCTTCGCTGAAGACCACATCATACCCCTTGTCTTCCAACATCGCCACAGAGATCAGATTCTTCATCAATCCTGGAACATGCAATACTTCCTTCAATACGAAGGGTTTACCAAAATCCATCTCAAAGGAAATGGTATCGATACCAGTTGCACTGTATCTACCATCATCGCCCATCTCGATGTGCACTCCAAGATCTTTCTCCTCCAGATCTGAAAACAAATCCCGATCTCCGATCATGTGAAATGACGCACCACTGTCCAAGAACCATACTGATCCCATCACACTTGAGACCAAGCATGCGATCAGCGAAAAATCCAGCTCGAACTGGGAGGCCAATGCCTCTCCCGCTGCAGATCCAGCAGCATGCTTATTTTTCTTCTTCTGCGGAAAATTTGTGGCATAATGTCCGTGTTGGTGACAGTGAAAGCACTTCACCTTGGAAATGTCTTGCTTCTTGCCTTTCGCACCAGAATGAGAAGCTTTCTTTCTCTTCCCCTTCTTTGCTTTGGCAGCCAAAGCGCAACTTTCTTCATCAGGTACCTTTGATGAAGATCCGACCCTGGTAGTCCGCCTTATCTCCTCTTGCATGAGATCCGACCAAAGTCGCTCCCATCCTGACAACTTCTCCCGACCATTGACAGAGTCCTGATAGGAATGCCAACTCTTCGGAAGACCGAGGAGAGCCAGGTCCACCAAGTCCTCATCATCGACAGTCACCCCCACACTTCCTAGCTCATCTCTGCATTGAGTGAACTTCGTGAGGTACTTGGCGATACTGTCGCCTTTCTCCATCTTAATGTTTCTGAGTTTATCCTTGAGCGCCAACTTCCTATGGTCGCTCTTGCTCTGGAATAGATCTTTCAATGCTTTCCACATCAAGTATGGAGAAGCCTTTCCATGCAGGCTGGATACAATGTGATCCTTCACGCCCTCCAACAGAATCCTTCGACATTTCGCCATCTTCTTTTGCCAAGCTTCAACTTGAGCAGCATCAGTAGGCTTTGGGATCTCAGCATCTATGAACTCCTTCAGCCCGTTATCATCTAATACCGCCTCCATTATGTCCTTCCATGCAACATAATTCGAACTGCCCTCAAGGGCATATTCCAGTCGCAAACCGTTGAAAGACATTTCAACTCTGGCACCAAGAAAACAAACTGCTGCAAAATTCGAATTCCAAGCTCAAAACTCAACTGCTTCTAGATCTGTGAGAACAAACTATTTCTAGCACAGAGATCGACTGTAGGGGAATTTACTGTATATATCACCTTTCAGAGAAAGGATGGATCCAGAGGCTACCTGGCCCGTTATAGACTCTGTCTACCAAAATAATTGTAATCACTGTAATAGATCCCGATGATCAATTATTTGCTCCAATACCATGTAGAAATTTGAATAATTTGCTGAATTATTCTCCGAGATTATCTTGATTACACACTAATTCGAATCCATGCATAACACATAACCTCTTCTACAATTGATCATCAATATGCGGAAATAGAAAGCAGTCGCATGCGCTCATTAAAACATACTCGAGCACACATATCAACACAGGATGTAATGGGGAGCTGAAAACCCCCAAATATCTGTATATTATAATGATAGAGAACATGTAACAATACATAGCACAAAGCTCTCACAGCTCTCAGCACTATCTCAATGCTACACACAAAACTAGTTATGAAGATGAACCAGTCACAGGTTCAAATCTCCTCCACAAGGCTGCCTGCCTCTACTGCGCAACCAAGTGAGTAATGAATGAGATCCAAGTTCGAATCCCACTAGCTCCAACTGCGCAATCCTCATTGGAAATCTCCATCAATGTGTGTGCAAATCTCATGCACAACCAATAGTCACAACTGATAGCAAACTCACCCTTTCTCCCACCTCTAACACTGGTCTCCACTGAACTGTCCATGCATTGAAGTTAACTGATGTGTTCTTTAGCTGAATTATGAGTTAATAATTAGTGAATTAATTAATAATTAATTCACACCACTCATCACTAGTGTATTTTTCAGTTAGACTAAATACAACTAGTTCAACTAAGTTAAACAGAACACAACTCCACCAACTGTCTCATCAACTCCACCAAACTCTGCCACTTGAGTCCTAACTAAAGTCAACCATGCAATAGCTCAACTAACCCTTAGGAAAAGCGTATTTCCTTCTGTCAGCTGCATGTGCCACATCCAAGCATCAAACTGAAGTGCTCCAAGAGGATAAGATAATGTTTATAGTTTAAATATTATTAAGGGTTAATAATATTTGACTGTTCTATTTTTAGCCCGGCAGTCTAAAAATAGAAACCGCCCAATGTCTAAAAATAGAGGTCCATCTATTTTTACCAACTCTACCAATCATCCATAAATATCATCCTGCAACTCATAGACCATGATCCATATGTCTAAAAATAGACATAGTCTAAAAATAGACTTTGCGCCAAAAATAGCCTGCGGGCCCACTTAGTGAAGGCGACTTCATTTCACTAAGCTCCATCATCTTGTTGCATTTTCAAAAATGACTTATGTTATTAGAGCATAAAGGGCATGGATGACCTGGTAGCGACTGATACAATATCATAAGGGATAGGGGATAGTAGGAATGAAGGCCATAATGTGCGACACGAGAGAGGAACCAAGCAATGAAGGATGGAGGACTATAGCAGGATAAAAAGGGACTTGGGATAGACTCCATGGATGTGATGATGACTCAACTTGGATGCTCTAAACAAGGGTGACTCGATGATGCTGCCACACAGAAAAGGTCCAATGGGGACCATAAAAATATGAGTACATGATGGCTACTCACGACAAAAATCGACACGAGAAAGGACAAGTATGGATTAAAAGTGGTGCCCCAAGTACAAGTGTTGCAAGTGAAGAAATTCGATTTTGAGGAGTGGTGAAGTGACCTTTCTTGGACAAAATGGGTCCTGATGAAGTATCAAATCACAAAAAACTAACAGATACCCATTTGAGGGTGCGGTGAGAGATTTCCAACGGTACATACGGTTTGTCAAACTGGGCTACAGTTTGGCCACAGCAGGCGAAAGAAAAATTAGGGGTTTCTCTTTTAATAAGGCATTTTCCCTCCAAATTCACTCATTTGCAAGTGTAGCTATGGTGAATGTAGAGAGTATAGAAGGCCATAAATCTTGCGAAAATCATAGCAGACAAACCGACCTAAGAGGCCTAACCATACTCTTTCAATTAAGGGGATCAAAATTTCAGTTTAGGTACCCCGAGCTCATGAACAGGCCAGGTCACACTTTTTGGGGTCTGTTCTGCGACCTGGGTAGCTGGTATTGGGTAGAAAACTGTGACCTATCCTAGGAAATGACCTAAAAAGTGCGACCTATCAGAGAAAGGGGGCTTCAATGTTGTTTTTGGCTGGGCTTCAATGTTGTTTTTGGGATTTTTATGGTTGAGGGGCATGGCTGCCCCCAAGCATGTTATGGTCATGCCAAAATTTATTTAGAAAAGGGGAATCTAAACACATTAAAATGATGTGGTGTGCCATTTGTTTTCGTTATGGTTATGTAGTTCAAGAAAGGGAATGGAGGATTACCAATCTCTTTTGGTACTGCATATATGAAGCAAATGGACTTAAGTTTCTGGGTTGGCATACATGGTGTCACTATCCCAAAGAGAGGATTTGGAGATAATGAACTGGTGCTCTCCTAGAAAACCCACAGGTTGGTCAACAATAATGTCTAGGGGATTGGGTTGCTGATGTGAGATGAAGGAATGATTAGGGGTATCATCCAGGCTAGAGTGATCTAAAGTGATATGGGAATCTAGAGGTTCTTCTAAATGGGGAAGAATAATGGTACTAGACTCGACACAACCAGATACACTAGGAGAGTTGTGGAGAATTACTTCTCCTTGTCTCTCAAATATGTGTGCCCCCTTACCCAAACATTAGGTGTCAATGTAATGGCCACAAGGTGTATGTGGTTTGAATACATGGGTTCAATGTAAGGGGGGATAGATAAAGTCAGGGGTGGTGACTACTTTGATAATGTCATCATCGTAATATAAGATGGGGTGACTGGTGGAAGAAAGAACACCTGATGTGGCGATTCTACCTGACTCATCATCATGAGAAGAGAGGTTCACATGCGCATCGTCACAAGGGGTGACAGAAAAACAAGTAGATGAAGGATCCATCGATGTTGAGCCCAAGGTGATCGCTGAAGGGAGGTCAGGCGAAACATAAGGGGAAGTCCCAGGGGGGTCTTCCACTGTGGATCTCATAGATGATGACAGGTAGTGGACATTTACAGAAGACTCTGTCATTTTGACCTCTGGAGGGGGGATGTCTATGGGAGTGGATGTGTCCTTTGGTTGTACAGAAGAAAAACGCAAAAATAAGGGAGCGGTGGACTCGTTGCGCTTTGTCTCAAATTAGCGAACTACCACTAGGGAGGTGCAGAAGTCCTCGAGGCAGGGATAAAGGTGGGTATAATGGCCATGGAGATCACACAAAGCACAGGGGTGGTTGGTGTGAATTGTCTTTGGGTTCTTGGCTGCAGTTTAGGAAGGAACAGAGGTTTCCGGGACCGTAGACTCAGGGAACATGACATTAACCATGGACTTGAGATGAGGAAATTCATGACAATTATGGGTGGCATGACCGATAACATCACACAAAGCACACTAGATGCACTACAAGGAAAAGACCCTCTAGCGGATGTTTTTGAGGAACCCCTTATAAATATACCCCAGACATCCATTTCTAGTGGAGGTTCCTAGAGGAGGTTGGTGGGCGGAGGTTTTTGCGGATGTATTTCGTCTGGTGCTCTTATCATTGCAAAACACACTGGTGCGTTCAAGAAAACATAGCACCGGTGCGGTTAAAAAATTGGCACACCAGACACCGTGCGCTCCCTACACACCCGCCCGGTGCGTTGTAATTATTTAGAGTACCGGTACTTTACATAACTTCCGCACCGGCACCTCATAAAAAATGCACGAAAACTGACATCGCCCGGGTCGCCCTTAAACGCATTGGATTGCCAATGCACCCGGCCGTCCTGAAATCCCTGCGCACTGGCACAGGGTTAAATAAATAAAAAATTATGGCCCAAAAAAACACAAAACATATGCACATCGAGAACTGTGCGCTCCTAACACCCTCGCTCGGTGCGTCATATTATTGTACAACACCGGTTCCTTACATGTCTACCGCACCGGTGCTTCCGAAAACGTGCATGAAAATAGATAGAGCTCGGTGTGGAATAAAGAAAACGCACCGGGGTGTCCATAAAACGCGCGCACCTATAGATGGTTAAATAACAAAAATGATGGCAAAAAAACCACATAAAACATTGGCACACCGAAAACCATGCGCTCCGTACACACCCGCCCGTTGCCTTTTATTAAGGAACAACACCAGTGTGTGTCAACTTGTCAGCACCGGTGTCTCATAAAAAGCGCGCGGAACAGAAATCACCCGAGGTGGAATGACGGAAATGCATCGGGGCCCCATAAATTCCACACACCCAAAAAGGATAAAAAAAACAAAATTACGGCCAAAAAACCGCACAAATCATTGGTTCTCTGGACAACATTCCTGGTGCGTTACAGCTAAGCTACCCTGGTGTCTCATAAAAAGCGTGCAGAATAGAAACCTCCCTGTGCAGAATGACAGAAACGCACTGAGGCCCCATTAATGCCGCGCATCAGAAAAGGGTTAAAAAAAAACAAAATTACAGCCAAAAAACCGCACAAATCATTGGTTCACCGGACAGTGTGCTTGGTGCGTCTTATTACTGTAGAGCACCTATGCATTACTGCTACGCCACCCTGGTGCCTTCTAAATGCGTGCGAAAACATAAACTGCTTGGGGTGGCATAATGCAAACGCACTGGTACGCCAATAAAAACCCCGCGCACCGGAACAGGGTTAAATAAAATAAAAAACTATGGCCAAAAAACCACATTTTTCACTTTTGTCAGTGCTATAGAGCTCTTAAGCACCGGTACAAGTTATCCTTGTTTGAGCCACACTGACATCCGTGCTCCCATTGCACTTATTGCACGCATTGTTGCTATGCATTTCCACCAATCTCCAGCTTGAATTTTATAAAACAGTGGACAAATTTTATTTTGAAAATTGTATAGCCAATATGCCTCCTTGACGGGTAAATGTACAGGTATTTTTCTTGTTTTTCCATAATTAAACCTTTTAGCGAATTAGAGTTTGAAAAATCCTTAAAATTAACCATTAAAAAAATAAAAAAATTGTTGCGCTGTGCACTCGAGTTGTTCGGCTCGCACCGGTTTGCAGTGCTGCCTATAAATTTACAGGCCGCACCACACCCGGTGCTAATGGTATCTGCACCAGTTCCGGTGCAGTACCATGCGGCGCATCGTGTTAATTCAAATTTTTTTAAAAAGTTCGGTGCGGTCGGTTACCAGGGGCACCATTGACAATGGCGTATCACGACAACTCAGTGCGTTAACGGAATTATCAGCCCTGGGGCGGGTAATGTTTTCAGTGCACCAGAACCACAATTCGACATTTTCAACGGTTCGGGCTAGTAAACTGGTGCTAAGGGTATCCACACCGATTTCGGGGCGGATACTAAAGGCGCACCGTGTTATTTAAATTTCTTTAAAAAGAGTGGTGTGGTCGGCTACCTGGCCACATCGTTTACCTAGTTGAATTGTGGTGATGCGGTGCATTGAATGAGATAACAGCCACGGGCCGACTATTTTTGTCAACGCACGGCTTACCGTATTTGGCCTAGGCCAATGGTGCAGCCTCTTAAAATACCGCACCGACGACTATGTACAGTGGCAGGAGGGCGGTGTGCTGACTTAGTTATAAGCCCTGGGCGGATAGTGAAGTCAGCGCACCAGCCTCTTGACACCACACGTAGTGAACGGTGCGCTAAAAACATTTTCTGGAGCACTGCTTCCGGTGCAGTGGATATCACGAGGTGCACCGTATCCAGTGCGCTCTATGGGGAGACGCACTGGGACCGATGCGTGACTGTGTTTTTGGCGCACCGAATCTTGTTTTATTTATTTTTCAAAAAATAATTATATACGTATATTTGTAACTACATGTGTCATTTAATAAAAAAATTGTGTTTAATATGTCAATCATTCAGAGACATGAAAGGAGAGAAGAGGGGAAACAACAACAACAACAGGCAGAATAGTATAACATGGTTCGCCTGTGGGAGGCAAGAGAGAGGGAGAGAGATTCGTACCCTCGCCCTATTACAATAGCGATGTAGGGGCTCCTTAGGCAGGTAGGCCTCCTCAAGTTCTATGAGGAGGCTACTTCCCTAAAGTCCCATAGTTTGTTTTTAAGACATCTTATCCGAAGGTGGAATGCCCAACAACAGAATTTCTGGGTTGGTATCAACCAGTGGTACACGCCCATTGAGGAGGATGTATATTTATTATAGGGCTATCAAGGAGAGGGGTGGATTTTCCATCATTCCCCAAGGTTCCAGCTGGCTGTGTGGCAGGGAGTCAGTTAATTTACTCCCAAAGATATATTGGAGAAAATTTAGTATCTACTGCAGAGTTTCAGGTCACTGGAGGGCAGTTACATATTGTTGCATTTGGTCGTGAGGAGGTCCAGTGTCTCTCACTTATCATTTCGACAATTTCGCACAACACCAGTGACGAGAAACGCATTAGTTGCTCATTTTTATATTATGTTGATTCTTTACTACAGTAGCCACGACTTGTCAGGTGGTCTACCAGTTTTTTGTAGCAGTTTTGTACAGCATTAGATAGATGTCGTGATGATGCACAAGGGAGGGTCAAATTCCCTTTTGGTTCAGAGATTTTTTGTTTATTTTTTAAGAAGTTTCCAGAGACGAGGCCTTCTTTTCTTCGGCAGCCTCGTAGGCCGATTACTGAGGCACGTATGCACATGTGGGGGAAGATGATGCCCAAGAGGGAGGAGACTCTTTTTCCAGCGAGGATATCAGATGATGCATTGGAGTTGGTAGCCAGTGTTGATGAGCATCCCTTCATTTTGGTCCCCTGTCCTTATGCGGGGTTGGATTGGTGAGGGTGTGCCAACATCCTCTTCATAGCTAATGAGCCACCAGATGATAGAGGTAATATTACTATTTTATTTAAATTTATTCTAACATGTTCTTTAACTTGTTTTTATTAAATTGTGTAATAAAATCCTCTAATTATTGTTGTGTACTTGTATATATTTTTCTGTAATTGGATCTTTTGTTGGCGAGGAGATGCCGCCACCACCATCTGATCTAGGTGTGCATCCTGATGAGGATGAGGATCCTCAGGAGGCCGGTGCAAATCAGAGACCTACTCCTGCTGGTGCGGGGTCGACATCTTAGTGATGCTAGATACGGGATGGAGTTGGGCGACCAACTCATTGTATTTATTGTTGAGGCAAGCATCAGGCCCACTAATTTCAAAGACATAGAGGCTGATGATAGTCTATTACAGATGTGGAGAGGCATGCCGCGTGACATGTACAGCCTAATGCGACATGTTGTAGGATTTACGACAATTTTTACGCGACTGACGATGACTGTTGCACGTTACGATTGAGCCACAACACATGATGGACAGTCTACGATGCGCAACATACCATCATCTCATGATCGTTCACAGCCTCGTGCCGCGCTAGATTTGCATGAGCCTCCACTAGCATATACTAGCGGTCATCATGGAGATGGGAACAAATGCACCTATTATAAAAAAGTTAAAAAAATCATAGTTTCATGTGTCTTATAAATAATAATCCAATAGTTAAAATTTATAAGTTTCAAATTTACATATAAATTAAAAAGATTATTACCGAGTTGCTACACCCAATCCCTATGTTTAGCGCATCCTCTTCAGCACATGGGTAACGACTGGTAGCACCGTATTTCTCTCTGACTTGGTCAGCTACCCAACTATTGGGGCATATTTTTGGCATATTTTCTTTTAAATGATCGGGATAAGGCACACTTCTACCATTCAGCCGTCTGAATTCTTTCCTGTCACTATCCCATTTCATCCTGTTTTGTTCATACAATGTGACCCACGGTTGTGTCGCTTCATAATTGTAAAGAAATAATTTATTGATTGCTTCAATTTCTGCATTTGCTGATGAAATCAAACCAACATTATATAGTATTTAGAGATCAAAATATACATTATATCGAAGTTCAACATGAATATTAATTATTTTTTCTAAATTTGAAAAATTATAAGTCGCTTACACTTTATCAAACGTTTTTTTCCACTCATTTGGAGCAACTCTCCTTCTCTTTTGTCTTCATCCATTTGATCGTCCCAAATCACTGCACTTGGTCTGTTGTCGATCTGCTTGATGTATTCACTGGCATAGTAGAAAGACTCATACGATATGTACTCCTCTGCCATAGACCCCTCGGGTTTTTCTCTTTGTCGAACAAAACCTTTCAATTTCTTCATGTACCTCTCTAAGAAGAACATCCAATGACAAGAAACAACCCAAACTAATTCAACTTCATCTACCAGGTGGATTAGAAGATGAACCTGTAAGTCCATGAAACTCATCGGCAGTTCCTTCTCAAACATACAAACAATATCAACTATCTCTTGACGCCACCGTGGAATGCTAGCCACATGAATCTCCTTTGATGTGATCCAACGTACAAATGCAGATAATTTAGATATGGAACATCCTAGGTCTTGAGGGAATTCATGTTTCACACACCCACAAAAAAGAAAAGGATAATGACACTGAAAAGTTATAAATACTTGCGATAATATACAAAATTAGTTATGTTTTATGATTCCCGCATGGGATAAAATTTGTTAATATAAAAAATAATAAAATCATGCTTTTGACATTATACGTACTCTTAGAAGATTCAAATGGTCATGCGATTTCGACCCCGACAAATGGTCATCCATGGTGAAGCAGTGTCGTATTGAAGACCCGTATGAAGTTGGCACCCTCACATCCATTATAACTTCCTTTTCCAAAGATATGTCATCTCTTTTTAAAATCCATGGGACATCACCTTCTTTGAAAAACCATGAATTAGAGGGACTAGCGCCTGCTTCTGATCCCATACTTTCTAATCGTCTTGGCCAGTATTTCTTTTTAGTTTTTGAAGTAATAAGATATTTCCTAACAACCAATGTGTCACTTTGTTTCTATGATATGTGCCTCCATAAAGAAGATGAAACATTTTTAAATATATGCATGGGATCTAATAAGTGGGAAATCTTAAAATGCTCCCAATATGGAAGGTCATAAAAGATATATTTCCTTTCCATCCCAATGGGAAATTTCTCAACATATGTGTTGAAGAAATCTGGATCATCGAACTTAGGCTCCCCATTTGAATCAAACATTTCTATGAACTCCTTCTCCTCCTCTCTCTCATATTCTCTAAGCCATTCAGCTGGTGTCATTATTGGAGGCCTTTGGGTTCTCTCTCGTTTACCATTGAAAGCAGATGCTTATCTTTTGTAAGGGTGTTGTTCTGGTAGGAATATCCTGGAGCAATCATACACTGGCTTTCGTAGGTCCTTGGACCATCTAGCTTTCAGAGAAGGTCCACAACATTTACATCCAAAATACCCTTTTGTTACAAGACCTGCGAGATTATATTTGTATACATTAATTAATATGCATGGAACGTTAAAGAATATCATGAAGATCAGAACAAATATTATTACAACGAATTAAATAACTAATATGTGAAAGAATATTGTTACATTATATATAAACAAATCAATAAATTAAACATGTAATTTACTAGAGCAAACTCCTAAGCCTGGATAATCATGTGTCGTGTAAGAACATATGCCATACAACGTAAAACTCCTCTCTGCTGCGATGGGTCTTGATACATCATATACATTTATCCCATCCCATAATTCCTTCAATTCATCTACCAGTGGTTGTAAGTAGACATCCATATTCTTCACTTGTCTTCTACCAGGGACTATGAGAGCCAACATAAGATGTTCATTCTTCACGGACAACCAAGGGGGGATATTGTTATTGATCACTACTACAGGCCAAACATAATATTTGGTGTTCTGGAGGGAATATGGGTTGACACCATCCATGGCTATGCTGAGTCATAGACTTCGTACTTCATTCTTGAATTTTTCGGGCCATGTATCCTCGATATGCTTCATGGCTATTGAATCAGTTGGGATTCGCATAACTCCCAACTCACTTCTGTGTGAGGCATGCCATCCCTGCAACATAGCTAATTCTTTGCAACAAAAGAGCCTCTAAATCCTTGGGATTATAGGCATGTGCGTCAATATCTTAAAAGGAGGACCAGTACGTGATTTAACCTTATTTTATGATTTATCATACCTGTCATGCCCACTTTTCGGACACATATCTTTGTCTGCATATTATCCTCTATATAGAATACAATCATTTGGACATGCATGATATGATATGTAATCGACACCCAACTTTTTCAACAATTTCTTTGCCTCTTCACAGCTACTGGGCAAGACATTATCACTCGGAAGAACCTTATCTTTGAATAACCTGTAGTTGGTAATCATGGAAAAATATATTAATATTAAATGTAAATTAATGTCGATATAATTATTAACGTTCATAAAATTTAACATTTGTAATGTTCATTGCAGTGTACTGATTATATTTCAAATTTATATAAGGAGAGTACTTTATGGTAACTTACCTCAAAAGTTCCGAGAAACATGCATTCGACAAGCCAATCTTTGCTTTCAAGTTGTACAGTAACATTGTTGTCCCCAACTGGGTAGTCTTTGACTGACCTCCAAGTCCAAAGAGAGGGGTGGTGGAAGAAAATTTAAGGCTTTCGAAAAAGGTGTCAGCGATATGAGCATCATCCCCTAGCTGATCATCATTTTGGAATGAATCTAACAACATTGTCTCCATGGTAGTCGTATCCCTTAAGTAATCATCTATACCAACCTCTATTTGATTGCCTCCATTGCCAGCTTGTGAAGAACTACTATTACTGTAGTCATTCCTAATTGGTGAATCTGGATGTAGAGGGAATTGAATCGGTGGTTGATTCAACCATTCTTGGTATTGTTCCTCTCCGATTTTTTCTCTTAATTCAGTCTTCTCTCGATTTGACATTGTCGTGGGGTGCAACAGAAGATGGTAGGTAGGTCATTTATCATCACTAGAATCCTAATAATTAAAATAAAAAATTGAACATGATTAGTACAAAATATATGATATCAATTAGTAACCACGTTGACAATATTGCATGATTATAAATTGGTTTGATGTTGAAATAATTATATATTAATCAATATATATACTAAACAATTATAATTATAATTACCATCATTGTCTCGGGATTGTGGCTAGAAGATGCAATATTGTTACAATTGGTAGGGTGAAGCGACTGTCCATTTTCATCTACCAAATGCGCCTTGCGGTATACAGCTCTTGATAAGAACTTCTGACGTTTTGGAGCAGTTTGAATATTTTGTGCATCTGAACTCGATGCTGAATCTGTATGAACCTGCAAATTTGTATACATTATAAATTTAATTATGTTGTGTGTGATTGATTGCATGGATAAAAAACATATATAAATTCAATTAGATAGTGAAAAAATAAAACAAATCTGAAGTAAATATTACGTCTCCACATGGATAGGGAGAACTCTGCGATGGAATTTGAGAAATATTACAAAAAGAGCTGGATTTTGAAGATTGTCCATTCCATATAATATATGATATTTTCTCCCTGCATTTGAACAAAACAACAATAAATTTTGGTGCACAAACTTAAATGTCATTCCAGTGTGTAATGTACAGATAACTTCACCGGTGAGATTTTTTTTATTTTGCGCACTGGTGTCGTTTTATAACACGACGCACTGGCATGGTTCAATTAAAGGACGCACTGGTAAATGAATAACCACAAATAAAAAAAGTGCAACCCTATTTTATGTAAGTGAAAAGAAAAAGCGGTAAATTGAAAAATGGGCAGCAAAATATTTTCGAAAATCTAATTTCATAAACATTTCTTTAAATAGTAAACACTTTTCATTATTTCACTATTTTTGCAAAAAATTGGAGCCAGAGATTTGTAGGATACATATCTGGAGAAAACAGAGCACGAGAGCACTGTGGAGCAGGGAACGTTCTAACAGAAGTATTCAGACAATGAGAATTCTAAACCTCTAGTTAGTCAAATCCTGTACCATAGAATTTCAAACGATGTGAGTAAGTTTATTGTTTTTTTGTACATTTTCTACAGTTTTTTTTATGCAGTAAAATAAGAAATCAAAGTCTATTTTTTTTAAACTTTTTTTGTAGTTTTTTTTATGAAGTAAAATAACAAAATCAAAGCTTATTCTTTTTTTTTAACTTTTTTTTTTGCAGTTTTTTTTACCTTTTCTGCAGTTTTTAGAAACAAAAATAAAAAAGAAATCCATTTTTCAAACAAAACCCCATATTCTTTTTGTTTCTGCCCATTCTTCTCCCTCTTTCTTTTCAATTTAGATTTATAGGGTTTGTATAGTCATAAGGCATCCAATCCATGGGACGACTTACATATTCGGATCCCAATCCATGTTGGCCATTGTGTCAATCTTAAAAAAATACAGATTTTTTTCGTCGGTGCGCCCTGCGTAACATAGCGCACCGGTGCGCTCGGTTATAGCAGCGCACTACGAAAGTACAGTGATAAAAAATAAAAAAATAATTTTTTTTTTTATCAGTGCGCCTTATGTAACATATGGCACTGGTGCACTATTACATTATGGCGCACCGCAAACGTGTTGTTTCGCAAAAAAAACCATTTTAGAAACAAACCCTACATTCTTTTTGTTTTTGCCCTTTCTTCTCCCACTTTCTGTGATTTCAGAATTAGGGCTTTTCAATTTATATTTATGGGGTTTGTATTGCTAAATATAAGCCTAAGACATCTAACCAACAGGAGGACCTACATAGTCGGATCCCAATCCATGTCGGCCCTTGCGTCAGTCTTAAAAAAAACAGATTTTTTTCGTCGGTGCGTCCTGCGTAACATAGCACACCGGTGTGCTCGGTTATAGCAACGCACCGCGAAAGTACAGTGCTAAAAAATAAAAATATAAAATATGTTTTTATCAGTGCGCCATATGTAACATATGGCACCGGTGCACTATTGCATTATGGCGCACTGCAAATGTGTTGTTTTGCAAAAAAAACCATTTTAAAAACAAACCCTACATTCTTTTTGTTTCTGCCCTTTCTTCTCCCACTTTCTATGATTTCAGAATTAGGACTTTTCAATTTATATTTATAGGGTTTGTATTGCTAAATATAAGTCTAAGACATCCAACCAATGGGAGGACCTGCATAGTCTGATCTCAATCCATGTTGGCCCTTGCGTAAACTATAAAAAAAAAGTTATTGGTGCACCCTGTACAGAATAGCGCACCGGTGTGCTCTGTTATCCCCGCACACCGCGCAAGTACTGTGATAAAAAATTAGAAAAAAAAAATATTTTTTCAGTGCGCCATATGTAAAATATGCAGCCGGTGCACTATTTCATTATGGCGCACTGCGAACGTTCTGTTTCAAAAAAAAAAAAATACTTTCAAAAAATACAAACCTTACATTCTTTTTTTTTCTCCCCTTTCTTCTTCCTCTTTCTTTGATTTCAGAATTAGGGCTTTTCAATTTAGATTTATAGGGTTTGTATTGCTAAATATAGACCTAAGACACCCAACCGACGGGACGATTGGCATAGTCGGATCCCAATCCATGTGGGCCCTAGAATGAATTAAAAAAAAAAACAGATTTTTTTTATTGGTGCACCTGGAGTAACTTAGTGCACTAGTGCTCTGTATTTTACAAGTGCACCGTAAAATGTAATGTGATAAAAATTAATATTTTTTTTTATCTGTGTACCATATGTAAAATATGGCACCGATTTATGCTAAAAAACTAACACTGGACAATTTTTATTATTTTATCATGGTTAACCAGTGCGGTTATTGACATGTAACACACCGGTGCTCTTTGTTGAAATAGAGCATCATACGGTCTATTATACTATTTTGGTGGTGCCTTTGGAAGAGAGACACGCACCGGCGTCGGTGCGTAAACCATGAATAAAGCACTGGTTTTTTGAGACTTTTTTTTTTTACTTGAAAAGTTGACAATTTATTTATAAATATATTATTGAATGATATGGTACAGGTTTGAGATTGATAAAGAAATGAGTGACAAGAGATCAAGTAACAAAAATACTGATAACACATCAAGAAAAGAAAAAAAGACAAGTTCTTTGTAAATTTTTTACAAAAAAATATTTTTGAACTAACCATACGGTCTATTATACTTTTATGGCGGTGTGTTTGGAAGAGAGACACGCACCGGCGTCGATGCGTAAACCATGAATGGCGCACCGGTTTTTTGAGATTTTTTTTTTACTTGAAAATTTGACAATTTATTTATAAATATATTATTGAATAATATGGTACAGGTTTGAGATTTATAAAGAGATGAGTGACAAGATATCAAGTAACAAAAATACTGATAACACATTAAGAAAAGAAAAAAATGCAAGTTATTTATAAATTTTTAACAAAAAAAATATTTTTGAACTATATATAAGTTTAACTAATATGTATTATTTACTGTGTATCATGCAAAGCCACAAAATGACAAAGCTTGATAAGATTATTTCTGATCTAGGACCAGAAGAGCATAAAAGCTTGATGGAAAAATTGCAAAAGGATGAATCAGGTGAATGAAAAAATACTATTAATCCAATATGAGTTTCTTTTTTTAATTTTCATTAATAATATAATTAAAATTATTAGATAACATGTGTGAAAAAGTCTATTAATTCACATATGTTTAATGTTCTACAAGGACCAACAACTCAGAAAAGGAATTTTGTTCTAAGAAAAGAAAAAAAATAGAACATGCAAATGAAAATGAATTGGTCCTTAGCTCATCTAGAGTGGTGCTGGAGGTTAACAAAAGGGGGAAAAGATTTTACAAAAGTTTGAGGGATCTACTGGAACGAATGTATAGACGCTCTTTCCACTTACAATAAAAAAACCAATCCAATGATTCCAAGAACCAAATTTTATGTAAACTACAGGAAGAGTTTCCAGAGAATTGGTCAGTGAGACATGTCAGACTTTTAATAGCAAAAACGTACAACAATAAAAAAGAAGGAATGAAAAAGTAATATTCCTTTAGATGTTTGTGTAGAATTATTTATAAATATCACTTTTATTATACTTACTTTTCATATATCAATATAAAAATTAAATAGTTTATTGTCATGTTACATTTTCAGGAATATTATGAAAATCTCAAAAGATGAACGAGCTGATATCATAAATATGCCAGTAGGAATGTCCAAAAAGGTGTACAAGGAGATGGTCAAAGAAATGGACAAAATTGCATCATTGGAGGAGCCATCTCAACAACAACTTGCTTCAAATGTAATATGTAATCATCAATTTTTTCGATCATTAGGTAAAATAAATAAACAATTTAGCATTAAATATTAATTTTCAAGTATTTTCTTGTAGAAAAAAAAAATGGAAACCATTCAGCACATAAAACAGGACGAAAAGGAAGAAAAGGATTGATATCTAAGTTTGTGAGTAATTGTTACTTCCTTATAACAACTTAACTAGATTTCATTTTTGTATTTTTTAAGTTGTTTTACAAAAATCATCATTGAATGTCTTCAAATAGGTGCTAACATACAAAGAAGAACCATTAGAGGAATTGATTGAAAATGGGTTAAATATGGTTTTTGCGTATATGTTGGCATATCAGAACTTAATTGTGGAATTTGTAAGCATCTATCGATCTTGTTTTACTTAGCTCCATGTATAATTAATAGAAAAAATAAATCTTTTATATTAAATATAGGATTTGTTATGGGGTATATAACTTGCAGGAAACAAAGTATGGCACAGCGCCAACAGATCAAATCTTAAAAGATGGCATGTTACATGGTTTTGAAAGAATGTGTATAGTTTATGAGTCAATTATTGCGTTAGTACGTCATCTCCTTTCTATTTACATTGATGTATATTATTTAATATCGCAATTTCCATTATTCTCACCAATGTATATACATTCATTACAGTTTATTTCTATGTTTCTAGATGGAAGGTGAAGAAGAAGAAAAAAATCAAAACCGTGAACAAAACATTTTTGAAAATAACCCGTCATGGAAGTAGCTCTAGCAGTGACAATAGTTCAAGCGAAAAATAATGATCACTATGTTTGGATATAAAAGCAAGGCATTGTATTTTTTGAAAAATGTCTGTGAAATCAGACATTTTCTTTAATGTAATGGACATAGTGTCCCAATTGAAAGATAAGGGATACCAATAACTGTCCCATTTTGTATGAAAAATAATGTAGTGTGTGTGTGTGTGTGTATATATATATATATAATGTTTTAATTTATTCTATTTTGTTCTCTATTGTCGCTATTGCGTTCTCCATTGTCGTTCTCAAATGCACTAATAAAAATTTAATTCATATGAATATTGTTATAAGATATATATGTGTCGACTTTTGATGAATAATGAATTTTAAAAAACCACAATAATTTTGATATGATATAACAAATTAATCCAAACATCACATTCAAATGCATTAATAAAAATTTAATTAATATGAATATTGTTATAAGATGTGTCGACTTTTGATGAATAATGAATTTAAAATAATCACAATAATTTCATTGTCATAGGTCGATGTTTCTAAAAAATACAAAATGAAAACTAGTGTGTGTATACTTACACCAGTACACTTGTATTCTTAAGTGCCCTAGTGTGTTTTTACGACCTTTGGGCACCGCACAAATACCAAAACCGGCTAAAAATATCGAGGCGTTTGTGTGGTATGCCTCTCCGGTGTGTTTATGTCTATCTACGCACCAGTGCCTTTTTATAACCTATTAGCACCACACGAATACAAATACCAATTATAAATCTCGGTGCGTTTGTGTGATACTATGCACCGGGGAATTTTTTTGTCTATACACACCGACGCATTTAGACGACCTATTGGCACCACACGAATACCAATACCAATTATAAATCTCCATGCATTTGTGTGATACTGCTCACCAAGGCGTTTAAGAGTCTATACGCACCGGTGTATTTGTATGACATATTTGCACCGCACGAATACCGATACCAATTATAAAAATCGGTGCATTTGTGTGAAAGGACGCACCAATGCATTTCTATAAGTCTAAATACCAGCGCGTTGATACGACCTATGGGCACCGTTCAATTCCCAAGACCAATTATAACACCCCTGTGTGTTGTATCTCCAACACTATGCCTGGTGTTGTTTTATACCTTAACAGCCCAGTGCATTCTCCTTAGACTGCCCCGGGGCACCGTCAATAGGTACGCACTAATGCGTTAAATCCTGATTAGCGCACCGATGAAAAAAACATACGTAATAACCTCCAGCCACCCTTTTTTTTTGTTGCGTTGAATTTCCATTAAAATCTCCGCCAAAACCTCCGTAACCATAAACAGATGTGGTAGCATATGTTTTTTTGACAATTTTGGCCAATTTTATAACACTAAAAACCTCCTTTATAACCTCCGCTAGAGGGTATTTTCCTTGTAGTGATCATGGGACCTCTTAACCCTATCGTTGAACTCAACCAAATGCTCTCTGTTGGTCTCAACCTGTACTCATTTTCTCCTTTTGTACTCTATAGTCGTCTGCATCCCTGTAAGCATCTTTGTCCGTCTTTCTGTTTGAATCACTCATTTTCTCTGTTATAAACTTCTCAGCCGAAATTTGAACTCTTGTCTTTTCAAACCCTCATCTCCTTAGAAAAATTCTTGCCCGCGATTCGAACCCTCTGCTGCTCCAATACTTCACTTTATAAAATAACCTTGTTTCGGTGCATGGGGTTTTATAGGCACACCGGTGTAGTTTCTTAAGATCGAGGTTTATTTTTTGGTGCGGTGTTTTATTTCGCACTGGTGCGGAAGAGTTGTGACGCACCGATGTGTCTTACTACTAAGACGCACCAGTGCGTGTTATGATGATAAGCGCACTAGACTGTATAAAGTTCTTTTTTTGGTATGTAAGATCATAATAAAATAATGATAATTCTAAAGTACATGAATTTATTTTCATTATTTTCTAAACTTTATTATGTTACGAAATTCATATTACTCTGGATTTATTATTTTACAAGTATTTACAAATTTACAAATTTAAATATTTTAATAAAATCATTTCACATTAATACAATTAAAATTTTACAAAAATTTTACATACAATTACAATTAAAATTACAATTAGAATTATAATTACAATTACAATTACAATTTTACAATTTCACATACAATTACGGTTAGAATTACAATTACAATTTTAATTTAAAATACAATTACATTTACAATTAGAATTTTACAATTACAATCATTTCATAGTAATACAATTAAAATTTTACAAATATTTATATACAAATAGAATTACATTTACAATTACAATTACAATTTTACAAATATTTTACATACAATTACAATTAAAATTACAATTACAATTTTAGAATTTTACATACAATTAGAATTACAATTACAATTTTACAATTTTTCATATATACAATTACAATTACAATTATTTCACAAAAAATTAAATATTACAATTACAAATACAAATACAAATACAATTTTACATACAATTAAAATTTCAATTTCAATTACAATCGCGACATAATATTTAATAAATATCATGGTAATTTAATATTAAATTAATTAATATACATCACGATCATGATAACCATCATACAAACATCATATTCGACTAAAAAACACATTCAAAATCGCTAACATCATCTTGATCATGATCATCTAACAAAACACAATTAACATTATATATTGACATCATCAAAACACAAACATCAAATATACATCTCATATAAAATAACTCATGCTATCACATACACATCTATCTACAAGTTGCTGCACATTAAATGAAAATATCTAACATGACCTAACAATATACACATCATGATTATCACTAACATGTAAATTAAGTAAAACTGCAACATGAACATAAAATACATGGACCATATATATATATATATATATATATATATATATATATAACTGAATAATGTTAAAAATATACAACTGTAATATAAATTTCATGGATCAGCTGGTGGTAGTACAACATCAATATCAGTAATAGTAGAGGCCTACTCAGTCAATGGTGCAGCCTCGACGGTCGATGGTCCAGCCTTCTCATGATCATGAGTACTGATCGATGTTGCAGGTTGCTGATTTGACGTCGCCAATGGTCCAGCCTCATCTGCATGATGAGTGCTGCTAGATGCTAGTGGAGGCTCATGCCCATCTACCATAGTGCGAGGTGAATGATCATGATATGATGAGTCGCTGCTCGCAGACTGTCCATCACGTGATGCGGCTTGACCATGCCTATAACATGCAACAATCCTCCTCAGTCACGTAACAGCTATCGTAGCTCCTACGACATGTCGCATCTGTATATACATGTCACACGGCATGCCTCTCCACATTTGTAATAGCCTATCATCGACTTGTATGTATCTGTAATGAGCGGGCATGATGCTCGCCTCAACAATCAATGCAATGAGTTGTTCACCCAACTCCATCATGTATCTAGTGTCTAGTCGATCGCGCCTAGAAAAAGGTGGTATTAGTGCACCACCAAGAGCATGTCTCTCTGCACTGGCCTCCTGATGATCCTCTGCATCTGGCATGCCCTCATTGTCATCAGGATACACACCTGGATCATGTGGTGGTGTCGACATCTTCTTGCCATCAAGAGAGCCAATGTCTGCAAAATATATACAAGTGAAAAACAATAATTAGACAATTTCATTACACAATTTAATAAAAAAAAGTTAAAGAACATGTTAGAATAAATATAAATAAAACAGTAATATTGCCTCTATCATCTAGCAGCTCATCATCTGTGAAGAGGATGTTGGCACACCCTCGCCAATCCAATCTAGCATAAGGACAGGGGACCATAATGAAGGGATTCATCTCGTCAACACTGGATAGTAAGTCCAGTGCATCATGCGATATCCTGGCTGGAAGCATATTCTCTCCCCTCTTGGGCATCATCTGCCCCAACATGCACATACGTGCCTCCAAAATCGGCCTACGAGGATGTCGAGCAAAATTAGGCCTCATCTCTAGAAACCTCTCAAAAAATAAACAAAAAAGCTCTGAAGAAAAAGGGAAGTTGACCCTCCCTTGTGTATGAGAACAACATCTATCTAAGGCTGCACAGAATTGCCGCAAAAAAATGGCAGACCACCTGACAAGTCGTGGCTCCTATACTAAAGAATAAACATAATATAGAAGCGATAAAATAATGTGTTGGATATCACTAGTGTTGTGTGAAATGGTCGAAATGAGAAGTGAGAGGCACTACACGTCCTCACTACCAAATGCACCAATACGTAACTGACCTCCAGTGACCTGAAACTCTCCAAGAGATAGCACTGATGCTCCAATGTATCTCTGGGAGTAAACTAACTGACTCCCTACTACACAACCAGCTGGAACCTCTGGGAACGAGGGAAAATCCACCCTCCTCCTCGATAGCCCTGTAATGAAACATATATCCTCCTCAGTGCGTTTGTACCACTGGTCAGGACCAACTTGGAAAGCCTGTCGGTGGGCATTCCACCTGTGGATAAGATGTCTCAAAAACACACTATGGGCCTTTAGAGAAGTAGCCTCCTCATACAACTTGAGGAGGCCTGCCTGCCTTAGGAGCCCCTAGGTATATGATGTAATAGGGTGAGGGTACGCATCTCTCTCCCTCTCTCGTGCCTCCCACAAGCGAAACATGTCATATTACTCTGCCTGTTGTTGATGTTGTTCCTCCTCTTCTTTCTAAATCATCGACATATTAAATAATTTTTTTTTATTAAATCAAACAAGTATTTAGGAATATACATATATAAATTTTTTTGTAAAAAATAAATAGACCATTCGGTGCGCCAAAAAAATAGTCATGCATCGATTCCGGTGTGGAGTTTGTTTCTAGCGCACTGGGGGCGGTGCCCCAGATGACATACAATGCACCATATTCGATGCACCTGAAACTTTTTAAAGCATTTTTTACTATATATGGTGTCAGAAGAGCGGTGCGCTGACTAAAATATACGCTCTAGTGTGTATAGTTGTGTCAGCGCACCGACTTCCTGACAAATTACATAGTCAACGGTGCATTTTTTTACTAGGTTACACCATTGACCCTCTCGGAATGCCGAATACAGTGCACTGAAAGATATCGAGGCAGATATTTCCGTCAATGCACCGCATTGCTATTCCCATGGTCAACGGTGTGACCAGCTAAATGACCGAACCACACTTATTTTTTCAATTTTAAAATAATGTGGGGCACCTTTCGGTACCGCCCCAGACATAGTGAAGATACCCTTAGCACCGGTTGCAGTGCGGCCTGTAAATTTTATAGACAACACCGCTTACCAGTGTGAGCCAAATGGCTTGTGCGCAACGCGCGACAAAAAAAAAAAAAACTTTTAAATGGTTAATTTTAAGGCTATTTGAAATTATAATCTACTAAAAAGGTTAATTATGGAAAAATAAGAAAAATAAATGTACATTTCGTCGTCGATGAGGCATATTGGTTGTAGAATTTGCAAAAGAACATTTTCCCACCTTTTTACAAAATTCACGCTAGATATTGGTGGGCAATGCACAGCAACAGTGCGTGCAATGGGTGCAATGGGAGCACTGATGTCAGGGTGTCTCATAAAAGGATAAATTGCACCGGTGTTTGAGAGCTCTAGAGCACTGAGAAAAGTGAAAAATGCAGTTTTTTGGCTGTAATTTTTTTTTTATATTTAACCCTGTTCTGGTGCGTGGGGTTTTATAGGTGCACCAATGCGGTTACTTAAGACCGGACCGGGCGGTTTCAGTTTTGGCATGATGTTTTATGATGCACCGGCATGGCTTCTTAACATGGCACCGGTCGGTTTCTGTTTTGGTGCAGTGTTTTATGATGCGTCAGTGCTCTACAATAATAGGACGCACCGGGCGGGTGTGGTCCGAATGCATGGTGTTTGGTGTGCCAATGCTTTTTGCGACCAGTGATTTCTCTTGTAGGGCGTATCGGTGATTGAGCACTGAGAAAAGTGAAAAATGTAGCTTTTTGGCCGTAATTTTTTTTAATTAACCCTTTTCCGATGCGTGGGTTTTATAGGCACACTGGTGTTGTTTCCCATGCACCGGTGTTGTTTCTACGAACACACCTATCGGTTTCTGTTTTGGCACGGTGTTTTATGATGCACCGGTGTGGTTTCTTAACACTGCACCAGGCGGTTTCTATTTTGGCGCGGTTTTTTATGATGCACCAGCGCAGAAGAGTTGTGAAGCATCGGTGCTCTACAGTAATAGGACACACTGGGTGGGTGTATGCAGAGGGCACTTTTTCCGGTGTGCCAATTTTTTGTGCACACTGGTGCTTTCCCTTGTAGAGTGCTCCAGAGATTGAGAGCTCTAGAGAACTGAAAAAAGTGAAAAATGCGGTATTTTGGCCGTATTTTTTTTAGTTAACCCTTTTCCAATGCACGGGTTTTATAAGCGCACCAGTGTTGTTTCTTTCGAATGCACCAATTGGTTTCTATTTTGGCGTGGTGTTTTATGATGCACCGGTGCAGTTTCTTAATACCACACTGGGTGGTTTTTGTTTTGTCCCGGTGTTTTATGATGCAACAGCGCGGAAGATTTGTGAAGCACCGATGCTCTATATTAATATTACGCACCAGGTGGGTGTGTACAGAGCGCATGGTGTCCGGTGTGCCAATGTTTTTTGCACACTGGTGCTTTCGCTTGTAGAGAGCACTGGTGCGATTTCAGATGATAAACGCACCGAGCAGAAAACATCTACAAAACCCTCTACCGGCCAACCTACTCTAGTAACCTCCGCTATAAATGGATGTATGGGGTATTTTTATAAGGGGTTCCTCAAAAACATCTGCTAGAGGGTCTTTTCCTTGTAGTGTATAAAGGATTGTCACTTGGTTCTTAAGGAGCTGAAAGCCTTTTCTCTTGGACACTTGTAGGTGGAGGGATTATGGGGATACACTTATGCCATGAAGATGTTATGAACTGCTCCCATCCCACTATTGGGTTTTGATGAGCTTGTGTACATGTAATTGAATTTTCAACAATGTTAATGAGAAACTTTAGTTTTTGCATTGATTCCCATATGTGTCAATGTTACCTGTAATTGATATCCATGCTCTTATTGTTTATGTATGTGTTTTACATATTAGTTTCATGTTTATGAGCTATTTTGTTTCATGTTGCTAGTGTGTAGTATTTGAATATTTTCTTTCAGTTCCATCAATTGTGAATTATTTCGCTTTTGGTTTCTAAAATTCTTTAACTAGCATATGCCTTAGTTAGTCTCAACTATTTGATTCTTCCTTAAGGAATGATTTTTCTCATTATGTTGTTATTATGTTCTCGTATCATGTTCTACAAGTCATTAATGGAGAGTTTATTTCGTCACGATTCTTTCAACATAGTACACTTGGTTTCACACTTATCTCCACATTTTATTTCCAAGAGAAAACACACATATAATGGAAACTAGCCTTATTTCTCGATTGGGGCTCCTGTCCCAAATAGTGTGGGTCTAATTGGGGCTTCGTACTGAGTATACCCAACCCCTTCTTTAACATTCAAGGAATTGGGTAGAAATTTTTTTTGGTTCAGTTGTCCAAGTTCTTTGATGTCATTTGCACACTCCTTGCAGTCAAATGAATAGAGTTATTGTGGGAGGATTTCAAACGGAAACCATCACAAAACTGTTCCACATTGTCTTATCTCATTACAATCCCATGACTTGAGTCCCTGTAGCTCGTAGAGATGAAATTAAAATTCCCTTACGAGATTCAACCTCCCAGACCATCTTATCACTCATATTGTTACCCTGAACCCCCAGCTACTATTAAAAATAAATTAGAAAAAACTATGAGCTTTCGGTCCTTCGTTATAGCCCACGTAACCTTTACGAGGACACATTGCCACATAATCACTCCCTTTCAGGCCCCACAGCCCCGACACATTAATTAAAATACCTTTGGTCTAACATTTCTGAGTAATAGATAATTTCTCTATCAACCCACGTGTCGTCAACTAATGGAGGCTAGGTGACTTGACACTCAGTTTAAAAAAATTACGAGATCTGGGCTCTCAGGGGTAAAAAACCTCTAGGTAACTCCTTCCGGGCTAACGGATATGAGTAATGATAAGAATTTTTTGTCACTATCTCTTGAGAATCCAAGCTCCCCTAGTCCCTGACGCTCTATAAAATTGCAATTATAATACTTACGCGATTCTAGACTTTTGAGTTCCTAACCTCTGCTTAAATATCCATCACATGATTTTGTCAATAAAAAATTCCTTATTCAACACTAGACAAACTTCCTGGTACTTTATTAAAACTACTTGTGGGATTTTGGGCTTTTTGGTTCCCTAGGCTTCCCTGCCACACCATCCCACTCTCGAACAATGGCATAAGGGGAGATTCAGTCACGCCAATAGGAATATTTCTCGGTTAGGGTTTTCATATTCAAAGGGATAAGTATATATGATATTTTCTTATAAGTTGGTGGCTCTAATCCTCTGCGCCGCAACAAGTCCTTCCTCTCAACCCCTTTCATGGCTCGGCCAAGGGATCTCAACTTTTCCTTATATGATTTGTCCAAAATGGATCTCCTCAATCTCCCCAATGACAAGCCATACTACTGAAAAATATTCCTCAAGCTAGTCTTTGTTATATATAAAATTACCTTCTCATTAGCTTAGAGGAGAAGAACACATTTGAATGGAAGAAAAACTAAGTTACAGACCTATTTTCTAGGGTAATGCACTCCATAAATAGACAAACAATGTTCTAACACAGTCTATGACCCAGAAAGGTGCGTTAACTTAGGAACTAATGCTCTATTTTTCCTAAAGTGTCGCGTTACTAGATTTTCATGAGATTCTAAATGTTCAAACATGAGTTGATTGATTTTCACTTCGTCTTTCACTCAATGTTGACTCCAAAAAGCCGAAAGCAATCACCTCATATCTATCAAAGGAAATATCCAATCCCAACATAATAGAATGAAGGAGGAAAGAGAAACAAAGCAGAGGCAACATCTATATTTTTTTTTGAATGAAACGTGTGAATAAATTAGCAAGGATTAAGCCTCCCATTTCCTATAAATTAGAGGCTAGGCCATAGTAATTGGGATCATAATTTGTGCATCGTTATGTTGTCTAAAAGCTGATCGAGAGAGAGAGAGAGAGGAGCTAGGAGCTAAGGGAAGACTTGATTCAAAAATCATGGTTGTAATCATTCTTCTCACTTTTGATAATATAGATTTGTGCTTGTTTTTTCTATGTGATGATATTGATACCTTCTTTCTATATATGTTGGTTCAATGGTGAGATTGAAATTTATTATTGATGCATATTAATTATATATGTTGATATAAGTTGATGTATTGGATTGTTAAAGTTACAAATGTTGTAAAGGTCACTTCATATCTTTTTTATGTGCAGGTCTTGATCTGAGAGTTGACCGAGGATCCTTTCTCTGTCACACTAAAAACCCTAGTGGATTTTCGCTGAGGACTAGCAGGTAATCTATTTGTGTTGCTTTTTCAATTCATATATTAACATTATTGTTTGCATGTATCTTTGAATAGTTGCAGGCCACTTCATTTTTTTTGTCTTAGGTTCTAGGATACATGAGAGGGTTTTTTGTCCACCACCACTTGTGCATTTATCCCTATCACAAAATTGGCGACTCCAGTGGGGACACTCTTTGTTCTCCTAGTTCCTAGATATTTATCTCTTTCCATGTATTTATGTGCCTATTTCTTTGAATTATGATCACCTTGTAGTGTTCACAACCTTTCCTCAAACCTTGATTAGACCATTTTTTCATCCCAAACTCATGTAACGCATCCTTCAAGTGTTTTCCATAGGCTTATAATGCATCCCTACTTCCGGGACAAAGAATTATCCCTACTAATAGAGCTTTGTTTTCCCTTTTGGGCCATGTTATCGACCCAAACTCCTAACAACCACCCAGTTATGTGTATTATATTTTTGGATAGGTTTCTTGTGGTATGTTCTTGGGATCTGCAACTATGAGATTTGTATGATTGGTTGCTTTCATGGTCATTTTCTCTTTTGAAGATTAGCTTAATTGCATTTCATTTTAGAGAAAAGGAAAATGAAAAATATTTTAGCTTTTTGTTATTTTAGCTAGATATGTTCTATTATATTTGATTTGTTAAGAGATAATAGCATGTCTATATTTCTTTTGTTTTGTTTGGACTGTATTAGGATTTGTGGTTTCTGAAATGGTATATAGTTACTCTCTCCCTGTAAGAAGTCTTATTCATCGAATGGAAATATAAAATCATTTTTCTTGAATGGTTTGAGTCAGAGTCTAACTGAACTCCATACGTCAACACCCTCTCCAGAGACATTAATCAAGTTCACATAAAATAAACTGCTTAATAAAAATAATCAACAACTCTTTTTAGCATACAGAAATATTAGTTTAAGATATAGTCTTGGGCTATGTATTTTTGAGTAAACTGCCAAAAAATTTGAAACTGAGACTTGTGCCATTAATGAGAATTAAATCCTACTGCACTCATATCATCTGGGGCCTCTCCTCTTAAAAGGGATTGAAGCGCTAGAAAAAATCAGAGTGTGAGAGAAGGTAGCCCACCTTCGATTTCATTTTAGTGGGTATTCTATGTATTGGTGATCCCCTAGGGGATATTAGAGCTAATTCAGGGACTCATGTGTCCTGCCCACACATCGTATTGTCTACGACCGTGACCCCCCAGTGGTGTATGTGATTTGACGTAACCTTATTGGCCATACTTTTTAGGGATGGACACAAGGTGACTGGAGTGGGCTGCCATGGTACATAAACAAATGAACCTACTCCGTATTTGGTTTTTTGGGAGGGTTCTCATCTTCATGAGAGTACTTGGCCCCTTCTTACCGAGGTTTTGGAAATGTTCAGGAGTAGTCTTGACTATACATTTGGTCGGATCTTTCTTTTATCCCCTTCGAAACTGGGTTTCATCTCCAGATAGTTGTGGCTATCAGACGAATTTATGTTCCTTGAATGCTTGCTAATTGGATTTAGAGTATTTTTTTATTTTTAGGTTCTTTCCTTTTGACACTTAGGTTATAACATATATCACACTTAAAAAATTTGATAAAATATATCTCTCACCGTGGCTACATTCAGTCCTCATCATCTATCTAGACAAAAATGAGTTCTTCCTCCACTGACTCTGGAGGAACTGTCGAGCTTCATTGAATCTGGTTCTCCTTCCTCACAAGGAGATCAGACTCTAGTTTCAAACATTAAATTACATAACACTTCCCAAGAAATTTTGTTTCCTGAGGACTTCTTTAATGAAGGTGTCATACCTCACTTTAATCCTCCATTCACCGACCCTCTTGGACCTGTTTTGGTTTAGGTGTCACTTGTACATGTTATGTCTTCATTAGTCTCCACATCTAATATTTCAATTGTGATTAGTGTGTCGTGTTATTTGGTGTACATTTTTTCTCCACCACGACTTCCCCCGCCTACTATCAGCCCTACACCATTTATTAGCCACCCTCCTACTCAGACTATGCCTAGTCTAGGAAAACTAGTTACACATGCTATAAGTGGAGTTCAGTTCCTTCCTATCTCCACCTCTTTTATGTCAACCCTTGGACCTCTAGTTATCACCCATATTTTTGCTATTAGTATGACCACCTTCAACAATTTATTTGGTTGAAATCCCTTGCTAAGTTCTAACCCCCAAGTATCAATTCTTGGGGGAAATGTTTCCAACATGCACATACCTATCGGGGGCATACCTGTCCCCATGCCAATTATAGGACAACCTAGCGTTTCATTGATAGACATGTTTCCTCTTTACAATCAAATTTTTTTTGTCAGTCCCGCACCTACTACAACTTATGTGGCCAACAGTATCCCTCAATTTGGTCATGTTGTATCCATTTGGGTACCCCCTCCTCAACCACCATTGATTAAAGAGGGAAATTTCTATCCTGGTAGGAACCAACATTTTGTCTCCAAACCTAGTATACCATATGGCACGCCACCTTATATGACCACACTACCACCCCTAGGAAAATACTATTCGCTACATACCTTGTATCATGGTTGAAACCATTTGATGGGGGGACTTCCTAGTCCTTCAATCCATCCTGCACCTCCCTAGTTGAATTTGGAGGCACCTATGACTTTTCCTTTCTTGGAAAATTTAGACATCATGGATATATACAAGGTGAAAAATGACCCCATCAATCACAACTTAATTTGAACTATGATCCCACATAAGATTCTTGAAAACATCCCGAAGTTCGAAGGAAAACAGGGAGATGAACTAGCTACACACGTCACTACTTACCACCTACGTTGTATATCAAACTCCATGATTAACGATAGTATCCAGATCAGAATCTTCCCTCACACCATTAATAGAAATGATGCCAAGTGGTACATTGAGTTACCATGTGCTTCAATCATTACTTTTGGCTCCCTAGAGATGGAATTCCTAAAGCACTTCCAGCTTCCTATCTATTATGAAACTGGAATGGAACTCCTTACTACCTTATGCCAAGGCACTTCCACCCACATATTTGTTCACATTCATGAATGGAAAAGTAAGTAGAGGCTTGTCAAGGCCCCCATTCCTGATTACCTCTTAGTAGACTGGTTTTGTAAGTCTCTTCTTTCCCCCATTGCCAAGGATGTTTCCATGGCTAGTGGGGTTATGTAATACCAATAAATTTGTAGTTCCCATAATTTATATTTGATCTATTCACAATTTTTCATGCTTTATTATTTTCTCCCTAGTGCCCCTAAAACTTCTAATTATCCTACTACTCAACAACCCAAAACACACACTGATAGCATCATCAGCTCTACCTCTGGGTATACTATAAAAAAACTAAGCGGGAAATATTCCCAGTTATCTTTTTTTGTTGATACTGCTTATACTACCTAGTCTACTACTCCTCCAACTATTTCAATTAATTTTTTGCAATCTACACAAAAACCCAGGGGTAATATCAAGAAGCCAAGGAGATTCGAACTTGGATCTCTCATTGAACCAACTTGGATTGCGAAATAGAGGCAGGCAAGGTTGTAGGACCACCTACTGCACAGCGTAGACAGAGACAGTCACCGGATCGGTACACTGGATACATGGCTCTTATGAGTCAATGTGTCGTGACGGAGCCATCCTCTTTTGAGGAAGTTGTGGAGGAACCTGCATGGGTAGATGCCATGATCAAAGAATATGATTCGATCGTCAGAAACAGTGCATGGGAGATTGTCCCAAGACTGGAAGGGAAATCAGTGGTGGGTTCGCGATGGATCTACAAAGTGAAGCAGGCGGCTGACGGGAGTGTGGAGAAGTACAAGGTGAGATTTGTCGCCCGTAGCTTCTCACAGATCGAGGGGATCGATTATGAGGAGACCTTTGCACCTGTCGCAAGTTACTCTTCCATACGGACGATCCTAGCTCTCTCAGCGCAGATGGGATGGCACATCCATCAGATGGATGTGAAGACTGCGTTCCTCAACGGAGTCATTGAGGACGAGGTGTACATAGAGCAGCCTGAAGGTTTCAAGATTCAAAGAAGGAGTCGCATGGATGCCGACTCAAGAGCACCGTATCGGCCAGAAGCAAGCACCTCGTGACTGCACACACCGACAGACAAAGAGCCACCCCTGACTTCAGATTCTCCAAGAGGAGGCAGATCCAACCTGGCACTGCATTGTGGTGAGGGCAGTTGCCCATGTTCAACTAGATCGTATATAGATGATCTGGATTTTGATGGGTGATGAGTTATTGATATCTTCTGCGTGCTGCGGACTCCGTTTAGAGATTTTGAGATGAAGGACTTGGGCCTCCTTCATTATTTCCTGGGATTGGAAATTTGGCAGCGCAGTGGTGGACTGTTTGTTTCTCAGGGTAAGTATGCCCGGGAGATACTGGAGAAGTTCAACATGCATGGCTGCAGGCCTGTTGATACTCCTCTTCCTGGTGGTTGGAGGAAGGAGGATGCTACTTCAGCGGAGGTAGTGGATGCCACTGTTTATCGACAGTTGGTGGGGTCGCTTATGTATCTGATCAATACATGACCCGATATATGCTATGCTGTGAACCAGCTTTCAAAAGCTATGGTTAAGCCTACCAAGCTCTTCTGGAAGGCAGGCAAGCATGTATTGCGTCATCTTAGTGGCACATCAAGATATGGTCTATGGTACAGACAGGAGGATGGAGCGAAGCTTTCTGGCTTCACTGATGCAGATTGGGCAGGGAGCCCAACGGACCGAAAGAGCACATCTGGAGGAGTTTTCGCACGGCTCATGTATAGCTTCGGCACAAACAGAAGTGCAGATCCGTGGCACTCAGTTCAGCAGAGGCCGAGCACATGGCAGCTAGCTTGGCTGCATGCGAGGCTATTTGGATGAGGAAGATCCTCGTTGGATTGTTCGGGTTGCATTTGGAGCCTACAGTGATTTACTGTGATAACCAGAGTTGCATTAAACTCTCGGCTAATCCAGTATTTCATGATAGATCCAAACACATCGACACCAGGTACCATCATATCAGAGATTGTGTTCAGCGGAGAATCATGATGCTTTCATATGTTCCCACGGAGGATCAGGATGCCGACATCCTGACGAAGGCGCTCACCAGGAGCAAGTTCGAATTCCATAGAGGCAAGATAGGGGTTGCAGATAATCCATATCTTGCTGAGAGGGAGTGTTGAAAATGCAGCAAGATGATGGAGCTTAGTGAAATGAAGTCACCTTCACTAAGTGGGCCCGCAGGCTATTTTTGGCGCAAAGTCTATTTTTAGACTATGTCTATTTTTAGACATATGGAGCATGGTCTAGGAGTTGCAGTATGCTATTATTGGATGATTGGTCAAGTTGGTAAAAATATATGGACCTCTATTTTTATACATACAGGTCGAAGTCTATTTTTAGACTGCCTGTCTAAAAATAGGTCAGTCAAATATTATTAGCCCTTAATAATATTTGGACTATAAACTTCAGTTTATCCTCTTACAAGACTTCACTCGAGGCGATGTGGCCCATGCACTGAAAGAAGGAATTACGCTATTCCTAGGGGTTTGGTGAGCTCATGCATGGTTGACTTCGCTAGGGACTAAAGCATAGTAGTTCAGTGGAGTTGATGAGATGCTTGGTGAAGTTGTGTTCTGGCTTAACTTGCTTGAACTAGTTGTGTTTAGTTTAACCGGGACCATTCCTTAGTAATGAGGGAGGACTAATAGGACTAAATATTATTTAATTCATTAATTATTAACTCATTATTCAACTCAAGAACACATCAGTTCACTACAATGCATGGACAGTTCAGTGGAGACCAGTGGAAGAGGTAGATGAAAGGGTGAGTTTGCTATTAGTTGCGACAGCAGTTGTGCATGAGATTTGCACAAGCATTGGAGGATATTTCCAATGATGATTGCGTAGTTGAAGCCAAGGAGATTCGAACTTGGATCTCTCATTGAACCAACTTGGATTGCGCAATAGAGGCAGGCAATTAGTGGATGAGTTTTGAACCTGTGACTTGTTCAAAACTGAGCTAGTTTGTGTGTAACTTTTGGAGACAGTACTGAGTACTTGTGAGGAGTATTGTACTGAGATTGTTACATGTTCTCTTCTATTATAATATAAAAAATAGTTGGGGCTTTTCAGCTATAAGCTTTCCCCATTACATATTGTGTTTATGTGCGCATGCGACTGTTTCTATTTCCGCATATTGATGATCGATTGTAGAAGAGGTTATGTGTTATGCATGAATTCGAATTAATGTGTGACTAGGATAATCTCAGTGGATAAATCTTCATTATTCAGCAAATTTCTACATACTACTCCTCCAACTATTTCAATTAAATTTTTGCAATCTACACAAAAACCCAGGGGTAATATCAAGAAGAATAAGAAAATTACCACTCCTTCTCAAGAGAAGCACACTACCTAGAACACTCAAAATCAGAAAGTTGTTAGTAAATATAAGATATGGAAGTAATAACCTTTCAATTTCCCTTGAAATATATGTTTTAAGGACCATATGACCTATAAATTTCCTCATATTCAAGAGTGCACATACCTTCTTGCACAAAAGGACACTAGTTGGACCCCTGTGGTCCTTTACAACCCTTTTCTTGCTCAGCAGAAACAACTTCTTGTATCGAACCCACCGCAACCTCCAAAAGGGGGAAATGGAATTTCTCTTTCACCTCCTGTTGGAGAATTATCATTAACTATTTACACCTTTGAAATGGTTTATTTACAAACATGAGCGAAGGACTATGGAAATTTGGTCGTTAGCACTTTAGACGTTGCCTCGAGCTCTATTCCATCACCACCTAACAATATGCATATGATCGAGGTGGATATTGGTGGCCACCTACCTATTTCACTTGGTACCTCACCATTGTTTCTTTCAATTTTTTAGTTTCCTTAATAATATCACAGTTTACTATTTTTAGCATTTTTTCGGGTCTTGAACTTCTAGAGCCGTTTTGAGCCCCTAAACGATGTTTTTTGGGAATTTCTTCTCTAAATAATATGATTCCATTCTAGAATTGATATTTTCAGTCAACGTTTGTATTCCTCAGATAGATATTTCTAATGATGTATCATTTGCATCAAACGAAATAGCATGCCAAAGTTACGACCCCAGGAAATTGACGTACCAATTCACCCCGATGGGGCCCATATTCTGGTGTTTCATCTCCTAGGGTTAGGTTTTTGGATGTTTAGGGTTTTCCATTGTTTCTAAATAATATATATGCCTTTGAGCCTCTTTTTAACACAAAATTCATAGGCCTGTAGCCACCACATATCTTCTTAGAGATAAGCTACCAGCTCCCTAGCTAGTTTATTTCCATTCTGTCTGTAAACATATTTTAGTTCTTTGATATTAATGAAATGAAGTTTTATTTCCATTGAATTTTTATATTTATGGTTATATGTCTATTTTATTGTGTTCCTGCATAAATCTGGATCAATGGTATCATAGTGGTCTGCTCTTTCGCAATCCTTCTTTGCATGTCCCCAACGAGGTCGGGGTATAAGGATTTAGGGCTCGATCTAGTTGAACCTTTTCAAGATCAGCCTCGCAAACCCCGACGGATGCCCATGGGGGAAGAAAAGAAAGATGAGGGAGCAGGATATCCTATCAAAATATTTCTTGAGAAGGCCCTATAAAAACAAAGGAACGCGATGATGGATAACTTTTCCCAGATCCTTCAACAACTGCCCACTAGCGACACATCTACATCCAGCAGCCACTCTAGAGGCACATCTCCTTTTAAGGTACAAGTAAACTTTGAAATTCCCCTGTTTGAGGGCCAAATAGATGTAGACGCCATAGATAGATGGTTGAATCTATTAGAATGATATTTCTCAATTCAAGGCTTTTCCGACAGGGAGAAGATTATTTTTGCACTCCATAAAGCTACCCCCCATGTCAAGAACTGGTGGGAAACTTATTGTGAGAAAAAGGAAGAGTGGGAACCCTCTATGTTCTCTGTCATACCCATTTGGAATTATTTTTGAGATGCCATCAAGGAACAATATTATCCCATGGGGAACTCTGAGGACAAGTACATACAATGGACTATGCTACGGAAACAAAGGGATCAAGATGTACATGAGCTAACGAATATGTTCCATACCTTGTGCAAAAAATTGGGTATCAAAGATTAGGATAAAATTTTGGTGCTGAAGTACCATAGTTATCTACACAGACACATTCAGGAGGAAATGGGGTTCCTCAACATCTCCTTTCTTGGTATGACATACTGGTATGCTGCCAAGATTGAGCAGAAATTCAAACAGAAGAAGCGAGACTTTGGATATACGAATCAAAAGCAAGGGAAAGGTTCCCCCAAACCAAAAATCAAAGGAAAAATCCAAGGCATGGTGGCCCAAGATAACCTACCAAAGACATAAGAAAAGAAAAACACCACGAAGTCTAAGAAGGACACAGGAAAGTGGTGTGAGCTCCATAAGAGTTCCACTCACAACACAAGCAAGTTTCGGGCGAAGTAGTCACTGGTGGCCGAGATGAGGGCTTCTCAATCATATGCATGCTCTAAATCTGAATCAAAACCCGATAAGGGGAATGAAAAAGGCAAGAATATTAGTGATGCGAAGCCCAGCGCCATCATTTCCACTGCAAAGATGCAGAAGGAGGAACCGAAAGATCCAAAGGAGGAGGAGAGTCTCTTCCACTCTCAGATGTGGGTAAAGGGTTCCCCACTACAGTGCATTTTGATAGTGGAAGCCAAAATAACCTCATTTCAGTAGAGGTCGTGAAGCATTTGGGCTTGCCAGCCATAGCACACCCACAACCATACCATCATCATGTGGCTTCACCAAGGACGATATCTTCGGGTCAGCTAGCAGTGTCACCTTCCCTATAGCATCAATCCCTTCACGGATGAGGTATTATGTGACATTGTTGCTCTTGATGTTTGCGATGTATTATTAGGCCAACCATACTTGTGGAAGTGACATGTTGTGTATGAGTCTCAGCCTCGCACTGTTATTTTCACATTGGGCAATAAGTTGTACAGGATACCAGAGATACCATCGCCTATGGATATCTCTATGGTTACTGTAAAACAATGCAGTAAGCTCATTTCCAAAATCAGGAATTTTTTTTCCTAATCATCTACCCCTAGGGAAAGAATAATATTGTGGCCACGACCTCCAGACAGGGATCCTCCGCATGACAACAAAAATGGACAAGGTCATGGAGGAGTACGGGGACATCTTCACTTCACCCTTAGGGGTTCCTCTGCACTGTCAGGTCAAGCACCCCATCGATCTAACCGCAGGTGCACCACTGCCTAATGGACCGATTTATCGATGCTCTATTCTAGAGAAAGATGAAATCAAGAGGCAGATTCAGGAGCTGCTACAGAAAGGTCACATCCGGCCAATTTCATTGCCCTATGGGAACCCGATCATGTTAGTGTAGAAGAAGGACGGGACTTGGATACTCTGTATTGACTATTGGGCGCTGAACAAGATCACTGTCTGGAATAGGTACCCGTTCCCACGGATTGATGACCTTCTGGATCAACTCAAAGGGACAAAATATTTCAGCAAGATAGACTTCAAGTCTGGGTATCACCTGGTACCAATCGAACCATCTGATATGTGGAAGACTACCTTCAAAGCCATGGAGGGCCTTTTTGAATGGTTGGTCATGACTTTCGAGTTGATGAATGCTCCCACAACCTTCATGAGGCTGATGGACGACATCTTGTGGCCATTCACCAACTCATTTGTATTAGTGTACTTGGATGACATCCTGATCTTGAGCCAGACTTGGGAAGAGCACCTCCACTACATCCAATAGGTCCTCCAAACACTGCGGCAACACAATTTGTGTGCCAATCTGGAGAAGTGCACTTTTGGCATGACCCAAGTTCTGTATCTGTGATATATTATTGATGAATGGGGGGTGCATGTCGATCCAACCAAGATCCAAGTAATTCGGGATTGGCCGACCCCAACCACTCTAACAGAGCTTCGCAGCTTTCTAGGTCTTGCTAATTTCTACTACAGGTTCGTGTTGGGATTCTCTCATATCACTTGGCCCTTGAGTCAAGTCACGAAGGGAGAAGCGAAAGAAAAATCATTTTAGTTGGAATATCAACAGAAGGCATTCGTAGAATTAAAATATCGCCTCTGCTCTGCCCTAGTGCTCACATTACCAAACTTGCAACAACCATTTGAGATTGAGACAGATGCCTCTAACTACGCTCTTGGAGTATTTCTTACTCAACAGGGGCATCTAGTGGCATATCACAATGAGACACTTTCTGACATGGTCCGCAAGTATACCAATTATGACAAATAATCTATTCCATTGTGCAGGCGTGTCGCCAATGGAAGCATTACATTTTGAGGAAGGAAACAATCATCCACACAGACCACCAACTCATTGCAGTTTATACAGACACAAGGGAAGTTGCAAAACGATCACCATCAAAAGTGGTCCACATATCTGCAAAAATTTCATGTGAACATCAAGTATAAGAAGGGAAGCACTGATAATGTTGCAGACTCCCTCAAACGACCATCGATTGTGGCACTAACCACTATTCACAACCCTTGTGGACACGAGACTTATGATTGGCCGCTTCTCTACAAGAGCATTCTAAAATTCGAACACACATACACGACACTCTTGGAGGGTATGTAAGTTCCAAATTTTCACCTCCAAGATGCATTGCTATGTCACCTAGGACACATTCGTGTTCCTTCAAGAAAACGTTCCAAGATGATTTTGGGAGCACAATATATTCAATTCAATGGGCATTTCAGGGTCAAGAAAACAGTAGCAGTATTGCAGAAGTATTTCTATTGGCAAAACCCTCGACAGGATGTTGGGAAGTACATCAGATCTTGCACTACTTGCTCCATTTCCAAACCGACCATCAAGAAGCAAGGTCTCTATACTCTGCTACCTACCCCTAGTCGAACTTGGGAATCCATCTCTATGGATTACATGTCGATCATTCCTTCCACTAAGCATGGAAACGACTGTGTTTTTTTGGTCTTTGACAAATTCTCGAAGATGGCCATTATGTCAGCCTGCAAGAAGAATATCACAGCAGAATCCACTGCTAAACTCTTCTTTGAACAAGTGTGGGTGCACTTTGGGATCCCACAGTCTATCATATCATATCGGGAAAACTGGTTCCTTGGCACATTTTTGTCTAGCCTTTGGTCAATGCTAGACACCAAGCTCACCAATTCCACAGCTTTCCATCCCCAAACTGATGGCCAGATAAAGGTCGTGAACAGGATGATTGTACACATTCTGCACATGTACAATTCAAAGCATCCACGCACATGGGATGAGAGCTTTCCTTATGTAAAACACAATTATAACTAGGCTCCTCTTAGCTCAACCAACCATAGCCCCTTTTAGGTGGGCCTGGGGTTCCAGCCACTATGTCCCATTGACATAGCCATGCCATTTGTGGCTACTCAGGCTGATTTAACTCATGTTTAGTCTGAAGCTGGCAAAGCATATAAATTCATTGAGCAAATTCAACACATTCTCTAGCAAGTTCATGAAATATTGGACAGATCCAATGCTAAGTACAAGCAACGACAGGATCAACATCGGGTGCCACACCACTTCCAGGTGGGCGAAAAAGTGTGTCTACATTTGCAGAAGGAGCGCCTCATTGGGCCCCACCGCAAGTTTCGTCCGCTCCAATATGGTCCATACACCATCACCAACGTTGTGGGGAACAATTCCTTCATGCTCATTATTCCACCATTCCTTGGTTTGCACCTAGTATTCAATTTGGACTGCCTTCGTCCCTATTTCCCACCTCTACTAGACACCTCTGACATTGCAAAACAACTCACACCAACATAGTTAAACCGAGACTGCATGGAACAAGCCACCACAGATTGTATCATGGACATGCAAATCAAGAACACTCGCCAGTATAATATCCAACTGTATCGGGTAATCAAAGCTGGCAAACTCCTGCACCAAGGCAAGTGGTTCACCAGGGACCAAGTTCAACAAAAGTTTCCTCATCTCATGGAGAAACTCAACGCAATGGGGACCATTGCTTCCTAAGGGGGGAGGAATGATCTAGGTGGATATTGGTGGCCACCCACCTATTCCACTTGGGACCCCACCATTTTTTCTTTCAATTTTTAAGTTTCGTTAATAATAGCACAATTTACTATTTTTAGCAGTTTTTCGTATCCTAGACTTCTAGAGCCGTTTTGAGGCCCTAAACAACGTTTTTTGGGAATCGTTTCTTCGAAAAATATGATTCTATTATGATTCCATTCCAAAATTAATATTTGCAAGTAGCATTTTTATTCCTCAGATAGATCTTTCTAACGATGTATCATGTGCATCAAACGGAGATAGTATGCCAAAGTTACGACCCCAGGAAATTGATGTACCAATTTACCCCGACGGGGCCCATATTCTGGTGTTTCATCTCCTAGGGTTAGGTTTTTGGATGTTTATGGTTTTCCATTGTTTCTCAATAATATATAGGCCTTCAAGCCTCATTTTAACACATATTTTAGAGGCATGTAGCCACCATATATATTCTCAAAGATAAGATACCAGCGCCCCAACTAGTTTATTTCCATTATGTCAGTAAACAGATTTTAGTTCCTTGATATTAATGAAATGAAGTGTTATTTTTGCTACATTTTATATTTATGGTTATATTTATATTCTTTTTCATTCCTACATAAATCTGGATCAGCATATCAAAAGGCCTTTCGATGACCCTGTGATTCGTCCCCCCAAAGGGACACTTTGACGAATAACACATAATAACTCTACACTTGTTTCCCAAACTTTACAACATCGTAGAATATTTGGTGAAAGAAATTTCTGCTATGTCTTCCCTCGAAGTATTGCAAACCCTCCCAACATAATGAAAATATTTTATTTTGGCCATTGGTGGAATTTATCATCAAGATTCCAAAAAAGATATTTTTGGCATGGAAAAGAGTAAGCCTCACCTCTCCGAGTAGATTTAATTTCAAGTACAGGTCATGGAGAAAAGAAAAGATATTCACTGCACTGTCATTGATGAAGGTGCTTCAACCTGCGTAATTTCTACTTCTTGTTGGCTCTCCTTAGGTTCTGCCACTCTCTCACCACCAAAGAATTTAATGGTCATACTTTATGTTATAAAATTATATATTACAGAGAAATGCAACACATAAAATATGTAGAAAACACAAGCACACAAAACACATAAAACCAGAGAGACACAGATATACGTGGTTCACCCAGTTTGGGCTACGTCCACCCTGAACAGTTGGTCCTTCCTTTCTATTATCCAGCAAAATGAAGAGACACAACCTACAACAGATCCACTGTAATATCCTCTGTTCTCTCTCATAGTCTCCCTATCTATTTCTCACTCTGAGAATACACCTCCAATACATAGCCGCAATACAATACCCTCATACAAGCGAGGGGTTTCATTCTAGGGCAAAAAACCCCAAACTAAACATAACTTCTACTGTCAGATCATCTGCCTAATGAATGGCCTAGATTGACTAGAAATTACTACACTTTTACAAGGCAATTTTACATTTGTGTTTAGCTTCAAGGGCGTTGCCCCCGAAACCCCTTGCTAGGGGGGGAGGGGGTTCCATAAAGTTGCAGTCGCCCCCCCTCAGACCCCCCATAAAGAATTTAATTACAGGCGGCGTTGCCGCCCCATTAAGGTAGAAGTGTCCAACACTGTGATACAAAATAAACAAGATAATCAGGCTCCACACCCAACACTTTCATACCCAAAGGATACTTTTCTAGCTACCCCATCCCTCTGAGTGGGAAAAATGTGGTGGTAGATATCAAATTCATAGATCACCATCTCGACTATAATCTTATTTTGGGACGCAGATGGACTTATGCCATGAGTTCAATTGTTTCTTCACTCTTCTAATTCATCCTCTTTCCTTTGGATGGGAAAATAGTAATAGTAGATCAACTGTCCTTTTGTACCCCATATGACTTCCCATTACCTAGCAACAACATGCCCTTAGTGGGTGGTGTTAGCACTCTGTGATTTTCCTAGGTTAAGGAGGAAAATGGAAAAGGTGGTTACAAACCACTTTAGGCTAGAATCTATCTCTTCTATCCTAGAGAGGGCTCTCTCACTTATTTTAATCAATATAAAGGATATTAGGCTAGGTATTAAGATCAAAAGGGTCTTGATTTGATAGATATGTTGATGAGAAAAGGTGGAAAACCATTGGGCATGGAGTCATAATCAAAATCTGATTTTTGTCCAGTGAAATGATGGGAAATTAGAGGGTTTCTCCATAGGGGAAAGGTAGGTAGCTTTAGTGGTGTTTTTATATAAAATTGTGGTGGAATGAGAAGGAATAAAAATTTAATAATAAGCTAATTAGAGCATCAAAACTAGATGAATTCTAAAATTTTGTACTAAAGCATAAAACATGAATAACTTGGAAAACTAATTAGAGCATCATTAGGCATGAATTCTAAAGTAATCATCTTCTTTTGTCCAAGCCAAAAAGATTTACATTAAAGGGATGAAAACACATAATATAACTCATAAATCACAGGGTTTACAAGCCACCAAAATTATGACACAAGAATCCCTACAAATCACCTATTATTCCATTCATCTGCTAGTGAAAAATATTCAAAATTACATTGCACAAAGAGTTTTTTATCTAAACTCAGCCAACATAACCCTTTGTAAATACCAAATCATGCACTTTATAAAAAATAAATTTTCTATATCAAATGAGGTCGAAACCTACCTATTCCCCAATAGATGGAACTAATTTCATGAAGATAGGAAATAAGAAACCACTATTTTGGAAACTAGGAAAGTATCTTTGACTATTACTTATAATCTTTCCTACTTTCCTATTACATCGAACTTGTACAAGATATCATTATTGAATTTTTTACATGATAAAACATAAATAATGACATGATAAAATCCTTCCTTTTCCAAGAATGCGGTAAAAAAAATTGTCCAAAAAGATGATTGTATCTGTGCACAACAAAATAGTGTTCTTTCTCTGACTGCATGGATAGTTGCACATTTGTCAAAAAATCCTAGTGGATGACCTGTTGACTATGATGAAGGTGCCCATGCCTTGTAAACATCAAAAACCTGCCAAAAATTCCTATCTCAAGAAACCATAATAGTGTTGCTCACCATGTGTGCAACATCTGTGGGTAGCAGTTGTCAACTCGTATTTTCACTTGATTTCTCTTCTTCAACTGCCTCAACCAGAAAAAATAACTTACCTATATTCCTCTTTATTATATCTTATATGACTTCAGTAAGCCTTTTCTTCATCAACCTAAGCCCTCTTTTGAGGGCCAATTTTTTCACATATAGGTTCTTTACTTCCCTATGCAAAGGCAAATTCCATTTTAGCTTGTGTTTTTCCCTTTGAAGAGAAGGCAAAGCAACAACTCTTTAAAAAAGGTCTTCTGAACCCTATGGTATTTCTCTTTAAGCTGATCCACTTGATGTTGTAAACCTTCAATATTCTCTAGTAGCTTCTCATATTCCTTTTTTCATCAAAAACCATAGGTTTCACAATCTCCTTTTCCTATTCTTGTACCTTACCAATAGATCTAGTCTTAGGTATCCTTGAATACTAGTTGGATCTTTAATCTTCTCAACATCAATCACCACTTTACCCTTTCCTTTGGCATCATATGTCATTTTTTATTGAGACACTTTAGGTCTAAGTTGTCTATTTTCCTGCTACAAATAAGATATGGTCACATGTGTCTTGTCTAATTGATCCTTTAATTCCCTAATTTGCTGGTTTTTTTTCATTTGCTTCTTGATATTATCAACTTCATCTCGGACCTCCTTTAATCTATTCTTCACTGTCATGAAACTTACCTTATATTCATCCTCCTTCTGCTCTTGCACTTTCTTCCCTTCTTGGGTTTGTAGCTTTGTGGATGATGATCTTGTAACCCTGGTTGTTGGTATTTCTTCCTTCTTAACCTCTTCCTTGATTACCTTTATTTTTCCCTTAAATTTGAAAATAGCTGGTGTGGCTTTAATCATAGGCAGGTCTTCACTAGATTGAGTTGTATTTTCTAGGATAGTATTCTTTAGTTCCCTATTTTCTTGTTGCAATTGGGCTATAACTAAGTGAGCTTCTCTTAAATTCTTCTCTAACTCCTTAACTTGCTTATATTTCTCATCCATGGAACATGTTTCTGCTTTCATTTCCTTAGGCTCAACAATTTCTTCAACTGGCTTCTCCAATGGAAACCTTTTAGCAGTTGCCTTTGTGAGTGGCTCTCTTGGCATTGGAATATCCACTACCTATAGTGATAACTCTAGTGTTTTTTCCCTTCTTCTTTGGTTATTTCTCAACTGTAGATGACAATTTTTTCTTCAAGGAAATATTTAGGGGTGAAGAAGTAGTCTTAGTGGTGGATGAAGGAGTATCCCTGTAGCTTGATGGACTTCCAGCAGGTTTCCCTGTAAACTTGGGTGAGGTTAGAAAATCCTGCCATACCTGTCTCTTTTTCTGCAGCTCTTCTAATACCAATAATTTTATTAGTGAATAATGAAATAAAATTGAGTCAACCATGCCCTTATTTATTATTTTTCTTTCATCCATCTTGCCTAAACTCCTAAAGAGGTAAAAGGGTATATTGAAGGTATTTTTACCTAAGAAATGCACGAGGAGCCTAAAGTGATATCAATATACCCTAGTGAACCTACCTTAACACGTGAAATGCCTCTGAATTACCTTGAGAAGCTTACTGTAGTGTTCCAATAAATAGTCACTAAGTACTACAACACCATACTCCTTGTTTTTATACTCTAGTTTCATGAAATCCTTATAATTCTCCAATTCAAAAGGAATTCCTTTGAACCATTTCCCCTCCTCCAGAGGCATTTATGTGCCTCGTGTTATGGATGTTTCTCACACAATGAATTTCAATTCACCAAATTTTACTACTCATCTCCATCAAAATTTCGGGCAAATTATTTGGTCACCTCCACCTTATATCCCTGTATTTTTTCACAAAATATGACACAACCTGTTTACTCAAAGGCTACCCTGATGGCAGGTATGAGTTGATAAGTGAGGAATATTGTGGTTTAAACCTCACAATCTCTCCCCACTTTGTCTTCCTCTTCTTCTCTGGATTTTCCATTGCCAAAAAAAAGACTCTGAAGACACAAAAATTGGGATAGGGTTTGATGCTTTATGAGGATTAGGAATTCAAGACATGTATTAAAATAATTTCAAACCATAAATGAGTGAAACAATATAAGAGACAAAAATTTCTGACTGCTAATGAAACAGATAAAAATGCTTTGTTTTGGCCTGTGCGTGGCACCTTAAACATAGTAATAGGGATCAAAGACACTTCAATTAGCCAAAGGATAGGCTCATAAAACTTGTAAACTCTTATGGACCCCTAATAATTTCAACTTAATTAATGTAAGGATGATAAGATACAAATTTGAATATTTCGAAGCAAATGGATAGGTGGAAAAAAAAACATTGTTTTGGTGTGCAACACTTGCTATGTGTAGCGTTGATGAAATGGAAAAATAAATGCCCAGAAACAACAATAAATTGCGCTCCAACGGATACCAAATTTCTTTTATTTTTAAATAAACATACTCAAATATAAAATACGGGGTTCATAGATGATTTAGTGATTCGAATTGGATGAAAAAAAGGTGATTGTGTGCATGAGCAACATTGTGTAAATTTAAAATATGGTGTTTTCAAACTTGGCTTTTAGTTGGAAATTGATAAATTAATTTCACACTTTGACAAAATAAAAGCCCCAAACCGACACACGCACTTGGAAATCGTGTTTGATGAGGATAAATGTTCCTTTGATTTGTGTGCAGTGTCTCCCTATAGCATGTGTGTAGCAACTAAACTGATATTTTTCAATCCCCCTGAGATGAAATGTCTGCAAAATCTCAAGGTTGAAGGATGAAATTGCATGCAATTTGACATTTTTGTAGAGAAATTCGCTCCTCTTTTGGAAATAATGGTACTTTAGGAGCATCAAGGGTTTATTGCAACAAAAATAGGATGATGCCAAATTTGATGCCAAGATATTATACATTTGCTGATGTCAACCACCACTAACTATTTTTAAACCTAATTCACTTGATTGTAATCTAAATCTTATGAAAATGACCTCTAATTTATTCCCATCAGGACTTTGTTTCTTCATGAATACTAATTTCAAAAATGACCCCTCATAGACCTTACAATTTCAAATAAAAACTAATAGGCCTCTTTTGACACACATATTTACAATGACCTCACCAATTTGATTCTTTTTTACAAAGACCCCTTAGACTATGAAAATTGGTGAATTCATAGGTTAAATCTTTCAAACATGCCCCCAAAATGAATAGTCAAACAAACACACTTTGATCCCTATATTATAGGACCCTAATAGGTGGCATACGTGACTCCTATGCCAGTATTGGTACCGGTCTTATGAAGGGTTCCTCGCTTTTAGGATTTTTTCCTCTCAAACCGCTCGAGGTTCCACAGATGGTCTCAATGGTTTATACCATTTTTAATGGCCCCACCAATCCTTGGATCCTCCCTACCCCTTTTACCATTGAATCCTATGGAGAAAATATGCCATTATCACCAACCTAACTTTCTTATCAGGCTATACAATCTTCATTTGACTATCTTACTGCTTTGGTCATGACTAATGGTACCACATCCTCTCCCATCACCCCTCCCTCTATTGATATCCTCATTGAAGTCTTACCTTCTGTTGAGGCTATTCAGGAAATCATCTCTATAGAAGAGTTGCCATGGGATACTTTTCACCATCGCACTTCGATATCTCACTCGAACGTCGCCTCTTTACATATCCTACCTTTAAACCAAAATGATATTGTTCCTTCTACTTATATGAATATCCAAACTATAGATTTAAAGGGTAACTTGGGTAACCTTTCAAAAACTTTACTCATCGATATATTCGTCAAAACTAGGCATCATGGAAAATATTCAAATTGGAGCTAACAACACTCTCGAGGAAATTGCAAGCTTCACCTGCTTCTTTTAGGAATTCTGTGGCATCTTCGCTTGGTCTTACGAGGAAATTCCCATCATAGAACCATCTATTTTCAAGCACGAGGTCAATATCTTTCACAATGCCAGGCCTTTCTGCCAAAGAATTCTACCTGTCCACCCTCACAAAACAACTTCCATCAAAATTGAAGTAAAAAAATTGTTGTATGTTGGCTTCATCTATATCATTCCCTTAATAAAATGGCTATATAATATGGTTCTTGTACACAAAAAAATGTATCGTCTGCATATTCATCGACTACCATGATTTGAATGCAAATTTTCCAAAAGAAAACTATCCTACTCCATTCATTGACCAAATAATCAACAATTGCACTAGCTGTGAATCTTTCTCCTTCATGGATGACTTCTCAAGATATAACCAGATAACTATCAAACCAACCGACCAACACAAAACCTCATTCATCTATCCTTAAGGAAAATTTTCATATCGTAAGCTCCCATTCAATATCAAGAAAACAAGCCCAACCTTTTAAAGGGTTATGGACTATGCCTTTCACGATATCAGAAACATTGTTCAGGCTTACTTGGAAGACCTTCCTGCTCATTCCAAGGAACGAGCGCAACACCTAGCTCATCTCGGAGTTATTTTTCTTAGGTGTAGGTTCTATAACATCCATATAAATCCACATAAGTGTGTATTATTTGTCAATTCTATGCATATTCTTGGATTTATTATCTCAAAACATAGGATATAGGTTGATCCCGACAAGGCTGAGGAGGTTACTTAATTTCTCGCACCACAATCCATGCTTCAACTCCAAAATTTGCAGGGAAAGTTAATCTCGTTACATCATTTCATCATCAATTATGCCAATTTAAAAAAATGATTCATGTTCTTACTAAAGAAATGAGTACCCTTCTTGTTGGAAAATCAAACACGATTCTCTTTCGATGCCTTGAAAAAGGCGCTAACCTCAGCCGCACTTCTGATTCCTCCTGACTATACATGCGACTTTCTCTTATACCTAGTTGCCTCATCATCCTCCGTAGGAATGGTTTTGTTTCAAACACACGATGATCATAGTAAGCATGTGGTTTACTACCTTTCAAAAGGTCTTGCTGGGCTTGAATTACAGTATTCATGTGTGGATAAACTATCTTTGACAGTAGTCTTTGTTATCAATTGCTTCCGAAATTACATCATGCGGTGCTAGAATACAGTCATTGCCATGGAGAATCCCATAAGACACATTTTTTCTCGTTAAGTTATTGGAGGAAATTATTCCAAGTGAATCGTCATCCTCCAACAATTTGATTTGTTTTTCACAACTTCCAAGGCGAAAAAATCCTTAGTCTTCACAGAGTTATTGTCAAACCTTCCGAGAGTTGATCTGAATGAAGTATCCCATGACTGTATGCTAGATGAATATGTTTATCTTGTTGAACATACTGATCCTTGGTATAGAAAAATCCTTTTCTACCTACAAACCTAACATTTCTGCTTAAATCTATCTCCAGGCGATCATCATCGCATCCACCACCATGTTAAGCACTACTTAGTGCTCAACAATACTTTATATCATCATGGAGTTGAATAAATTCTTCAAATTTGTCTTACCATTTCTAAAGAATAAAAAATTCTTAATGACCGCCATGTTGGGGCATGTGTCGGTCACCTTTTTGGCATGGCTACAACCCAGAAAAAATTGTGCATAAGATACTACTGGCCAACCTTATTTAAATATTGTATTACTACAATCAAACAATGTCACCCTTGTCAAGTTTGTACAAATAAATTGTGTGTGTTGCCTACCCCTCTACACCTGGTTGTCTCAATCATTCCATTTTGTATATGGGGAATAGACTTCATCACTTGCAACCCCACTTCCTCTAACAGTCACGGCTACATTATTGTTGCTGTGGACTACTTTAAGAAATGGGTTGAAGCCATTCCCACATTTTCATCTGATGGAGAAATTTTTGCCTTATTCCTTTTCAGTCATGTCATCTCTCACTTTGGTGTGCCCTGCAAAATTCTTACGGACCATGGTTCACGCTTTTAAAATCATATGATGTCAAATTTAACTTCTATTCTTGGTTTTCACCAAGATCATTCTTCTTCCTACTATCCACAAGCTAATGGCCAGGTTGAAGCCATTAATGGTGTCCTCAATACCATGATCTGTTGGTTATTAGGAAATCACAAAACCAGATGGAATATAATTTTATATTATACTCTTTGGGAATACAGAACGTCAGTAAAAACTACTACAAGCTTCATGCCATTTCAACTTGCTTGCGGCCTAGAAGCAGTTCTACCTATCGAGTGTTAGATTCTATCTCTAAAACATAATGTTGAAATTATACCTAGTACCACTACTTAAGAAGAGTGCTTGATTTCACTTAATAATTTGGATGAGACTCGGCAAGATGCTGCACTATCTCTCGAGTCATACAAACTGGAGTCAACGTTTAATATGATAAACATATCAAGCCTTGTTATTACCAAGAGGGCGATCTCATCCTACAATACAAAAAAAACATGATCTCTTGGGGGCAGGAACACTTCAACCACTATGGGTCCATCCCTATGTTGTCACTAAGGTTCTTTCCAAAGGATCCTATGAAATTCAGGACTATGATGGAATCCCACTCGCAGAGCCCTGTAACAGGCTCTATCTCAAAAAGTATTTTTCCTAGTGTTCTACTAAGCTTGTGCTTTATAATTTTATGTATATAAGTTTTGTTTCTTTTGGTTTGTCTATATTTTTTGGATTTTTATGGTAATTTGTTTCATGCATGTGTCTTGTTTTTTCACAGATGTCCACTTCACTCTTTCCATACATAGGATATGCGGATAGTTCCATTCATCACACACAACACCTTGCGTCAGCTTCTTTGGTTCTTTACACGCCTGATTCATAATTACTTATTTCCATGGGGGTCTTCCTTGTTTATGCCACCAACAATATTGTTGATTATATGTCGGTCATTGAACTCCTTATTGAAACTATATCTCGTGACATCTCCAATTTAGTGGTCAATTTAGACTCTCAGCTGGTAGTTATGCATTCGACCAATCATTATCACATTCGTAATCTGATTTTATTATGTCACTTTCTAAGAGTAAGCCTTTTGGAACTTCATTTTTAATTTCTTACTTATGAACACATTCTACGAGAATCTAATGCATTAGTTGATTCATTAGAAAATTATGTATTATATTGGAATCTGTCACATTCTCTTTAGTCGCATGCATGCATCTACATTTTCCTTATAAATTTTAAAATAAAAAACAACAAATAAAACAAAAAATCGCACGAGAATATAATGCATTAGTTGATTCATTAGAAAATTATGTATTATATTGGCATTTGTCACATTCTCTTTAGTCACGTGCATGCATCTACATTTTCCTTGTAAAAATTAAATAAAAAACAACAAATACAACAAAAAATCGCCAATATCTCTCTCTCTCTCTCTCTCTCTCTCTCTCTCTCTCTCTCTCTACACTAAGCCTCACTCTACCACACTATGGCTATCCTCTACTCCTATTGAGCTTTCTACTCACGGTAACAGATAACTACTCTAGATAACCTCCTCAAAAGCACCAAAAACCACTATGATACACCCACTGTGTGTCGATGCATATGGATCGGTATCTCTCTCATGGGAAGAGTAGGCACATTGATTCTCAACCCTTCGAGGTTCCTAGAAACCTTGCCCAAACTCTGTGTGTCATCTCCCTCTTCAGTGGTTTTCGCATCCTTTTCTTCTACTCTATCCCCAGGTAGTTGATCACGATGCCTCACATGGAAGGGTATACTACTAGGACGAGTAGGAGGCACATTTGTGTCAATCCAAGCTTTGTGTCAAATTTCTTTCACCCTTATCAAAAAAATTTAGATAAACTTGAAAAGATTAAAAAAAAAAAAAAATCATTTTTTTCACAAATTTATCCTCTTACCTATTAGTTCCCACTAAGTGTTGAGTGGAAATATCAGCTATGGATCCCATGTATATTTCATCCCATCATATGGGAAGTCCTCGATCATAGGAATCTTTCCTTTGAGCCACTCAAAGAAGTCATCATAAAAATAGTGCCTATTCGGTCCACCTTCTATCTCAGGTACTAAGGCTGCCCACTGATCCAGTTTAGGTGCCTTGGACCGGCTATGGCCAGACTCAATTGAGACATCATAATGATTACTCTCTCTAGTAAGAAGGATACAATTAGTGTACCATACCCAAACTCTTTTTGGGCTCGAGTCTTACATGCTATCAACTATGCTTTCAATTTTTGGAGGACTTCGTCACAACAATTGAACACTTGTAGTTGTAAGAAATCCAATGCCAGTAAAAATTGAGCTTTTGTAGCCACATTTTGACTCTTAGCCCCTTCCAATCACGCTATCATCCATAAAATATACCTAATTTGTCTTTATTCCACCCACCCTACTGGATTTTTGCTACTAATCGGTCGACTTCTTGTTATGCAATGTGTTCGGTTCAAATCCACCATGGTCCTTGAATATGCTCTCCTTTACTCATGCACCCCTGCAAGATAAACCAATGAGGATATAGATGTCATCTCACTCAATTGAGAGCTCATGATTCCCAATCATGGACAATCTCTATTGTTCAACCCACTGTTGGATTATCCAACTTAGGATATCCTCCTGACTTTTCATGATCCGGATATATGCAGGAACAAGATAAAATACAGAAGTAGACATAAACACATAGATGCAGTGGAAATAATGCTTCATTTCATTGATATCAAATAACAGAAATATTCTTACAGACATAATGGAAATAAAATAGCTAGGGCACTGGTATCTTATCTCTGAGAAGAGATGTGGCAGCTACATGCCTATGAACTATGTTACAATGAGGCTTGAGGGCCTATTTATTATATATAGATAATGGAAAACCCTAAACATCCAAAAACCTAACCTAGGAGATGAAGCGCCAAAACTATGGGCCCCGTTTGGGTAAATTTATGTTTCAACTTCCTAGGGTCGTAACTTTGGCATATTATCTCTGTTTGATGCACATGATACATCGTTATAACAACTATTGACTACGAATATCAATTCCAGAAAGAAATTCAAAATGGAATCATATATTCCAGAGAAGCAATGCCCAAAAAACGTCATTTAGGGCCTCAAAACAACTCCGGAAGTTCAGGACCCAGAAAACTGCTAAAAATAGTAAGTTGTGTTGAAACTAAAAAACTAAAAGCATTGATGGTGGTGTTTCAAATGAAATAGGTGGACAGCCACCAATATCCACTTGGATCATTAGGGCCCCAAAATGGATCTGGTAGTGCAGGACCCGAAAACTTGCTAAAGATAGTAAGTTATGCTGAAAGTGAAAAGTTGCAACACTTGATGGTGCGGGTCCAAATGGAATAGGTGGGTGGCTAATGATATCCACCTAGATCATTCCTCCCTCCTTAGGAAGAAATTCTCCCCATTGCGTTGATATCCTCCATGAGATGAGGCAAATTATGTTGAACTGGGTATTAGATTTGTCGAAGATGTCATGGACCTGTAGGTGGACATGTTGTATGCATTTAGTAAATTTGTTTTCTTTATTAGCCTCAAACAGTACATGTGTGGATTATGTCTATGTAGTCGTATGAGGTATGTCAACATCAGGCGACGGTACATCAAGGGTCAGATCAATGGAGTGATTGTCTAGAAGTGTAGAGGAACCTCTGTGAGTGACGAGAAAATGTCCTTGTATTCCTCCATGACTTTTTCCATCTGCTGCAGCTATGCAAGGGAGCCCTGTTTCGAGTTTATTTCCACAATATTATTCTTTCCTTGTGAACGAGTTTTAACGAAAACAAATTTCCTGGTTTGGGAAAAAAATTTACTGTGTTGTTTTACAGTAGAAAAAGAGATGACAGGAGGCGGTACTACCTCCGGTGTCCTGTACAAGTTATTTCCCAAAGTAATAATAATAGCATGAGGCTTAGAATCATACACAACACGTCGCCTCCACAAGTATGCTTGGCCCAATAATACATCAACTACATCAAGAGGAGCAACATCACATAATACCTCATCCGTGAATGTCTTGATACTGTACGAAAGGCGACACTACTGGCGGATGAGGAGATCTCTCCCTGGGTGAAGTAACCCAATTGTCTACGACTATGGGTGTGCTATGGTTGGTAGGCCATGTTACTTCATGACCTCTACTGAAATGAGGTTCCTTTGGCTTCCGTTATCGATAAGGAATTGTAGTGGAGAACCATTCACCCACATCTGCGAATGGAAGAGGTGCTCCCCCTCCTTTGGATCCTTGGGATCCTCCCTCTCAATCTTGGTGGTGGTAAAAATGGCATTGGGATCATCATCAATGATCTTCTTCCCTTTATCATTTCCTTTATCTGGTTCTGACTCAGGATCAAAACATGCATCTGATTCGGGTTCCTTTAGTTCAGCCACCAACGACTATTTGGCCTGGCACTCATTTGTGTTATGAGTGGGATTGTTATGAAATTCACACCACTTCCCTGTGTCTTTATTTGGATTTTTTGTGTTTTTATGAGTTGCCCCGCTTTGGCCTTGCCCCTTTTTCTAAGGTTCGGGGGTTCCTTTCCTTGGCTTCATATTTGTGGATCCAAAGTCTTGCTTCTTCTACATAAATTTATGCTCGATCTTGGCGGAATAGCGATATGTCGTGCCAAGCAATGTAATGTTGAGGAAATCCATTTCCTCCTGAATGTGTCTGTGCATAAATCTGTGGTACTTTAGCACCAAATGTTTCTCTGAAACTTTAATACCCAATTTTGTGTGCAGGGGATGGAAAAAATTCGTAATTTCGTACACATCTTGATCCCTTTTTTGCTGCAACATGGTCCATTAGATGTACTTGTCCTCATAGCTCCCCACGCGGTAATATTGTTCCTTAATGACGTCTCGGAATGAATTCCAAGAGGGTGCGGCTGAGAAAAGAGAGGGTTACCCCTCATCCTTTTTCTCACAATATGTTTCCCACGAGTCCTTAACATGGGGGACAGCTTTGAGGAGTGCAAAAATAATATTTTCTCGGTCAGAGAAATCATGGACTAAAAAATACCCTTCTAGAAAATTCAACCTTCTATCGATGACTTCTGCATCTATCTAGCCTTCAAATACAGGAATGTCAAATTTTCCCTGTACCTTGAAGGGAGTGGTGCCTCCAAAGTGGTTGTTGGATGCAGCTAAGTTGTAGGTGGGCAGTCGTTGAAGGATATGAGAAAATTTATCCATCATTGCATTCCTTTGTTTCTCGAGGGCCTCCTCAAGAAATATTTTTATAGGATATTCTGCTCCCTCGTCTTTCTTTTCTTTCACCACGGGAGATCATTGGGGTTTGCGAGGCTAATATTGCAAGGGTTTAACCAGATCGATCACTTACTCCTTATACCCTAACCACGTTGGGGACATGCAAAGAAAAACAGAGAAAGAGCAGACCGATCTGATACCACTGATCCAGATTTATGTAGGAACATAATAAAATATAGAAATAAACATAAACAACAGATGTAGTAGAAATAATGCCTCATTTCATTAATATCAAATAAAAAAAATATGCTTACAGACATAATGGAAATAAAATAGCTAGGGCGTTGGTAGCTTATCTCTGAGAAGAGATGTGGTGGCTACATGCCTCTGAACTATGTTACAATGAGGCTCGAGAGCCTATTTATTATAGAGAAACAATGGAAAACCCTAAACATCCAAAAACCTAGCCCTAGGAGATGAAGCGCCAAAAATATGGGCCCCGTTTGGGTAAATTGGTGTTTCAACTTTCCTGGGTCGTAACTTTGGCATACTATCTTCGTTTGATGCACATGATACATCGTTAGAAATATCTATCTGAGGAATACAACTGCTGACTACAAATATTGATTCCAAAATGGAATCACATATGCCGGAGAAACAATTCCCAAAAAACATCATTTAGGGCCTCAAAACGGCTCTGTAAGTTGAGGACCCGAAAAAAATGTTAAAAATAGTAAGTTATGCTGAAAATGAAAAACTGAAAGCACTAATGGTGGTGTTTCAAATGGAATAGGTGGGCGGCCACCAATATCCACCTGAATCATTAGGGCCCCAAAACGGCTCCGGGAGTGCAGGACCCGAAAACCTGCTAAAAATAGTAAGTTGTGCTGAAAGTGAAAAGCTACAAGGCTTGATGGTACGAGTCCAAACGGAATAGGTGGGTGGCCATCGATATCCACCTGGATCATTTCATCAAGTTGATTCTAGCATAATTTAGTAACCTGCATCGCCTCAAAGCAGCTAAACATGATGGATCATTTAGCATTTGTAGTTCCTCATGGTTATGAACTCTTTATCTCCAAAGACTCATCTTGATCAGCCGATTCCTACATCACAAGAACCCTTAGTCGGTATTTTTCCAGCAAAATTACCCTTTCTTTTTATTAGATCTTGGTTGGATAATGCGGCACCCTTTACTCCAAATAACATGCTAACATTATCTTCCTTTGTAGGAAAAGCGTGCTAATGTGCCCCCTATCCTATTTGACCACGTTAACTGGAAAATTCATCTAGGGCATGCCTAAAAATATAAAATTCTAGTGAAAAACATAAATTAAGGAATCAAATGAAAGCTCAGGACCCGCACTCTTACTTGGAACTGACAGAAAGTCGAATGGTTTCCTAATGTGCTCACAATTGCTCGGGGAAGTTTTGCTCCTTTTTCTCTCGAGAGCACTCTCACCAACTTCAACTGGTGCAAATGAAAGCATGTTTTACTTCTTATAACCACTCTGGAGGTGTGACTATAGCTAGTCGTATTTTAGGAGCATTTCTTTCCCAATTTGTTTCTAAATGCACTAGATAACTATTCTCCCCATATTTGCATCTGATCCAATATCTTTTAAGTGTTTTTCTATAGGATTGACCACGATTGACTCAGAATTAGCACATAATTTTTTGGTACTTTTTATCGCTCTTAAAATGAAAAACCCCCTGAGTTACCTTCTTTGAGCTCGTAAAACTTCCACGAAGAAAATTTGAGCGCTCTTTTTATCTCCTTTTCTCGCTCTTTAAATTGAAACGGATACTTTTTCCTTGCTCCTCAAGGATTTTGATGTATCTTCGACCTTTATAGCATACAGGTTATTTACTCACACACTGATTTGTTTCATTTGTCCCCTGGCGATGTGTCTAAGGAAAAAATTTAATTTTCTAAATATCACATCATTGCCACAACACATTTGTGAGCTTGGGCACTCTAAAAATTCAGATCCGCGTTGTAATTGTCTAGCTATCACAAAATTTTCTGAAAAAAATAAATACAAATTAAAATAAATAAATAAATAATTTATTTTAAACTATCGATATCTCCCTCATCCAAACTCCGATTTGGACAATTTATTTTTGAATTTGGGTATTTTTTACAAGAAATTTAGATCTTTTTTTTTTTTTGAAAATGTTTCACGAAAATTTTCATATCTGCTCTGCAAACTCACCACCTAAAAAATTCTTCTTATGATACCTTGTAAAAACTCCACATAGCTTCAAACTGATCTAGTAATATGCTAAAAAAAATACTTGAATATATTCTACAAATTGAGGAAACCAATTTTGATCGCACAATCACATAACAAGTAAGAGAAATAAATTATCAATCACACAACGCAAGATGTATCTTGGGAAAGAAATTGCTCAAAATCCCTTTATTTGTATATTTCATAAAGTCAAGATCATGAAACAATGCAATGTTATTTCCCTTCCTGAGAAACCTATGGACTCTGCTGACTATCTCAGTCTGATCTAGGAAAAATAGGTCCAATACTTAAAAAATTCCTTGCCTTTATCTAACCAGCCTTGCTTACGCATTCTTGGAGGAATTGAGCTTCCCAAGAATTGATTGTGCAATTCATTTAAGGCATATTTTTGACCTCATGCATTACTTGTACAATTTTCTAATTATACAAATAATAGTTCTCTTCCCTTTAACTCCAAACTCAACTAGTCCTTCCTTAGAACTAACATGCAACAACTATTTATAGCGAATTATTAGTTATCTAATTGATCACTGCCTAGACCTCTCACTAGCTCATCCCTCAGTTAGAACTAGTTAAATTGGCTTTAACTCAAATAGTTGAGTTAAATAATTACAACTCACAAATAACTCAACCATGGATCCTAAAAAGTAGGAGACTCCCTACATGCCTCTAGTTTGACCTCCAACTCAAATTTCCTAAGCTAACAAAGTCTTACTAACTCAGTTAAATCATACAAGTTGTCATGTGATGTGGAATTACATTTTGATTCTAATTTAATTAAGGGAAAATTAAACTAGAAGACTCATGGGTGCCATTTTCAATATTCCTTGTTGCCATTTTCAACAGGTGGCAAGGAATAGTTATAGGGGTTTTCAAATTGAAATTAACAATTGTGTGCTAGGTAGAGGGTGTTGTCCCTTTCCACTTTATCCTTTGCTAACAAGCCATAAACTAAGTCATGTTTGTGTTGAGGCACTCATCATGGCGTGAATTCTAGTTCTTGTATTTAAACTCCATAGATATGTAAGATTCAATATCGTATACTAATAAATTATTTGTATTCTTTTTTATATTAGTAATTTGATCTTCTTTGTTTTGTTCAAATAGTTAATTCAAGCTTTAAAATCTCTAGCCCGGTGGAGAATGCTCATATTGGAAGGAAAAACATGGAACTCATATTTTCTCGACTTAAGAAACTTATTTTTATAATTTAAATATCTAATAATATATTTTCAAGGTGATGGCCAAGCGAGACACCAAATTGATTTATAAAACCCCCCTGTTTGTAGGACAAGGGACTTGGTTTTGCACAAAAAAATTGACTTCTAAGCGACAATAAAAGTGTATATATTCTTTTCCCTCCTCTCAATTTGAACCTATGAACTTTTACAAAGAAACACATATAAAAAGAATATTATTAGAAGTATGCATTTAATTTTAAAATTATAAATTATAAAACAAGTATAAAATTCATAATTATAAAGAATAAAACAAAAACAAAAATTAAAGTGAAGAAAAAGTTGGAATATTGCAAATATTTTATAATTATAATTTTATCTTTAAAAGTTATATTTTTTATATTATAAACTTAATAAAAGACATAATTTACCAAACTAAAACTTATAACCTATATAATAAAATAAATTACTAAGTAAAAAAAATATTTTAAAACCTCCATATTTTTTTTAGTAAATCTAAAACATTATTAAAAAAAAAATTACAAAATTTGTGAAACCAATAATTTATTTAATTTCTTTCCCATCTTAAATATTCTTTAACACCTCCTCCTTTCACAAACCATAATAATTTTGACACATTAAATTATATTTTTTCAATTATTAAAATAATTATATTTGTTTTTAATACTCCTTTATTTTATAATTTTTTTATTTTTCTATGTTGTATTTTTTCAATTTTATGAATTCAAATTTACCTTAAATCCAAATCCATCGAGCTATTAAATTTCCTAATACAAATATTTTTAATAATTTAATTTAATATCATGTATTAAAAAATAACATAATTTAATTATTAAACATTTTAATCTTTTATAAGTATTTTTGCTCAATTTTATTTGAAATTTGGGTGATATTTTTTGGAATCATAAGTTTCACTTGTGTAATTTATGATTTTTTGGAATCATAAGTTTCAATTGTGTCACTTCTAATTTCTTGGAAATCATAAGTTTCAATTGTATAACTTATAATATTTTGCAATTATAATTTTCTTGGAATTTGAGTGGGCAAGAATTTTTCAGAACTAAATCTATTTATACATTCAAAAAAAATATTTGAAACAATCAAAATTCACCATCTTGCCAAAAATTATCTCATGGGGATGTAAGTTTTTGGTTTTCTCTCTTTGAATATTCTAATGTGGAGGAATCGAGAGTGGGTGTTAATGGCGTCTAACCATGACCAGTGGCAACAACAGGGAGGAACTATGTTGTAGACAACTACTCCAAATGGTCGCATTCGTTGTACTTACATTGTTCCTTATTATTTTAAGGGGGTGCACTCCTCACTAAAGGATGTTGGAGTTCTAAAGGAGGTCCTGTTGCATGATGCCCCTATAATGGTTTCACAAACTTCCCCTGGTCAGTCTTCCCTGGTAATTTTTTCTTATCGGCTGTTAAATTCCAAGTTTAGTGTGGGAAGTAGGGCGGGGTTTCATGACAGGGGGTGTATCGAGGGTTTTCATCTGTCTTTGGAACTTCCTGACATTCAAGAGAATGGTTTTTATGCTTAGGTCTCGAGACACACTATGAATGTCGATTCCTCAAGATGCCAACTAATATGCTCTAGCGAACCATTTTCTTTGGATGGGGTATCTTTTGCCTTGTTGGATGTGATTTCAGGTAAGTGGAGCGATGACGAGAAGAGGGTGTGGGAGAGGCATGAACGCTTGACCTCCTCATCATTGTCAAAAAAGTGTGTGTTTTGTACTGGATTTGAAAAACAGGGTAAGGAAGAAAGTAATGTGTTTGAAAAAATGCATCAATCACTTGGGGAAGAAAATGGGGACAGTTCTTTCTAAAATTTCATAATTTTTTTCGAATAAATCCCATCATGGTCAATCAAACTAATGGTTTATTTATGCTCAAAGAAAAAAATAAGCTTTGAAAGGAATTATGGAAGGTGTGTTCATGCTCCTTTACAAAGGAAGGAAACTACAGAATGATCAAGTAATGAAATATTACAACATTGTAAATGATGCCTCCATATCTATTGTTGTTTGTCTAAATGGCAGTGCCAAGGGTGGTGGGGCATCTTTGGCTTCAAAAAAATTTTCCTTCAAGGATGCTCTCAAGTCAGGATTGAGCTTCCAACAAGCCCAAGCAACACCTAGGTTGTACCAAGTGGACAAAGTTGAGGATGTTCCATCTGTTGAAATTTTGAACCCTACTCTAGAGGAATTCCTTCAACTCTACTATGAGAACAACCTAAATTTTTTCTTCAATGGCTTTTGGCTGCACTCAATGGACCTTTATAAGTGGATTCATGCGGCCTAGACTTCGAAATGCAAGGTTATATTCATTTCCAATGGTTTCCTTATAGTTTTGTTCAATGAAATAGAGGATTACTAGAAGACCCTAACTAGTAGACCTTGGTTTTGGGGTAAGCATGGTATGTTCATTACCCTGTGGTTTCCATATTTTGATCCCTCTACAAAAATCCTCACCAAACTTCCAATGTGGGTCCGACTTCCAAATTTCCTTGCCCATCTATGGCATTTCTCATTATTTGAGGGCATTGGTAATTCCTTGGGTCGTTATCTTACCACAAATATCTCCCGAGGACAATATAACATGTACACCCATGGACGAATTTGTGTGGAAATTGACATTAGTAAAGGGAAACTAGATAGAATAAATTTTAAAATCGGTGATTACCATTGGACCCAATCCATGGATTATGAGAATAAAACGTTTTAGTTTTGTGTTTATCTTCAAACTAGGCATCTATAGAATTCCTACGCTAGTTCAATCTCCACCAAGAAGCGACACAATAGAATGTATATTTCAAAAATTTGGAAGCCTTGTGATCGTCCCCTATGGATGGTGAGCCTTCTTATCCTTGCGATAAAGAGGATGATGATGTTGATGATGATATGCTTTTGGGATATCAAGATCAAATTGTTATTGCACATCAACCTTATGAGGACTATGTTAGGATCCCAATTCACCATGTAAACAGGGAATTGTTTGAGAAAGATGTTTCTTTAGTTATGTTAAAACATGTTCATGAATATGCTTCTTCTGACTTTGACAAGGAAACACCTTCAACTCTCAACAATAACCTTCATATTACCCTGGTTGATCCACCTCATGTAGACTAGACTAAGGTTGTGTGGAATAAAGGCAAGAAGAGTAGTTCTGAAGACAAACCCCAAATCAAGAGATGTTGTATAGTTTGTATATTGCATGGTGGTGTCTTCTTTGAGTCTATGTCAAAATCCTTAGTTAAACATTGTTATTTATATATAATCAATTGTTATCTTTATATAATCAGTGTAAAAAAAATTATATTAGTAATACTCCTTTTGTTGTGACTTAAAAAAATATATATCACTATATTTTTGAGAAAAATACAAAAACAATCTAATAGTTAAATCACATCTTAAAATATTCACATATTAAAAAAATGATGTCCCCAATATTAATAAATCTAAATTAATTTAATTTTCTTCTATATATAAATATAATTACTAATTTTTATTTTTTAATATTTGTATTATAACATTAAATTACAATAACATTAAATTTTAGTACAACTAATTGCTTATCATTAATGCAATAAATATTAAAAATATATAATGGCAAGTTGTAATGTTCCCAAATTTTCCGATAATAATTTGGAACATTATTTTTTGCTGATTTCACCTAGGAGGAGAACAAAGGGGTAAGGAGGCCCATGCATAGTGATAATCTCAATAAAATCCCTCATGGTATGAAAGGGGATCATCATTGGAGTTGGTTTTCACACCCTCATGTGTGAACAAGGTTATTTGCAAGTGGACAAGGTCAAGTTTGACCAAGTCAACAGCGTTGGGATAAGAGGTGGAGAGCACTTAGAGAAGCACGCAGTATGAATGAGGAAAGGTTTATTTGGTGGAGGAAACCCTAAGAGGATTGGGACCCATGGAGATTGGATTTCACTTGTTTAAAAGGAGGGAAGGCAACCATTGTTTCACATGCTTGTATTATTCATCTCAATTTTCTATTTTGGCAATTGTGAATTCTTTGCTGGTTAGCAAGAATTGCCGGGGGAATTCCTGTTTAGGATTCCTTCTCCTTCTTGAGATGCCTCTTGAGGGATTGCTATGATTTTCCTCACATCCAGGCTTGAGGCCAAGCATCCTCCATCAAGACATCATTATTTTTGTAGTAGATTAATGTTGTGTTGTTGGGTGTTGCAGTGAGGGTTCACTACACCACCTTCATCAACTATTTTCAGAGGAGGAGTCCCTCTTCCCTTTGAGATATCAGATTGGAGGCATACCAGAGCTTATTGTAGACTTTGGCATCAAGGCCAACTCATTCCCTAGCCCTACAACACAGTTCCATCCAATGACTGCGTTATTTTGAGAGGAACATTTACAGTGGGGCTCTTGCAGATTGTTGGAGGGTGAGATCTTTGGTGAAGGGATCAGCCTTTCATCCTAAAGGTCCATTGGAGGAGGCACATTCAATTTGGGCATCATCTAGAGCCATCTCCATCCAGTTCTATTTTTGAGTTGCTACTGCAACCCAGCAACTCTGGCATTTTTCAGGTTTTGTATTTTATTACCAATCCTTCCAGGATTGACATGAGGTAGTCTTTGGGAGTTGATATATTCACTCCCAATGTTGTATTGGGCCTTATATTGATTTATCCATGTATTTTACATATGTATCATAGATTTTCTCTATAAAAATACACTATCATAGCTTGAGCAGATATGTGTAGTAGTGGTTTATCATATTTCGTGTACTTGTTTCTTGAGGCTGAGTATTGCCTATCTTGAGTGACCCTTCTCCTCAAGATATTGTATCCATTTTTTTCTGCTATTATTAATAAGAAGGCTATGGATTTCTCTCACATTTATATGATTTGAGTGTTGCTGCTGCACCATTATTGTGTTTTCTTATTACTGGAGCTCCAACTTTAGAATATCTTTAGATATTCCCAATAGTGTAGCATTTTCCTAATTTGGGAACATTATAGTGGTATCAGAGCATGATCTCTGGCTCAGCCAGTGGATCTCAGCCATCATGCTATCAAGGAGAGAGAAGATGAAGACTCCATTACATGGAGAGAAGAAGGAAGATAAGGTTACAAAGCTTCTTCCAAAATCTGTACAGAGCATTCATGAAGAATTTGAGAAGATAAAGAGGGAGATGTGTACAGGATCTCCAAGAGGGTTCGAAACTGAGTCAAACTCTAGTTTTTATTATTGGGGATGTGAGCATGCAACCACACCCTATAAGTTACAGCACAGTCACATGGCCAGTTTTTCCATCAGAGGAGAAGAAGAAGAAGGAATGTCGAAGAAAGGGAATCTTAGTGGTTTCTTACATGAGTATGAATCTCAAACCTAGAAGTTTAGAGATCATATTGCTTTTCCAGAGTTTTGAAAGATCATGGTGAGGAGGAGCAAGCAGAATAATGGGGATATATTTCTTCTATCTGTCTTTGATGGTTCCCTTACTTGTTCAGCCAGGGTTTGGATAGAAGAGCTAGACAACTTTTTGCAACAGCATCAGATTTTTGAAGATGAAGCCATCAAAGTAGCAGCGCTGCACTTGGGAGGTAAGTTCTATGCATGGTGGTTATTTGAGTCATTTACTTTGAAAAATGAAAATATATCTTCCTATGCAATGTTCATTAGAACTTTGATGAAGATATTTGGTAGGAGGAATTTTGAAATACATGTGGAGGAAACAAACACATTCAAACAAAAAAAACCCTTGCATGTGATGGAGGAAACCATAGACTCAAAAACACTTCAGAAAACCATGAAGGGGGCTAATATATTGCATGATTATTTATTGGAAGCAAGACCTTCATCTTGTATTTTGGCACAAGGAGGAAAATATATCCCTTTCCAAAAAGAGGATCAAATCATTGGAAGGTTGTCCAGTCATGTTGAGGAAGCTGAGGGAAACAGCGTTGTGATTTCTAGATTTGATCTAGCACCTCATGCAGAGGAAGGAGGAGTTCTTGCTCCAACTAGAGGGATTCTTGCAGCTTTGCAAGGAAGTCCCCAGGATCTCATACATGGAGGTCCAAGCACAACCAGTGAGCAGCATGATTGTGCAGCATTGCAGCTGGAAGGAGAAGGGAGGAAGAGCAGCATCATGTGATGAGAGGCACACACACTTCTCTATTTCAGAGAGCTAGTGCAAAGAGGAGGTAGAATGTATTGCGCTATGAGAGCAAGGACAAGGTTTCCCAACCATATGTACAGTCCACTCTTGACATTGATGTCTCACTGCATAGAGGCATTCCACTAGGGAGCCCACCAGATCTATCATTGATGAGAGAGATTTTGTCTTTGGATTCATCACTCTTGGATTTTGGAGAGGTGAAGAGTTTGGAGGAGAACTTCGACATGGGAGATGTCAAAGTAGCAGACAGTAGCATGAAGAGAGCTACGCATGCTAGATCACCAGCACTGTCCCTTAGGAGGATTGATCATTACTGGAGATCTCAGCTCTTAGTAGAGTACTCCAAGGATCTTGGTGCATGCATGACTCTTGATGACCCGGAGAGAGATGACAGATACATAGTGAATGATATGGTCATCTATTCACATGGAAGAGTCTTCTTGAATAAATATTCTAGTCTCAAGGAGAAGCTATTGCAAGCAGCACATGAGGACTTCTTTTCCATGCATCTTGATGCATATCTTGCCTTGGCTGAGGAGTTCATTTGGGAGGGCATTCAGCAAGACATATTTCAGCATATGGAGAGATGCATATCCTAGATGATGATGGTGAGTATGTCACAGCCACCTTCCTACTCACTGAGAGTAAGGGAGCATTTTTAGTTGAGCCATTTCAGCTCAAGTCTTCAAATACAAAATGAGGATGTACAATTTCACCTTATGTTTTGTACTTCTTGTCTTTTTATGAGCAGAATATTGTACCAAGGAGGATTATTCCTTCTTTCATATTGTATAATTATGTATTTGAAGTTATTTGTAGCATTGAGATTGACTATCTCATTGGTGGTTTGTGAGAGAGGCCACATGATTCTTGGTGTGCAACATTGGCACCAAATTGTACTTTCATATTTCCATCTTGTAAAATGATTGTGGCAGCAAACAAGTGGCTAGAAGAACACTTGTTTTGGTTTGATTTGATGTAGGCAAGGGATGCATTGCATTGGTTCCTTGTATGGGACCTTGATCCACCAGTTGTCATTTGGAAACTTGTTCTTATTGTACTATGCTTCCATGTATTATTGATATGTTTATGTTCATAGGAAGCTTTATTTGGAGAGTGGGCTTAAGATTGAGGATGCCCATTGGGAGCATGATTCTCCCTACTATACATGTTGTACATTTTAGGAGGAACCATGGGCTGACCATGAATGCCACATTACATTTCTTTTCTTCTTGTGGGAGGGACCACTTGAAGAACTTGAGGAGGCACTCCATGGATCATGAGGAGATGGAGGAGTTAGCACAGTCAACTCTTTTCCCTTTGAGGATGAGGGAATACTCATTATGAGCCACTCCATTTATATGAGAAAAATATATGGTAAGAGTATTGTTGGATTGCATAGTGATTTTTCTATATATATGCATCTCTTAACCATATATGTGCAGGGATTTGCTCAAAGGAGGGATATTCTTCCTTCTAGATTGGATGGTCTACATAATGCCATTGTGGGTGATCACTCCCTAAGTGGATATGGGGAGGATATTTCTCATGGAGAATGTACTCACAATGCACATTACATCCTTCATCTCCAGATTTGTGAGGATACCGGGGTAGCAAGAAAATGTTGGGGAGGCTACCCATCATTATATTTTCTATGGTAGCGGAGAGTCAAACTACATTGGCTACATTTGAGGGACCATTGTCCTTCTCCTTTACTTCACATGGCAGCCAACATGATTCTCCTGATGGTTCCCTTGATTGATGTTTCTAGAGATTTTCTTGGGAGCATGGTTGGAGGAGAGACACATTGGGTGAATGTGTCCTTAGAGGGAGAAGACTCCCACACACTTTGCACTACATGTTCTAAAGGGAGCATGGGAGATGGTATGGAAACTACAGCAGCTCATTTGTTTCCTTATGATTTGAGCCATATGAGGAATATTATTCCATATGATGATGACTTCCAACTCATCACATATGAGATGATTTGGGCCAACATGTTTCATAACGTTGGAGGAGAGATCCTTCGAGGTCTAATCTCCATCTTGCCGTTATATGGCAATATCATTTTAGCCCAGGATCAGCATACACTCTACACTTATCCTAAGTGGAGAGGAGGACAGTGTGGGGTAGGCTATTTTTTCTACCAGGATCAGATTTTCAGCCCACCTACTTTACCGGAGCCAAAGTTGGAGAACAGTTTACAGGAATTGCCTAGTTGGAAGGTGACTCATTTTGCATGGCTCATAGCTTGGAGATGGAGGATCCACATGAGGAAGATTTTCCTCAACACATGTTAGACTCCATGCCTTGAGAGGAGGCTTTCCAGTTCTGTCCTTGCAGTTGCTTGAGGAAAAGCAACATTTGGAAGGGGAGGACTGTAATGTTCCCAAATTTTCCGACAATAATTTGGAACATTACTTTTTGCTGATTTCACCTAGGAGGAGAATAAAGGGGTAAGGAGGCCCATGCATAGTGATAATATCAATAAAATCCCTCATAGTATGAAAGGGGATCATCATTGGAGATGGTTTTCACACCCTCATGTGTGAACAGGGTTATTTGTAAGTGGACAAGGTCAAGTTTGACAAAGTCAACAATGTTGGGATAAGAGGTGGAGAGAAATTAGAGAAGCAGCACAGTATGAATGAGGAAAGGGTTGTTTGGTGGAGGAAACCCTAAGAGGAGTGGGACCCATGGAGAGGGGATTTCACTTATTTAAAAGGAGGGCAAGGAAACCATTGTTTCACATGCTTGTATTATTCATCTCAATTGTCTATTCTGACAATTGAGCATTCTTTGTTGGTTAGCAAGAATTGCCGGAGAATTCTTATTTAGGATTCCTTCTCCTTCTTGAGAGGCATCTTGAGGGATTGCTCTGATTTTCCTCACATTCAGGCTTGAGGCCAAGCATCCTCCATCAAGACAACGTTATTTCTGCAACAGATTAATGTTGTGTTGCTGGGTGTTGCAGTGAGGGTTCACTACACCACCTTCATCAGCTATTTTCAGAGGAGGAGTCCCTCTTCCCTTTGATATATCATATTAGAGGAATCTCAGAGCTTATTGTAGACTTTGGCATCGAGGCCAACTCATTCCCTAGCCCTACAGCGGAGTCCCATCCAGTGACTGCATTATTTTGAGAAGAACATTTGTAGTGGGGCTCTTGCAGATTGTTGGAGGGTGAGATATTTGGTGAAGGGATAAGCCTTTCATCCTAAAGGTCCATTGGATGAGGCACATTCAATTTGGGCATCATCTAGAGCCATCTCCATCTAGTTCTATTTCTGAGTTGCTACTGCTACCCAGCAACTCCGGCGACATTTTGCAGTTTTTGTATTTTATTGCCAATCCTTCCAGGATTGACATGAGGTAGTCTTTGGGAGCTGATTTCTTCACTCCCAATGTTGTATTGGGCCTTATATTGATTTATCCATGTATTTGACATATGTAGCATGCAGTTACTCTATAAAACTGCGCTATCATAGCTTGAGTAGACATGTGTAGTAGTGGTTTATCATATTTCTTGTACTTGTTTCTTGAGGCTGAGTATTTCCTATCTTGAGTGACCCTTCTCCTCAAGATCTTGTATCCATTTTTTGCTACTATTATTAATAAGAAGGCTATGGATTTCTCTTTATATGAGTTGAGTGTTTCTGCTGCACCATTATTGTGTTTGCTTATTACTGGAGCTCCAAATTTAAAATATCTTGAAATATTCCCAATAGTGTAGTGTTTTCCTAATTTGAGAACATTACACAAGTAACACACTATTTCATATAATAAATCTAAATTTAAAATAAAATTTACGGAATCTGAAATTTTCTATAATTAATAAATCTAATATATATATATATATATAACTTTAAATTAAAATAATATTAAATTTTAGCACAACTCAATGCTTCACTATTCATACAATAAATATTAAAACGATATTGTTCCAAAAATACACCATTCATATAATAAATCTAAATTTAAAATAAAATTTAGATATTAAGAAATTTGAATTTTCTATTCATACAATAAATATTAAAAATATATAATCCAAAAAAGAACACACTATTCATATAATAAATCAAAATTTAAAATAAAATTTACATATTAAGAAATTTGAATTTTCTATGCTTAATAAATCTAGATTAATTTAATTTACTTTTATATATAAAGACAATTAATTATTTTTATTTTTAAATATTTTGTATTATAATATTAAATTACAATATTACTAAATTTAAAAAACAATCTGATAGTTAAATCACACTATAAAATATTTATATATTAAAAAAATTGATGTCCCGAAAATTAATAAATCTAAATTAATTTAATTTAATTTTATATATAAATATAATTGTAATTCTTAATTTTTTTTTATGCATAAAGAGTTTATAGAAGATAATTTTTATAGCCAAAAGAACTTAATCTTTGATAAGAATAAAAATGATCTTTTTCTAAATGAATTAAAAAATAATTTTCTTCCTTTATCTAGTATAGACAACATAAATGACCTCTATCATAATTTTACTACAACCCTCTCATATTCTATTAACAAGTTCCCATTTGAAGTTTCAAGTAATAAAAAAAAAATAGTGAAACCAACTCTTGGTATGATCAAGATTGTAAAAGGGCAAGGAGATATATTAAGGAAGTTGTTGATGAGTCTCTTAAAATTGGAAAGATAAAAATATACAAAGCCCTAACTAAAAGGGAAAAAATGTAGTATATTCATAAAAGACAAGAAAATCTCTTACACCTCTCTAAGGTAGCTCCTAAGAAATTTTGGAGGCAGATTATAAATAGAAAAACTAAATATAATAATAGAATTGCTTTACACAATTGTAATTCCTATCTTAAAAAGCTTTATGAATCTCCAAATGTCATTGATAACTTTGAAACCCTGCTCACAACGGGAGACGTTTTCTCATTAGAAGACATTGATTTTGGGGTTAAGCATTTGGAAAATGGAAAATCTAAGGACATTGAAGGTTACCAGGTAGAAATCTTAAAAATTGGAAGTCCCTTCCTCATCCCTCACATCCACAAGTTTTTCAATCAAGATGTCAAGAAAGGGTTCCCTAAACCATGGAAGTGGGGCCTCATCATTCCTATTTTTAAAAGTGGGGATACAAATAACCCCACTAATTATCAGAAAATTATGATTAGCCCTCTCTTAGCCAAGTTATGTGGTATTATTTTGGAAAATAAGATGAGCATATGGCTTGAAAGTGAAGGCAAGCGAGCTAAAGACCAAGCGCATTTTAGAAGGCAACACTCAACAATGGACCACCTCATTACCCTTAGGATCATTGTGGAGGAATGTCATAATGATAGATCCAATCCCTTTTTTTTCTTTGTGGACTTTAGAAAGGCTTTCGATATGGTACCTAGAAATAACCTATGGAATAGATTAGATGAGCTAAAGCTTATTTTTGAGTTGAGAGCAGCCACTATAAGGTTATATGATAATGTAATTTCCAAGTTTAAGAGCAATGAGGGGTGGTCGAAAGATATTAAGTGCGATATCTAAGTTAAACAAGGTTGCCCCCTCTCCCCTACCCTATTTGGCATTTACATCGACAAGCTAGAAGGTTGTTTAGAGGAATTAGGTTGTGCTGGCACGATCTTAGCTGGAATAGTCATCATCCTTCTTCTTTAAGCTAATGATATTGTTCTTCTGGCAAAGTGCCCATCTGATCTTGATAAGAAACTGAGACTTCTTAAGGATTTTTTATCTACCATTGGTATGACTATTAACACTAACAAAACAAAAGTTATGATTATCAAATCCAAGAATGACACTTATGCTAATTTTGTATATGACAATAGCAACTTAGAGGAAGTGTCTTCTTACAAGTACCAAGGAATTGATATTCATCACAAGCTCAACTGGAACTATAGCATTGAGAAAAGGATTAATAGATGGTGGAAAGCTTATTTTGGTCTTGAAAATAATCGTAAAGCAACAAACCTTGTGATGTGGGATAAAAATAAGCTCCTCTTTGAAAATTTAGTCACTCTTGCTATCTTGTATGGATGTGAGGTTTGGGGTTGCAGCATCTCTAGAGAATCCTGGAGAAAGATTGAGCAAATCCAGAATCGTTTTATAGTGTAACATAAAAATTAAAAGCAATAAGCCCTATCTTATTCTCCTTGTAGAAGTGGGTCACTCCCTTATCAAGAGCCTAGCTATGACTAGGCTCATATTTTACAAGCACAAAATCAATAACATGGGAGACCATAGACTTCCTAAGCTAGCTTTAAATTCCAACCAAAACCAACTAAGCCTCAAGCGAGGTTGGTATAAAGATACCAGGGTCTGGTTAAACCATTGGGAGATCCAAGAAAATGTTGCATTGCAAAATATTAATAACATTAAAAATATTGTTACTTATAAGTTTAAAGCGAAAATGTGGTGTGAGAAAGATTTAGAGGCTAAAATAAAATTAAGATATTATAAGGAGGTCATCAACCCTACTCTAGAAGATAAAAAAAATATCTCTCTATTTTAACTAGCTCAAATAAAAAAATTTATATAGCCAAGATAACAATGAACTCTCATGAGCTCCATAGTGAAATAATTCGTTGGGCAGTTCCTAAAACACCATGGGCGGAAAGGATCTACCATCTCTGTGAGAGGATGAAAATAACTTCCTCATAGTGTGCCATGTGTACACCCACATTAGATCTCAGTTTCATAATCTTTGTTGCAATACCGACCTTCCTAGCCTTTTAATATATCAAAATTATAGTGAGCAAGGGATGCTTATCTCCAAGCTCTTTGAGCATAGAAATACAATTTTAAAACAAACTAAATAATCCATTTCTTTAAGTCTAATAGACCAAAGTTTGGTCTCAGTGGACATTAACCATCATTATCATCATCAATTACTTATTTTTATTTTTAAATATTTATATTATAACATTAAATTACAATAATATTAAATTTTAGTACAACTATTTAAAATATATAATGGCAAGTAACACACTACTTCATATTTTTTATTATAACATTATATATATATACTGTTCTTTGGAATTATATATTTTTAATATTTATTGTATGAATAATGAAGCAGTGAGTTGTACTAAAATTTAATATTATTTTAATTTAATGTTATAATGAAAACTATATATATGACTAATGAAGTACAACTCACTACTTCATTAGTCATATATATAATTTTTATTATAACATTAAATTACAATAATATTAAATTTTAGTACAACTCACTGCTTCATTATTCATACAATAAAATATTAAAAATATATAATTCCAAAAAACACATTATTCATATAAGAAATCTAAATTTAAAATAAAATTTACTTATTAAGAAATTTGAATTTTCTATACTTAATATTAATTTAATTTACTTATATATATAAATATAATTATTTGTTTAACCAATTCTTTTGGAAAAAACACAATACCCAATGTAATTTATCATCAGAACTTTGCTATTTGTGCTAATCAGAACAGATGAAAATAAATATTGCTGAGATGCAACAGTCACCAATCCAAAACTAGTCAATATTTAATGCATTATAATGTTAAAAAATATTAAATAACAAAATTAATCTAATATGAAAATTAAAATTAATAAGGTTGAACATTAGAATAAATTAAAATAAAAATAACAATAAATAAATCAGGAATTTGGCTTCTATGATCCATGAAATATGTATAAAGTATTTCGGTGAAAATCACATTCAAGAAGAAATTGTCGACGCATTTCGAACTAGCCAGTGTGGTTCATCATCACAACAAGATACTGCTCATTTGTTTGAGATATGTATAACTTCGACCTTTTTCAGTTTCGAAGGTGAATTCTTTGAACAAACTTGTGGTGTGGCCATGGGTTCCCCCTATCCCCTGTTGTGGCTAATATTTTCATGGATGACTTCAAATTGAGGGCCCTTTCCTCCTCCATTTTTCAGCCTAAGCTTTGGAAAAGGTTTGTAGATGACACCTGTGTGATTTCACCCCATGGAAAAGAAAAATTGGACCTTTTCTTCCAGCATCTTAATGAGCAATCTGACTTCATTAAGTTCACAATGGAATTCAAAGCGGATGGGAGCCTGCCCTTTCTTGATGTCCTTATTTCTAGGAAAGAAGAAGGTTATTTCTCTCATTAAGTATTTAGAAAGAAGACACACACTGAGCAGTATGTACAAGCTGGTTCGCATCATTTCCTTGCTCAGAAGCTAGGGGTTCTTAGTACCCTAGCCACCAAAGCCTTTAGAATTTCTGATGAACACCACCATGAAGATGATAAATCTCATCTCCTTAAAGTTTTCATTAAGAACAATTATAACAAGGTTCAATGTTTTATAGCCTTTCGAAAAGCTGAAAAAGTTCTTAGGAATAAGAAAGATCATTATGATAGGTTACGTGGAGTGCACCTTCCATTTATCCAAGGCACCACTGATAAAATTGCTAGGATCTTAAGGAGGCATAATGTTTCCTCAACCTTCAAGCCCCTCCACACCATTCGGAGTTCGATTAGATCGGTTAAGGAACCGATTTGCCCTAAAGATGGTAAGGGTGTTTACTTGATTCCTTGTCCCTGTGGGATGCCTTACATCGGTGAAACCAGTCGATCCATTAATCAAAGGATTCATGAACAAGTCGCTAACCTAAAACATTATAGATCACGCTTCTCTACCTTAACAGATCATGCTGAAAAGACAAAGCATCACATTTGCATTGAATATGCAGAGGTTATTGCGAGTATTGACCATTTCCACCACCGAAAGTTGAGAGAAGCCTTAGAAATAGAAAAGAGGTCAGTTAACCTTAATAGGGATGATGGGTGGAGTGTCAGCAGATGCTGGATTCCTGTCCTTCAATCTTGGTTGTTGGTTTTCTTTTCACCCCTAGTTCTCCCTCTTGTCTTTTCCTCTCCTCTTGTCCTCGTTTTCTTTCTCCCCTTCTGTTCTTTATTTTAATTTATTAATTTATTTACTTATTTTATTTATTTATTTATTTTTATTTTATTTTATTTTTCCATAAATAAATTGTGTAGATTACGTATTAAGTAAATTAAATAAGAATATAAATATTATGTTATACTCAAATTATATAACATATAATTATTAAATAAATAATAAATAACTAAATAATTTAGTAAATAAATATATATAATAATACAATTGATTTTTAATTAAATTTCTTACTCTAGTCAAACGAGTGGTTATTTTACATTTTCACTTGATGATGAACCACATATAATTATTAAATAAATAATAAATAGCTAAATAATTTAGTCCCCCCGATCGGGGTGTACCACATGCAGAACGGAATGGCCACTTGGCTCCCATCCGGCCTTCCGGCAATTAATAGGGTAGATGGCTCACCGTCACTCTTGATTAACGAAGTGTGTGATATTACCATCTCATGATTTTTCCGCTCCATCGCCAGGCTAGTATGTCAGAGAAGGTAGGGAAGGTTGCAGTTAAGGTAAGGCCAACCCTTCCTGCACTCCAATTGTTCATGCTATTGTTGCATGCAAACGCTTGGAGCCAGCAGAGGAGGACGTCGGGCTCCCATCTTTCTACAAACCTTGCGAATCGAACAGGGTATGTTTCTGTTATCCCTTTTATTCTGCAAATGGGTTTAGGCCGGGATTGGTTCAGACGCCTTGAAATCTTGATAGAATAGGTTTTTTATGTATTTGCTTGGTTCTACACTCCTTACTTAAGCCTTGTTCCTCCTTGCTTTCATGATCCTTGCATTCAGGAGGCGAAATTCTTGTCTTATGGCCACAATCTCGGTAGGTTAAAGATCTCCACCTATGTTAGTAATCGTAATACGAACTGTCAGTATAAGTTCTGCATTTCTCTGTTTTGGGACCAGTTAAGTCTGGAGGGAGAATGTGTGAATCTGTCAACCCTGTGCAGCGCTTGGCGCAACACCCTCTCCCCTAAATTCACTTTTTGTGGCAGGGATTTGAAGAGGATTTTTCGACCTCTGCTTCGTCCTTCTAGTTTTAGTGCCATGACTAAACCCAGAAGCATGTCCTGGTTGCGCTTGGTTATCTTAGTTATAAAGAGATCGACTCTGTTTCCTGTTAATTTTCTTGTCCAATTCAGCCAAAATGTTTCCCAACAGAAGTTGGCCACCCCGAATGAGTGCAATCTCTCTGTATATTGGGCTTGTCTCAGCAAAAATAGAAACACGTCCTGCACTTTTCATGTTTTGCGAGTCACTGACAGCAACCCCTTCATGCATTCACCCTACAGTTCTTTGTCAATTGATAGAATACATCTGAGCATGGGGAAAAGAAGAACACGGTCGGACTCTGAGCGAGGTAAACAATCGATTCAGTTGGAGCATATTCCAAAAAAGCGGGGGTGAAAGACTAATCAGGAACATCTGGAAACTCTCGCAGCAAATTATGTCTTAGGAAACTCTTCCACTGTCCGTCAAGAAATAAGAGGTTGGGAGAGAGATATCCAGACAGAGCCATAGAACAATGAGACTGAGGCTGAGATTCTAGATTTCATTACAGACCCGGGTAATACTCGAGGTCGGCTCACCCTCTTTAATCAAACCATTCACACTTATTGGATTGTTAAATGCCTCATAGCAAAAGCTATGCAGAGCTTTCCACCAGCTATTGTTAAGGAAGGACAGTCAAAGAATGAATCAAGCGTGCAAGATGTGCTGTTAGAAATCCAAGACCATCTACAACACATCAAGATCACCCAATATCAAGCGACAGACTGCCTCAATAGAATGGATAACAGGCTAGGTCGTATGGAGAAGATTCTTCAACAAATGCAACAAGTTGACATGCCCGGGACAACAGAGAAGGATCCTGCCCCAGTCTCCTCATCAGATGGATAGTTTACTTTCAGTTTTTCTTTTTAATGCAATGTGAATATGAATTGTCCTTATGTAATAAAAAGGTAGAAAAGGAAGTAGGCAGACATATAGCTCATGCTAGGTATAGACAAATGAAACAATTCCAGTTTTGGTATGCTTTTCACGCCTACCGGTGGCCAACAGACCTGGTTTCCTATGGACAGGTTGAGGCCACCGATTGGATTTTGTTTTTTGTAATCTGCCTTTTTATTATAAATAGCAAATAGACAGGTCCCGCCTAATTTACAAAAAAAACTAAATAATTTAGTAAATAAATATATATAATAATAAATTTGATTTTTAATTAAATTTCTTAAAATAGTCAAACTAGTCGTTATTTCTCATCTTCACCTGATGATGAACCACACTAGCTCATTGGAAACGCGTCCACAAATTTTTCTTGGATGTGATTTTCACTGAAACACTGGTTCCAAAAGCGTTGACAAATTCTTCTTGGATGTGATTTTCACTGAAATACTTTATATACAATAAATAAATCAATCAATAAATAAATAAAAACCAATAATGCACCAGTCAAAAACTAGTTAATATTTAATGCATTATAATGTTAAAAAATATTACAAGTAGCAAAGTCGTGATCATAAACTACGTTGGATAGTTTGAAACAACGCATCGGCCCATCGACCCTCCAAATGATATTGTGATTTTTCAGAAAGAATTAATTAAACAATTATGAATCACAGAGCTTACAATTTGAAATACAATTATTTATTTTTATTTTTTAAATATTTCATATTATAATATTAAATTACAATATTATTAAATTTAAACACACTTTTTCATAGCATAAATATTAAAAATATATAAATTAAATATACACAACTTCAATAATAAATATATAATATTTTTTATTATAATATTAAATTACAACCTGTCTTCTAATATAAAACTTTAGTCCAACTCACTACTTGGTACAATAAATATTAAAAATACATAACTTCGAGGAACACACGACTTCGTGCAATAAATATTAAAAACACATAATAAATGAGCATCATGATTACATCATCATCGATTATCTAGAAAATATGACTTTTAAATTTAATTTTCGAGTTGTTTTTAGTGTAATTTTTTTGGAGTTTCAAGTGTTGAAATTTGTGAAAAAAATTGAAGTAAAATTTTGATTTCTGTTATTTAAACTGGTTTTTTTAATTGTATATATAGATTCAGCGAAAACACTTCTATTGTGCAAAATTACTCATCAAACTTTTATTTTCAATAAAAATTTAGAAAAATAACACTATAAACTACTCCTAATTTAATTTTAGTTATCAAAATATAATATTCCAATAATTAAATATTTTGATACGCCTAACTTCTCCGATAATCCTTGTTTTGCGTGACTATACGTGAATGTCATTATAGCTTTGGATTAAAATAATAATAATACTTTATTATAGTATTAAAGTATGATATAAAAGTTTTATCTCTGGAAGCAAGATAAGATTATTGATCGATCAATTTTGAAAAACTTTAACATGTCTTTCTAATTTGTTATGACTGGTTGGTGATCGTCTTATACAAAAGATTTCTTTTTTGTTTTTGTGTTTTACACTCAAGTTATGTTATGGGGTCAGCCTTGGCAGGTGGCCTAATATACCATACCATTTTATTTATCACCTAAAACGACCATATTTTCTACATATCCTTCAATTGTTTTCTACTGCCAATAAGAGAATTCTTCTTCTGTGAGCAACTACTGAAAATTACGTGCACCAAATTCCACGTTAAATGTATGACCATAAAGTATAACATGGAAATCCTTTCAGCGGAAAAGGCAAATGTTGCGCACTAAATCCATTCTTTTTTGGAATTTTCATGTTTGTCTCGTTCTGAAAAGGTGGTACGCACAGTGTAAGGAAAGTGATGGCTTATTCTTTCTTCATACTCTGTTCTAAATGTTTTTGCTTTTCGTATTTCAGGTTTGTTTGATGGGAAAAAAATGTAATACTATGCGGTTAGTCTTTTGTCAGAGGATATTTTAATGCAGCCAATACGGCAACGAAATTAGGTTTGTTTAGACTCTTGAATCATGTGAAGCATCGAATTGTGCTGCCTTTATTTTGTTTCTTTTATGTATTTTGCATTTTTTGGGAGGTTAATTTGGTTGAAAATTTGGTAAGAAATTGTTGTACTATTAATTTGAATGATGTATTTTAAATATTAAAAATAAAAATTAGAGTATTAAATTTTATTTATTTATTTAAAATATTGTTTTATATAATTTAAAATTACATTTTTATTAAAAAAATACAATTATGTTCCAAGAAAAATAAAAAACAAGTGTCCAAATTATATATACAAAATCAAAATGATTCAAGAGGAATAATATAATTGAAAAGTGACAATTGAGTGATGAACTTCTTTGTCTCTATTTCTCCGAAGTAAGAAGAGAGATCTTACCATTAGAATCGAAAGAGTTTGGAGGGAGATCCTATTCTTCTTATTCTGAAGTCTCTAGACACATATGCAATTGGGTTCCGGACTCACAGAAGTTAAGGAAACGTCGCCTACACTTTCTTCGCTTTATTAGTCTGCACCAACAACTTTGACATCCTTCTAAGCATGGTTATAAGGGACAAACAAGTCAACAATTATCGATTGTTTTCTGGGCAAGAAGACATCAAAGGATATTAAAGAATATTCGCTTCACCGTCGATGATATTGACACCACACTGGCTAAAGTGGATAAATACATTGTCTCTGCTTCAGATTCTGAATCAATGGATGATCATGTGGAGGATAATGAGGCTCCCGTGGTTATAAATGATGTGCCTTTTCCTGTGGCACCCCTGATCACTACCGATTCTCAACAAAATTCAACACCTCTTTCACAAGTTCTCATCTCTGACTAGTCTCCTTGAATCGGTCTCATCCTGCAAATGATGTGATGGTGCTCGTACAGTTAGCTTACTTCTCGTTGCACTCTTGGATCTCGTTCTCCTCACTCACAATGGCACTCCTAGCTCTCGTTCCAGTTGCACTCCTGGTATGGTTTTTTGGCGTTGTTGCGCATCAATTTTGTAGTTCCTTATTTTTTTTTTAATATATTCATCAAGTATGTAACTCTTTATGGTGTGTATGGTGACAAAAATATTTTTGAATAATGCTAGGAAGTGTCTTACATGGTTTTTCTAGTTGTCAATTAAGGATATTGTAACTCTTTTTTGTCTATAGTCCCTTCAATTGAATAGCACAACTATGTCTCCGTTGAGAAGCACATGACTACAATCTACTTTTAGTTTTGACTCTTGGACTAGTTTAATTTTGGAAAGCCAAACCTTGTGTGGAATAACTCTTAATGTAATTACTTTCCACGACAATAGAAATAATTTGCAAGAATTCAAAAAAGAAAGTGACAAACAAATAAACAAACAATTGTGAAAATATTAATACAAACAATTTGTAAATTTAAATTTAAATTTAAAATAGTTTTTTTTTTGTAAGCTTGCTATTACCTCCATTTTCATTAATTTTATGAGAAAGTTACAACCAAATAGACACTGTTAGATGGCCTCAACTTGCCCTAAACGGGAAACCAAGTCTGTTGGCCACCTAATGGTGGGGTATGCCATCCGAAAACAATAGGTTCTAAGTCTATCAAACCAAGCTAACAACGATTGAATGTTCATACATATATTGTCTTTTACTTGCCTATTGGCATGACTCGTTATACATAACAAAATAAATGCTACCCGCATATAAACAGTATATACAAAAAAATATCATTAGTAAACAACATAAGACTACTCTGCTTCCTCAGTTGAGGCAGATTCTACAAGTGCTAGGTCCTGCACAGAATTTTCCATGAGTTCGGTCAGTTTGGGGATGCATGGGAGGTGATATTTGATGCACCTGAGGTGCCCATCCCGTTTCTGGAGCCAGAACTTGAACTTGTCAAATTCACTTCTGTAATATGGAAAGTCCTGGACAATTGTGGTTGTGCTCATTAAAATTTTCTCCAGGGCTTTGCCAAAAATATCTTTCATGGACCAATATAAAAAGAATATTTGTTTAAACTAAGTAATTTTGCCCCAAGTTTGCCTAGGATCTGGCACAAGGCCCCTCCATTCTTTAGCTTCCATTTCCATCGGCCTGCCTTACAGTTTAATTCTGCTTCCCACTGCTCGATCAGCCTCTGAATTTCTTCGGCGGTGTTCTCGTGGTATGCCTTCGCGACATCTTGAATGATACCAACCGTGGACCTCCTGCTTCGTCGCTTGCCCAAGGACAAGTTAGGTTGACCCTTAGCTTCTTTTCCTTTATTTTTTCTACCTCGACCTCTCGTAGGTGAGCTCTTGGACCAAGCCATAATCACCTGATTCTCAGCTAGTGGGATTTTGAATAACTGGGTGATTGACTGAGGGTGAGTCTACTGACAACCTCTAGATCCCAGATGCTTACCTATCCAATTATCAACAAAGGGGCATAATTATAGAAAATAAGGTAGGCTTCCTTCCTTTTATCGCAATAACTTATAATATCGTTCCATGAGTTTGTTACTCAAGTAAATCCTCTTTGCGGACAGAGACGATCCCTCTAGCCCTAGGGTGGGTCTAGAAACAAGGAATCATGCTAGAGTGTAGGCTCCTAGATATTTGAATGAAAAAGGATGCGATAAGATGGCCTACCTGTGGTCCGAAGTTATCATTGACACCCATAGTGATGATGAGAGCCTCTCGCTCCGGATCAAATACAAGCCACAACCCCTCCGCCTATCGCGGTTGGACACCTGCACAAAGATCTAAAAACAATAACCACATACAACATACTAATTCCATCCAAAACCTACTAATCATTCAGAGAAGACTAGCATATTTCATTCGATAAAGACAAAACACAATACGAGAACCAGACAATAGTCACTTATATTAATAGGTAGAAATAAGAGATACAACCATGCTCTAACATTGTGGTCTCCTCCAATGAGGCTCGGGTGAAGCACGTCTCAAAGCTCGTCGGGGAATTCAGACGGGACTCAAAGCTAGTCGGGGAATTCAGACGGGATAAGGGACCTCTCGATGGACTTCCTTCTTGATCTACCTTCTCAATTATTCAACTATAGCTTAGTTCTCCAAGTTCAACATTTCAACTGTATAATTCTCTTTGTTCAGCTAGCTTTCATAAAAGGAGAAAGCCTGTTTATATAGAGGGGGAGGGAGAGGTTTGGATCCCTATAATCATGGAAGGGAGACCTATCTTCTAGGAGTGTCCCATGGGAGGAGGAAACCACTATCTAAAGAGGGATATCTGTGGCTCATCCAGTTAACCACTTCCTATGACTCATCCCTGAGGTGGTGAAAGGAAACTTCCTCCTCTAGTTTGTTAAAAAAAATTCCTAAAAAGGTTGGCGTGAGCACAACAAAGAGATAGAGCGCCAGCTGGTGTGGGCTCTAGTGTACATCCTCCACATTGGCATGAGGGATGAACTGGCTACCCGCGCCAAGGCAAAAACATAGGTTTTTTGGGGCTTTTTTGAGGAAATGTTCAACAGGAGAAATGATATCCTTATGCAGAAGGATGCAAAGAAGGTGTTTGCAGAGTATGACACTGCTCACAGGTCACAGGAAATACCCTCCAATATGCAGGGCAAGGGATTGCAGGGATGGTGACTAATTTATGTGTAACAGATGCCCCCTAAAGCATGAGGTCCGAGAGAGAGGGAGGGGTGAAATGCTTTATGAGAACGCGTTCGACCCAAACACTGCTGTCAGAAAACCTGCAAGTACGAATACAACTAATACATCTGATACATGACATGTGGCATGGGCGAAACCATCCATAATAGAGTACATAAACAGTGAGATCCGTGGTATGGACAGAGCCATCTAGCATTAGGGATCAACAAACAGACTCGGGTATGGTCGTGGCCATCCAATCAGAAGAGTCATATAACAAGTCATAGTAATCCAAAAAGAACCCGTAGCCTAGATTTCATCAAACAAAACCCAGGGTCTTGTGCTCCATCTTGACCCTAACAGAGTACAAATTCGAGCATGCGAATATGTGATTTGAAGTTGAATATGCAAGAAAATCATCTAATTACCAGCCAATGATGAAAGCTATTAACAGACATGAGAGAAACCACCAATAATGACAATGGCTGTCAAGGTACGAAAGGTACAATCCACGAAATGTGAACAGTGATCTGATGTTGAACACCCGTAGAGTCAGTCGATCGAAGTCCAATGATGTGGACCTTACGTCGAATGTGAATAACCTGCCATTGAGGCATGTAGGCTCCAAGGTACCTAAAAGGAGTCTCTAGATCAACTTCCTGGATAATGAGCCGGAGACGACAAGTAGTGACCTTGATCGAAGGTAGGCCATAATGTTTCCCACATCATCGACGCGAGGTAGAGGAACGTGATGTTTGTGAATCAAGACCAATAGAGAATCGGAGGGAGGTTGAAAACTTCAGACGCAAAACTTTTCTTGAACATATCAGCGGCACGACACTATATTTGGTAGCGTTTGACATCAAGGGATCTGAGGTCATGGTGATGTGGAAAAGAGCAGATGAGCGGTCAAAAGATATTACCCAAACTCATGGAGGCAAAAAAATAACGAGATGAGATGTCCCCAACCCGACACGAATGCAGACAAGTGCCATGTTCAAGAGTGACATACTGCCAACACGACTACAATTTGGTTCTATTTTCCCCCACCATTTCTAGCGAGTACCCCAATTATTTTCGAAAACAAGCTTAAAGGGGATAGCATTTGCTTGTGATGTAAGTTTTCCCTTCGGACAAATCCAACCTAGTACATTTTAGGAGCCCTAGGAAGGAGGAACTCGAGTAACGTCATGACAATGGAGTCTGATGTCATCATTTTTTAACGAATTTGACAAAGGAAGAACTCGACATCTTGTCATATTTAGAGAGTTTGAAAATAAGGCAGAAAAGAAAAATCCAGCAGTCCCTTTTCATAGGTAGTCTCACATATCCGAAAAGGTAGAAAACTGTGTCTGAGATAACCTCTTAATCGAGATAGGCTAAGATATTCCTTTTTCGTAAATAATCTCTCCCAGCCCAAAAAAGGGGTAAACGTATACTTGGTAGATATCGTTTCACATCCAATTTAACGATTTCAAAACGAAAAGCGACTCGGAAATATTTTCAGTTTTAGAGAGTCAAAAAAGAGCTGAAAGATGACTCCAGTAGTGACTTTTTCGTGTTTTTATTGAGTCTGAAAAAGTATAAAATACAACTCGTTTCTCCGTCATAATCATGTGAAAACCTGTCGTTGCACAAAAATACGCGTGTAAAACGTATTCCTCGAAAATAATATGATAAAATAATTAGAAAATATGTTTTAAAACATATTTTAAGATTTTGAAAAGTTATAAAAGACCATAAGTGGTAAAAAGTATTTACTTTTCACTTTTACCTCTTTGCAGAGCAACAATGACCCGTTTTCCTTGCGATCTCGTGGCGTCGATTATGAGCAATCCAGTGAACCAATCTGAATTCCTTCAGTTTCAGGTAAGAGACGACACCATTTTCCATCTTTTGAGCTAAATTTCATTTCTTTTATTGTCATTTTGAATCCCTTAGGGGAGGATTTGTAAAAACTAGGGCATCGCAGTTGGCATGGGTTTCAGGCACGGACCCGGGCCAATCGACCCTTTTTTACACAGGGGTTGCGCCAACTGCACAACCCAAAATCCACCTCAATTTAAAGAAAATGCAACAATTTACTTCCAAATTTTGATGCTTAAGGAGACTTACAATGTTCATATGAACAGTGCATGCAGGTACAAAGAAGAAAAGATGGTAATTGAGTGGAAAGAGAGAGAACACAGTGAGGAGGATGAACAGGCCATGGAAAATGAACAATGCATGAACACCCTCAGAAATTGTGGGCTAAAGAAGTTATTCCTGACACCGTGCCTCTGAGCTCAGCCCGAATTTGTTCAATATTTGATAAGCAATTGGGACGAAGATCAATAAAATTTCGTACTTCGGGATCAGGAGCTTGAACTCAAAGTCTCTGATGTGTATGTCATCACTGGATTGTCGCGTAGGGGTGCAATCCCTATCTTGACTGGTACCCGTCCTTCCGGGGAAAGCATGACAATGGTAATTGACAGGGTGTGTCGAGGGGCATGAAAAGGAACAGGGAGTGGCAAAGTGGAAATCCAAGCTGTCCCTGATCTGGAACTAAGAGTAGTGTTGCACACTATCATGCAGGCTGCAGGATTGCAAGCACCGCATGAGGCCATGAAGACACAACTACTTCTTGCCTCAGACTGTATGAACCCAACTCTCTTCAACTGGGCTGAGTTCGTGACTATTAACATCAAACGGAATCTCACTAAGCAAAATAAGAGCAAACTAAAGTAGTTTGGGTATGGATCGATTCTGGTATCGTTCTTCTTGGAACGATTACCCATATTCCAATGTCAAGAGGTTATTGTCCTAATTCCACCACCCAGCGACCCACAGATGGTCCGATGGGCGGCACTAATGCCTAGAGAAGGGGGTGGCCAACAGATGTCCTGGAGGCTAGAGTTTTTTTATTGGCTCCAACGAAAATTGATTTTCATGGAGGATTGGCCCTGCACCAGCACAAACTTCACCGGAGATCCAAACCTCCCACTCTCGGAGGGAGAGGATTGGGATGAAGAGCTATGTGAGACTACTTTTTTTTATTTTCATGAGTTTATGATTTTTTGGTATATATGCATGTCTCCGGGTGCTGACCTATATGCACGCAGATTTGGCCTTTCGCAGCCTCCCGGCAGTATGTCACCGATAGTGAGGCAAACTCTCGTTATTTCGACCATGGTGAGGGTGGTGAGGAGGAGATAGTACAGTAACTCCGGAGGGACTTGTTGAGGAGGTCCCTGGATTATGCTCACTTGGATAATGTGCCCAAGCCTATCGTGAGGCACATTGTAGGGGTGCCGAGTTGTATCCACCACTTTCTCGAGGCAAGCTTGGTATTTTAAGCATGGACGGCTATCATGAGCACCACGCCAATTAGTGCACTTAGGCTTTGATTTCTGGACATTTTTTGAGAGACATGTTGTCTCGTGATGTAACTGAAACATACATATATATTTTGGGTTTTATGATGCACATGTTGCAAAGAATCAATATATATACATCTATATATATATATATATATATATACACACATCTATTTTCTACATGGGTCTATTTACATATGATGATGTTTTATAAATTGCCCAAATGTCTATCTAGCACAATGTTAGCTATTGCATCTATTAATGTATTCATTCGTCTTGGTATATGTTGATATGTAATGAAATCAAAATGTCTTTCAAGTAAACGTATACGCAAATACAATCTCAAAATGCATGGGTTTCGAACCGAATAATGACTGTCAAGTTGAAGAACAACAAGATGTGAATCCAAATTCACAAGCAATGCACATTTGCCGAGGTTAACTGCCTTGGTTAATAGTTCCAAAACAACACTATATTCAGCAACATTTTTTGTAGTTGGTCCTACACAAATACCTTGTAAGTTAATCAACTCACCAACAAGATCATAAATTACCCAGGCTATCGAAGACAAGTTCTTGGTACTACGGGAAGCACCATCCGCGAAACCGACATAAGGGGAAATGGACATCTGCATAACAAACAAGACCCAATAAGCAGAAAAAAGCTCACAAAGCACACCAAACCAAAGCATGCACAAAAATGAAAAAATCACCTATGTACTCATATCATGGATGAATGACTCAAGCATAATACTTTTTCAAGTACAACCCATTTCTGGGTTGCGCTAAGAGATAACCTTCATAATCAATAAGCTCATAAGCCCCATTCTGTAACACGTGTTTGATGATGTAGGGCCCATGCCACATGGGTTGGAATTTACCTACCCCCAGCTTGTCATGAGCTTGGTCATATAGGAGAACGAGATCGCCTTCGACAAAAGAACGAGGGGAAACTGTTTGGTAAAAATGAGATTTGACTCGCTTCTTCCATTCTTCTATGACCAAGGCAACTAAGCGATGAGTTTCATCCAATCTCTCTAAGTAGAGGAGGCACTCTTCTTTAGGTGAGGTATCAGGCAGTAATTCCATAGCTAATTTAAGTGAAGGGATTTCACATTCAATCGGAAGAGTAGCTTCCAGAACGTATACCAACTGAAATGGGGTAAATATGGTTGCACTCTTAATCGATGTTCGGTAAGCCCATAGAGCGGAAGACAACATGAGATTCCAGTTTGATTTATGGATCCCAATTTTTCATTGAAGCATTGTAACAAGGACTTTGTTTATGGCTTCAACTTGGCCGTTAGCTTGAGGATAATAAGGCGTTGAGCTCTCGTGACGCAGACCCAACTTAGACGTCAGCTCCGCCATCATATAATCCCAAAAATGAGAACCATGATCGGTAACGATGGCTTGAGGGACACCAAACCAAGCAATAACGTGATTAAATATGAATTTTGCCACTGTCTTACCGTTCGTAGCGAGTGTAGGCATTGCTTCGGTCAATTTTGTAAAATAATCGATGGCGACGATAATATGGGCATGCCCCCCGACCAAACGAGGGTTACACGTCATAAAATCGATGCCCCATTTAGCAAAAGGACCAACAATAATGACAGGGTGTAAAGGAACAGGTGGCACACGCATCTTGCGTTGATATATCTAGCACGCATGGAATTTGCATACTGCGACAATGCAGTTTTTAAAAATGGACGGCCAGAAATAGCTAGTACAAAGGATCTTCTATGTGGTGGCATAACTGGACATGTGACCACCATAGGCTCCACTGTGGCAGTCATTTAAAACTGTCTCATCTTCCTCGAGGGTCAGACATCGGCGGAGTACAAAATCAACTCCAACAGGATAAAGGGTATCTCTGACAATATAATAAGGTTGCGATTGATGCCGAATGTGGCGTCAGGAATATTTTGTTAACCCAGACCTGAAAGTAGAAGTTTGGAGATACACGATGATATCACCGTACCATGGATCGAGGGTGCTAATCAAGAAAAGAGTTTCGTCCATAATATGATCTTCAAAATGAGAAGGAGCAGAGTCGCAAGGAGAGAACAAATCAAATCAGCGAAAACAAGTGATTTCTTGGATTTGGCTATAGTAAACTCCAAATCAAACTCTTGGCGGATAACGATCCTCTTCGAGTATTTTCCCCCCAGCAACTGTCGATACAGAATATAGGTCATGGGGTTATAATCAGAAATCATGGTCATCGTGCGTAAAAGGATATAATGACGAAAATGTTGGACGACCTAGACCGCAACCAACGCTAAATTCTCGACATGTGTGTAACGCGTTTCAGGGTCGAGAAGGTTTCGAGACAAGTATTAAATGACATGCTCATTACCATCATCATCTTCTTGAACCAAAACCATGGCGATCGTACTGAAGGCGGCAGATAGATAGAGGGTGAAATCGCAATGGTAATTCAGAGGACGTAATAGGGGAGCGTTGACAAGAAACATCTTAAGCCTATCAAAACACTGTTGAGCAATCTCATCCCAACAGAAAGGGACGTCTTGCTTTAAAATTTGTGTAAATCCTTTAGCTACTTCGGCGTAGTTCGAGATGAAACAACGTAAGAAATTTGCTTTCCCTTGGAGACTCTAAAGCTGGTGTAATGAGGATGGGGAGGGGAGATTAACAATAGCCTCAACCTTAAGTGGGTCAAGGTGAATTCCTTATTTAGATACGATAAACCCTAAAAGTCTACCGGAATCGACATAGAAGATGCATTTGTGCAGATTGAGCCGAATTTTGTAGCATCTACAACGAAGAAAGATCTAGTGGAGATGGTCCGGGTGGTCTTTTCTCACAACTAAATAAGCCGAAAGGTCATCCAGGTATGGTTGAAAAATATGATGAATATCGTGAAAGGCATAAGACATCACACATTAGAACGTAGCTCCAACATTCTTCAAGCCGAAAGGGCGTTTCTTATACGTGAACGTTCCCTAAGGACAGATAAAATCAGTCTTATGTTGATCGGATGGGAGAATGTTGATCTGATTATAGCTAGAAAAACCGTCCATAAGGGAAAAAATCTCACTCCCCGCGCAATCATGAATGATCTGATCGATGAAAGGGGTGGGATAATTATCCTTAGGACAGAACTGATTGATATCGCGATAATCAACATAGACTCGAATTTCTCCCTATTTATTATCCACATGAACAATGTTAGAAACCCACTCTGTCAGAGGAATCGGATAAATGAAACCCACTTTGAGAAGTTTTTCAACTTTAGCTTTTATAGCGGCAGCTTTCCAAGGATGCACTGGACGAAGACGCTGGCGAACAGGCTTCGCACTTGGGTAGGTGGGAATCTCATGCACCATAATACTGGGGTCAATTCTAGGCATCTCTTCGTAAGACCAAGTGAAAACATCACAAAATTCGCAAAAGAGGCTAGTATACACTTGGAATTCCTCGGAAGAACAAGTGACTCCCACATGGATGTTATCGACAATCCCCAGTTTCACAGAAATTTTGATAGGCATCATTTGAGTAATTTTACCCAAGTTACCTTCAGCTAAGACTTCATGAGTAAAAATAGGCATTGAAGTGGCAGAAAAGAAACTTGAGATGAAAAACACTCAAGACAGTTAGACATTGCCCCGAGGCCAGGCATAAACGAGGAACGATTATGCCCATCGCTCTACGGTGGATCTTCAAGAGACATGGTTTCCATGATAGCCTCATCAGATGGAAACACTTATTTCAAAGGATCAGGTGAATCCGTGTCGCCGAGCCAGGAGGATTGAGAATACAAATCGAGAGACATGCTCAAAGGAGCACTTTCAAAAGGGGGAGAATCAGATGTAGTTGTAATATCACAATAATCGATTTCAATTGGACTAAGCGGCATTAAATCTCCAAATGAATCAACCTATTTAGCGAAAGGGACGATCCATGGGTCATCTGACCGAGAGACCATATTAACTTGAACGATATTTGGTGGCGGAAGGGGAAAGATACCCATGAGAGCAAGATCTTTGAAAAGACCCAGCCCTACACTATCAGGGGCAGAAGGAATCTGATCCATGTATGGTATGTTGTTCTCGGAAGATGAGGTAAAGAACGACAACTGATTGACAATAATGATTTTTCCCTCATGTGGAAACTTTAGAAGTCGAAAGAGGGTGGACGGAATGCACAGCATAGCATGAGTCCAACTGCGACTGAGTAGAAGATTGTAATTGAGTTTGGCGTGAACAACTTCTACTTCAACGTTGACCATATTTCCTTGCAGCATGATCGGTAAGCTAGCGAGAACACCCAAGGGTTTTGATTCCCTTTCATCGAATGCCTCAAGGGCATTAGGAGACGAAGTCAGGGCTGGAGAGCCAATAGCCTTCTAGAAAGCAGATGACATGACGCAGGTAGATGCACTCTCATCCACAATGGCTCTGTGGATGTTGAGACCATGAATTCTGACTTGTATGACAAGCGGAATCTGGTGCGGAAGTCGGGGGACGAAATTATCTAAGTCGAAAGAGAGAAGGCTAGAATCAGCAGGATCAATCCCACCGATCACAAATAATAATGCTTTCCATTGAGAAGGGAAACTCTGAAGAACTTCTAATGCAGACATCGCAAAAGGTGCCTACGCTAAGTCCTCAACAATACTGTAATGCTGAGCAGCACACGTTAGGATTATAAGAAGATTTCCAGAGAACACCTTTAGAAGGTGACCATACAATGGGTTCAGCACTGGGCCTTTCAATTTCAAGAGGACCAGAGGCAGGTGGGGGAGGAGGACCATCAACGACCTCTTTCTCGGCTGCCTGGCGTGATCCGGCATAATCCTTCGACTGAGTGGCGAATGGAAACGGGTGCAGAACCGTTCATCATGAATACTTGAGAGCCAAACGATGTAGATGGCGGAGGTTGCTTGACCATCTGGGTTTGCTGAGATGGGAAGGATTCTTTAAGGACCATCGGAGTCCCCTTAGTTCCTTTGAGCAATTGACTAACCTCGGATCGTCTAGGACAATCCTCAGTGTAGTGCTCCTCATCAAAAATCAAACAGGGATACTTCGGCTTCCACTGTAAACCATCCTCAGCACGAGGTTTAGACAATTCCAGTTTTGGAGCATCAGCTTTAGCCTTGCCTTTTCCATTCTTTCTCCCCTTATAGGTCTTGTCCGCGAGATTGGCCTGAACAATGTTGACCTCCGAGGTTTTACCAGAATCCGGGGTAGCCTAAGGAGCAGAATTATTGGAAGAATTTGATTTCTACTTCCCATTTGAAGACATGTGTGAAGTCTGAGATACGGAACCAATAACGTCATCGACTGATGGGGTAGCCTGCGCTCTAGAGGTCCCAGGTCGTGGAGCCTTAGTCAAGATGTGATATAAAATGCCCGATTGAGAGTACACTAAATCAAGGTACTAGGCACGAGCGATGGCTTGTTCCTCGGTTACACATGCCCCCATGGCGATGTCTTTCGCAATCTGATTGAAAAAAGAGGTAGTGAACCAATGAGTAAGAAGTTGATCAGGAATTTCGAACTTGACCAGGTGACGACGTCGTCTCCATTCATGAATGTGGTCCGAGATATGGATAGCACAGTCATGTTTCAAGGATGTTAGGAGATGCGTCCCGCTTTCGTAACGAACTGGCAACTAGAAATGAGTAAGGAATGCCATAGCGAGAGTGTTGAAAACTTGAAATATGCCAATAGGCACTTTGATATACCACTTAGCAGCAGCTCCTGTGAGAGTGCACTAGAAGAGACAGATTCTAACATAGTCATCCACCCAAGAATTGGAAGAACACCATAAATGGTATGTCATGACGTGAGCTTGGGGGTCTTCTCCGGACTTGCCCTCGAACTTGGGACAATCACCAGGAACCTTCGTTGGAATTGGAGGCCAATAAGGATTATGAAGAATGGGATCATTTGTCAATTTGGAGACATCTGGTAACTCCAACGTGGCGCGGAAAGGTGATTGAGGGTTAAAATGCATAGCAGCTCCTCGGTAAGGACCCGTAACCATAATCCACCCTGGTTGAGTATAACTTTGCCCCCATTGGTTCTATCTCGAAGGATTCGGACCATAAGGGGTATAAGATAGATAATTCAGTTGATATGGCGGCTGAGGACTAGGATACGGGGGTTGAAGACCAAGATACTGATTCTGAGTATACGAGGGTCCTGATTGAGCAGCGTAAGGATTTTGTTGCGGAGTATAAGTATAGCCTGGCAGTTGAGGGTAATAAATAGAACCTTGAGGCAGGTTGTAAACCAGTCGATATTGACCTTGAGGTTAATAACCGTCTTGGGGTCGAACGGACTATTGATAAGTAGGGCCCTGTTGAGCTGGATAAGTCGGGCGCAGAGGTTGATTTGGCTACGGCATAAAGTAAAACGGTGGCTGAGCAGGGTGAACTAGCTGTGCAGGTTGGCCTGGTTGAGCAGGTTGACATGACTGATGAAGGCCACCAGGTTTCCCCTGCGGAGTAGGTTGGCCTGATGGTAGCGGTGGGCCAGGTTGTGCCTGATATCCAGGTTGACCTAGAGTGGGACCATAAGGTGGTCCCGACTATTCAACATTTGGACCAATCGCAAGATGTGGCTGTTGTGGTTTCACCAAAGGTTGAGATGGATGGATCTACCCCCCAGGACCATATGAAGTTCTGGGTTGATATATTGGTTTCTCAGCTGGTCCCTTAGGTTTCCCTGGTTGGATCATAGGCTGAGCTTGTAAAGGTTGACCTTGAGGATTGTAAGGCTGCCCTTGTGAGCCATAAAATAATCCTTGCTGGACCGAATTTTTTCCTTGTAAGGGTTTCCCTTGTGGGTCATACGCATACCATTTCTACACCGAAGGTTGTCCCTGAAAGGGTTGTCCTTGTGGGTCATAAGCATACCCTTGCTGAACCGAAGGTTGTCCCTGAAAGGGTTGTCCTTGTTGGTTAGAGGGTTGCACAAGCAAGGTAGGTCTAAAACCGGAAAGCAACTGATAAGCCTCAAGAGCAGGCAAGTAGATAGGGTTGCCTTGCTCATCATACTGAAACAGAAATGAATAAATCGAGGTACCATCCACACCATAATGATAAAAATAAGACCAATAAGGATCCTGAGGGGACTGATAAGTCTAGGAGCTCTGCTGATGAGCAGCCAACCGATACTCCTCAAAAGAAAGGTCATCAGGGATTTCCATGGTAATTGAAGTCTCTACCAAATTCAAAAATCCTGATGACTGAGCGATGACAACCGGTGCTGATGCAGCCACGCAGACAATAGGCATAGTGGGAACAGACCTAAAAAAAGGCATCGACGATACAGGTGTCGTCGATGACATCCCTAATGATGGGAGAACTGACCCCCTTGACGGAGTTGATGTTGCCATGGAGGCAACACCGTCTATAATTTGACCCAAAGACCTATATTTGGCTGGAAGCGACACCGATGGTGAAGATTAAGCAGGCTCTTGATGGATGTCTTTTGGGAAACGTTGGTATTCTTCGTCCGAAACTAGAATACCCTCACTGCCATTAGTGTTGGGTATGTGTTATATTCTTTCCACGACTAATCACACGTGTGGTGGTAAGAGGGGGGGAGATAGCCCCCCCCCCCCTTTTGCACTGGGCGCAACGGTGGGTTCATAGATGGGGCGGTAGCCCCCCCTGTCAGGGTCTGGGGCAGCGGCCCGGCGAAAATTTTTTGGTCCTTAATTTCCAGTGGGAGGTCTGCGCCCATGGTTTTGTGCATGGTTTTGCACATGGTTTTGGGGTACGATGGTTTTCGGCCCCTGGCATTTTTTGTAGATCCGGTCAAGGGAACTACGGTTATGTTCTAATCCAGGGTTAATGGATTAGGGTTTATGTATGCTTTGGCATGTATATATATGTGTTGTAACACTAAAAGTAATATAATGAAAAATCAAGCTGGTCGTCCCGATTTTGGATCCAGGGGAAAATCTCTGTGTTTATCTGTTTTATGTTTTATGCTTTCACTATTGTTTATTTTATGTTATAAGATTCGTGTGTAGATAATTTCTATTCAGGGTTAAAACCTACATTTGGTATCAAAGCAATTTCGGCTTCAAGGGGATGCCTTTGCTGCTGAGGGTTTTTTTCTCAGGCCTAAGGTAGACCTTGTTTAGTGGGAGATCTGCGGGATCAATTCTTGCGGTGAAAGAAGATGGCGAGCGGTGGAAAGAAGGTGGCGAGCGGTGGAAAGATAGAGATCGAGAAATTTAAGGGTCATATTTTTGAGTTGTGGAAGCTCAAGATGGAGGATCTGCTAGTGGATAGAGATCAGTGGATCGCGGTAGATCGAAGTACTAAACCAACGACAATGTCAGATGAAGACTGGAAGAAACTGGATCGGAAGGCTAAGAGCACAATACGGTTGTGTGTCTCAAATTCAGTATTGTTGAATGTATCTGGGGAAGCTACGGTGAATAATTTGTGGGAAAAACTTGGGACTTTGTACCAATCTAAGTCTCTGGTGAATAAGTTGTTCCTGCATAAAAAGTTGTATAACCTTAGGATGAAGGATGGAGACTCGGTGATAGAGCATTTGAACGACTTCAATACTATGGTAAGTTAGTTGTCATCTGTTGATATTAAAATCTCAGATGAAGATAAGTGCGTCAGTTTTTTGTGTTCTCTACCAGACCCGTGGGACAGTCTGGTTATTGCAATAGGTAGCAATACAACTACCTTGAATTTTGATGACATTGTCTCAGCCTTGTTGTCGGAGGAAATGAGACGGAGAAATATGGAGGACCAGAATGGAGATGCCTTATCTGTACGAGGAAGGTCCCAAAACAGAAACAAGAATAAGGTTTCGAGTGGGAGATCCAAATCTAGAGGGAGATCTAAATCTCCTAGAAAATTTGTAAAGGTATGTTGGAAATGTGGAAAGGAAGGGCACTACAAAAGGGACTGCAGATCTAAAGCTCCTAAAAAGGGAAAGGGATATGAGGATGCTCCTTCTACAGAGGAAAAAACCACCTTGAATGAAGGTGGGGATGTGTATTTGGATTCTTCTTCAAATACACATGTAGATCATGAGTCATGGTTGATTGACTCAGGTGTGTCCTTTCACTTCACTCCCCATCAAGAGTGATTCTGCGAGTATGAGAAATATGATGGTGGTGATGTCTTCCTAGGGGATGATAGGAAGGCCAAAATCGTCAAACGTGGGAAGGTCAAGCTGAAGCTGCAAGGTGGAAGGATTAGAACACTTCCTGGTGTTCTAAATATTCCTACATTGGCCAGAAATCTGATTTCTGTAAGCGAGATGGATGATGCAGGTGTAAAAACAGTGTTCATGAAAGATGGCTGCAAGATGGTTTGGGGAGCACTGGTATTAATGCGAGGAGTTAGGATTGGAACTCTGTACAAGCTACAAGGTAGCACTGTTATTGATGGGTGTAACAGTTGTATGGTTCCTGAAAGTGGAATGGAAAGCCTAGCTGTCTCTGGAGAAAAGACCATGTTATGGCATCAAAGGCTTGGACATATCGGAGAGAAGGGCCTTCAGATACTGCACAGAAATGGTATGGTAGAAGGTATGTCTAATTGTTCTCTGGATTTCGATTTCTGTGAACATTGTGTATATGGGAAGCAGAATCGGGTGAGTTTTCCTTCTGGTGCTAAGAGGGCAAACAAGACATTAGAACTTGTGCACAGTGATGTGTTTGGGCCTGTGTCAGTTCCATCACTGGGAAAGTCTGTGTACTATGTTTCATTCATAGATGACTTCTCAAGGAATACATGGATATATTTCTTGAGGAAGAAATCTGAAGTCTTTGACATATTTAAAGAATTTAAGGCTCTGGTGGAAAACCAGACAGAGAAGAAGATAAAGGTGTTGAGGACAGATAATGGTGGGGAGTTCTGCAAGAAGGAATTAGAAGAGTTCTGTAAGAAGTGTGGTATAGCACGACAGAAGACTACTCCATACACACCTCAGCAAAATGGAGTTGCAGAAAGAATGAATAGAACACTGATGGAAAAGGCAAGAAGCATGCTCAATGGTATCGGGTTAGGACAAGAATTCTGGGCAGAGGCAGTGGAGACTGCATGTTACTTAGTTAATAGATCACCTTCATCATCGTTGGAGGATAAGACTCCACATGAGGTATGGACTGGTAAGAAACCCTCTCTTTCACATCTAAGGGTATTTGGATGTGATGCATATGTACATGTTCCAAAGCAGAAAAGGACCAAGTTTGATAATAAATTTGAAAGGTGCATCTTTATTGGGTATAAGGATGGTTTAAAAGGTTACAAGCTTTGGAACCCGGAAATAAGGAAGGTTGTGTACAGCTGAGATGTGGTGTTTAGAGAGGTAAAAGATGTTGTTAAACATGAATTCATACCAAAGGAACTTGAGAAGATAGAGTTTGAGCTAAAGGAGTATGAATCAGACTCTACAATAGAAGAAGATTCAAAAGAGGAAGAGCCACAAACTCCAACTATGAGAAGATCATTTCGGGAAAGAAGGCAACCAGAAAGGTATATTCCATATACTTTCTGTTCAAGTTTTTCCTTAACTATAACTGATGATGATCGCAGCAGTCCCGTGAGGCAAGAGATTTTCATGAAGATGAAAACTCTGGAAGGAGGCCATGGTTGATGAAATGGCATCCTTGCATAAAAATGAGGCATGAGATCTGGTGGAGTTGTCGGCTGGAAGGAAGCCCATCGGGAGAAAATGGGTGTTTAAGAAGAAGATGATTGTAGAAGGAAAGGTGGAGAAATACAAAGCTCGGTTGGTAGCAAAAGGTTATTCCCAGGTGCCGGGAATTGATTTTGGTGATATTTTTCTCCTGTTGCCAAAGTTACTTCTATTATATTACTTTTATCTATTGTTGTTGCATTTGATTTTGAGGTAGAACAGATGGATGTGAAGACAACATTTCTTCACGGGGATCTGGAAGAGGAGATCTACATGAAACAACTTGAAGGCTTTATGGTGAAAGGTAAGAAAGAACTAGTATGCAGGTTGAAGAAGTCTCTATATGGGTTAAAACAGTCACCAAGGATGTGGTATCAGAAATTTGATACCTATATACGGGGACTTGGCTTCACCAGAAGCAAGGAGGATCAATGTGTTTATTTTAAATTAATTGGTGACCGTGTTATTTATTTAGTCTTGTATGTGGATGATATGCTGTTGATTGGAAATGACAAAGAAATTATCCAAGATTTGAAGACCCAACTGTTCTCCAAATTCGACATGAAGGATCTTGGTGCTGTAAACTATATTTTGGGCATGGAAATTAAGAGAGATCGAGCAAAGAGGAAGCTTTGGTTAAACCAAAGGAAGTATGTCGAGACTATATTGCAGAGGTTCAATATGCAGGATAGTAAATCGGTGAATGTTCCTATTCATGTAGGTGTAAAGCTATCTATTGAACAATGTCCCAAGACATAAGAAGAAGAGAGATATTTCCCGTCATTCATATGAAAGTTTTGGCAGTTTGATAAAAGTGCAATGGTCTACTAGACCATACATTGCACATGTAGTGGGAGTATTGAGTAGGTCTATGTCAAAAAACCTTAGGAAGCAGACTGGACAGTTAATAGTTAAAAGTTTCAGATATTTACATGGCACTAGTGATTATGGATTGTGCTATTAGGGAAGACCAAGATTGGAAAGAATGTTGGAAATTCATGGTTTTGTTGATGCAAACTAGGCTAGAGATCTGGACCAAAGAAGATCTACAAGTGGGTATGTGTTTAGCCTATTTGGAGGCGCAGTCAGTTGGATGAGTAAAAGACAGTCTGTAGTGGCTCTTTCAACTACAGAGGCAGAATACATGGCAGCCACTCATACAAGCAAGGAGGAAGTTTGATTGCAAAGATTGTGTTCAAGTATGGGGTTGGTACAGCAAGCTATAAGTAGACTATGATAGCCAAAGTGAAATTTTCTTGGCTAAGAACCCTGCTTATCATTCAAAGACAAAGCACATTGATGTTCAATATCATTTTGTTAAAGATATGGTTGAGGCTAAAAGGGTGTTGTTGGTAAAGGTGGACACTTTGAAGAATGTTGCAGATGCATTGACGAAGTCTGTGAGCACTTAGAAGTTCTCTTGGTGTAGAGAAACAATGCATGTTGAAGAATTGGGCCAATGACTAAGCTCTCTTGTGACCCCCTGTGGAAAGAAAACAACAAGTGGGAGAATTTTGGGTATGTGTTATATTCTTTCCACGACTAATCACACGTGGGGGGGTAAGAGGGAGGGCAATAGCCCCCCCTTTGTGCTGGGCACAACGGGTAATTCACAAGGGGGGCGGCAGCCCCCCCTGTTGGGGTCCGAGGCAACGCCCCGACGAAAATTTTTTGGTCCTTAATTTCTGGTGGGCGGTCCATGCCCATGGTTTTGTGCATGGCTTTGCACATGGTTTTGGGGTATGATGGTTTTCGGCCCCTGGTATTTTTTGTAGATCCGGTAAAGGGAACTACGGTTATGTTCTAATCCAGGGTTTATGTATGCTTTGGCATGTATATATATGTGTTGTAACACTAAAAGGAATATAATGAAAAATCAAGTTGGTCATCCCGATTTGGGATCCAGGGGAAAATCTCTATGTTTATCTATTTTATGTTTTATGCTCTCGCTATTGTTTATTTTCTATTATAAGATTCATGTGTAGATAATTTATTTTCAGGATTAAAACCTATAATTAGGACTAGATGAGTCCATGTCTGAATCCATCGTGATATCTTGTAAAATACTACGGAGGCTAGAAGGTATGATGGCAGCCAAAAATGGTGATCCCGATGTAAGAGGGGGAAAATTTTCCCCGACCCCAAACCCAAACCAAGCATTGGAAAGAGGCCAATGGAACTCAACTGATTCTCCAAAGGGGTACTTTGACAAGATGATAGGCTGTTGAGGCTCGGAAGACCTAGAGGTATGAGAAGTTTCAGATGAATTGTTCGAGAAAGGACTGCCAGTAGACGAAACCGATGGTTCCGCCACTATGACGGTAGCACACCAAAAGAGGGAAAAAGATCGAAAATGAAGACTCTTGGATCAAAACCAAGGCAAACAAAGACAGACTAAGTAATCAAACGTTTAATGGGTGTGTAATCGTAGGTAGTTTATTTTACCACATTGAAACCAAAAATTTGTTGTTTCATGTTTTAAGAGTCAAGAAACAGTCAAAGATGACTCTAGTCTCTTTCAGTTTTAAGTGAGCGCGAAAGGACAAGTGCTTGATGATATTTTCAAATTTATGGAGTCAGTAAAGATCGAAAATTACTGCTCAAGCAGTCTAGGTAAAAGGGTGTACCAGATTCCTGTGAACTACGATATACACCTTGGTTATAAAATGAAAGAAGAATCAACCAAGGACTTGATGTACGTGCAGGTAGTCTCCCTGAATACTGTGTTTGGTGTATCACGGTTACAAAGCGGCAGACATGGCTTCCTATGGATAAAAGGATTGTAAACTAGAGGGGTCTCCCTTTATATACTCAACGGTACGGGGATCACAAGTACGTACTAGCGCTATCTGAAGCCAGATGGCGAGCGACAACTACTAGGTTTAAAGACGCCATAACACGTCTCTAACTTATACCACTAAATGTTTCATTAAGTTTCAATGTTGCCTTAGGTTAATTGAATAAATTTTAAGTTGATCTTGTATTTATGTTTCAATTTCCAGGTCCTACCGAATGTTGGATCTCACGAATCCCTGAATGCAAGCTACATGCCATAAAATACCATTTCGTTTGATGAAAAGCTATCTACGAGAAAGTTTAGGAGTTTTCAAGCGATAGAAAATAATGAGAACACACAAAAGCATCCACTACAGAATTTGATGCAAGCTAATGAAAATGAGAAATATTTCCTAGAATGCCCAATGCTAGTTATGCGAAAGATTTTCCAATTCCAAAATGCAAACAAGAATGCAAGCACAATTTTTTTTTTTTTTTTCAATGTAATAGAGAAAAAAATGCACTGAATGACATGAAAAACAAACCTTCACACTAGTTCGAGAACATTTATGCGAGAGTCGAAGAGAAACAATTCAATCAACTCACAAGAAAACAACAAAAACTCAAACCAATGTCACAATCTCTCAAATCGAAGAAAGATGTTGGAATAGACCCATACAAGCAATGTGAGCTATTCTTGGAGTGACAAGAAACAAAACTGAATGAAAGAGGCAAGACTCACTCAAGACTCATTCCACCAAATGCAATCACTCAAATGGATCAAAAGAGTTGAATGAAATCAAGCAAGGAACGAAGGTGGTTGTGAAACAAAAGACCGAAGCTCCTATGGGAGGCTCAGCATACCAAAGCACTATAAAACCCTAAGGCCATGATGCTAACAAGAAATGGATAAACAACTGAAGGAAGAAGGCTATTCATAGTCACAAACAATCCCAAAGCACTCAAATCAAGGCAAGGAAACACCCAGAAACAAAAATACTAACCAAAAAATCAAAAAAAGGGAAACCCTAACACCTACAAGAAATGGCACGATTGTCTGGTTGTAATCAGCGCCAGACAGGGGATGGCGCGGATGATGAATTGGAAACATGCACCAGTGGGCGCGACTGTCAAACTGGAAACCGCGCCAATCAAGCCAACCCTAGCAAAAGGAAAATTTGGAAACACAAAGGTTAGACCTGATCCTCTAGGGTTGAACAAGGGTCTTAGACTCAGCAAGAATAATCAAAAAAGGAAATCTAAGCATGCAAATACCAAGAAGAAGACCTAATAGATGAAAGAAAAAATCGCACTATTCCCCAGTGGAGTCGCCAACTTGTTACTCAGGTAAATTCTCTCTGCAAACAGAGACGGTCTCTCTAGCACTAGGGTGGATCTAGAAACAAGGAATCATGCTAGAGTGTAGGTTCCTAGATATTTGAATGAAAGAGGATGTGATAAGATGGCCTACCTATGGTCCAAAGTTATCGTCGACACCCATAGTGATGATGAGAGCCTCTCGCTCCTAATCGAAGACAAGTCACAACCCCTCCGCCTATCGCGTTTGGACACCTACACAGAGATCAAAAAACGATAACCACATACCACATACCAATTCCATCCAAAACCTACTAGTCAGTCAGAGAAGACTAGCATATTGCATTCGATAAAGACAAAACACAAGATGAGAACCAGACAATAGTCACTTATATTAATAGGTAGAAAGAAGAGATACAACCATGCTCTGACATTGCAGTCTCCTCCAGCGAGGCTTGGGCGAAGCACGTCTCAAAGCTCATCTGGGAATTCAGACGGGATAAGGGACCTCTCAATGGACTTCCTTCTTGATCTAACTTCTCAATTATTCAACTATAGCTTAGTTCTCCAAGTTCAACATTTCAGTTGTATAATTCTCTTTGTTTAGCAAGATTTCATAAAGGGAGAAAGCCTGTTTATATAGAGGGGGAGGGAGAGGTTAGGATCCCTATAATCATGGAAGCGAGACCTATCTTCTAGGAGTGTCCCATGGGAGGAGGAAACCACTACCTAAAGAGGGAGATCCGTGGCTCATCCATTTAACCACTTCTTGTGACTCATCCTTGAGGTGGTTAAAGGAAACTTTTGCCTCTAGTTTGTTAAAAAACATTCCCAAAAATGTTGGCGCAGGCACAACAAAGAGACAGAGCGCCAGCTGGCGTGGGCTCTAGTGTACATCCTCCACATTGGCGCGAGGGATGAACTGGCTACCCGCACCAAGGCCAAAACATAGGTTTTTGTGGGATTTTTGAGGAAATTTTCAACAGGAAAAATGATTTCCTTATGCAGAAGGATGCAAAAAAGTTGTTTGTAGAGTATGAAACTGCTCACAGGTCACGAGAAGGACCCTCCAATATGCGGGGCAAGGGATTGCAAGGAAGGTGAAAAATTGTTGTGTAACAGAGATATGCAATGGGTCATTCTCTCGAACCCTGATTCCATGCATGACATGCAAGCTGGTTAAGCTTCCCATACAGGACTGCCCAGTTTTTTGAATGGGGCATGTGGTACCCTGACCTAACTTCACCCAAAATACGAGGCTAAGGCTGGACACCATATTCCTATAATCATTCTTGTTGCAAAAAACGAGAGCCCCCAACCCAAACAGAGGTTTAGCCCACCCAACATCACTTGGATCCTTTCCAAAATCACAAATTACATGCCTTCCCTCACCCCAATATCGGGGAGGACTCCACGGTTCCATCACCCTCCTCAAAAAGGCAAGGTCTTTCATGATAAGCACACTAGGTGCGTTATAGGCACAATTCAGAGGGCTACAAACCCATGTAACTCTAGAAAGAGGTACATCTTCCCAACCCAACTTGACCAATCCCGACGTGGTGATTTCAAATCCTCCTGAATCAATCCCCTCACTGCACTGGCTATCGCTTAGGTGCACGCATATAACATACCTTGTTCCATCGAGGATAAAAAACCATAGGACTAGCCCAATAAGACCCGAATTTTAATTCCTATTTACACAAGCCCCTTTACTACCAGATGAATTTAAGTATAGGGTCGACCACACACCCACATAACCCCTCGACATCCAAACAAACTGGCCACAATTTCCCTCACTCAAGGCTATTACTATAGGAAAGGTGGAAATGAGGGAGGGACCATTAACATACGAGGGATCCATTGCGGCTGAACATTGAGGGGAAGCTGGAGCTACCCTTCCACCTTCTCTACGATCACACCTGCTCGATCTTTCACCCCCGAAACATAACCACCTTGCCTTCAACTGATCCAACCTTGAATGGATTTGGTTCCCTCCGTCTTTACACATAACCCTCTCCTACATGTTGAAGGACTCCCTTCCAGCCTTTCTACTCATGTGAAAGGTGGTGGGAATATTTACCGAGGCCTCTATCATAATGATTGATGGGAGAGCTAACCTCCGGGTTCGCACCTCGACCGAGGAAAATTTAAAATAGTTTTAAAAAGTTATGGAAATATTATTTTTATTATATATTTTGTGAAAGAATATAAAATTATTAGCTTAGTTGTTAGTAAAGTTTGAAAATTTTCATAAATTAATATAAATGATTATGCCAGAGTCTATGAAGTGGGTAAGTCATATTGTTTGAGAGTAGAGATTTGAGACATTGAAATTTATATTAGACTTTTAAAATCTGGAGGAGGGTTTTAGAATGGAATTTGAGAATGTGAGATTCAAAAAAATATATATATATAAAACAAAAACAAAAACAAAAACAAAATTAATACCAAGTTTTATGAAACTTGAATCTGTATTGCATAATATTAATATATTTTTCTCCTTTGCTATGTTGTAATTTTGTTTTTATCCATCTTCTTGATTTTCATGTTTTTGGTGTTCTTTAATAGAGGATATAATAGAAAGAAGAGTGATATTGGTCTACTAAGAAAATGAAAAAATACACTCATTTATTTTTGTCCCCTATCATAATTAGAAACATGGAAATTATTTATTTTATAATATAAAGTTAAACAAATTCAATTTTTGAATTGGAATTTGAGGAATGTATTCTTTAGAAAATTGATATGTAAAATGATGTCAAGTATACTTTCCAAGTTTGCAAATCAGAGTTCTCTTAACAAAAAGAAGTTGGAAAAGAGAATTTATATTTTAAAAACTAAGAATAGTAAAAGACATACCTATTATCCATAATTACTTATACAAAACATAAATACTTTTACAAAGATATTTTATAAATAAAAAAATATATAGTTTTTTTCACTTTTAGCTAATTTTTTTTGGTCATCCAATCATTAAATACAATTAGAATAATTTTTGTACTTATTTTGGAAACTGAAAAAAATAAAATAAATAAATAAATAAAATAAAATAAAGTGTACTTAATCTTACATTCTCTTATCCACAAATGGATTTAGAATATCTACAGTATCCATTTTTACGTGTACATTTTGAGTCTAACCAAGACTCATTATTAGGACCAAACCTGCCAAGAAGAGAGATAGATGGATGAGATAAATAAAAGAAGAGGCGTGGAGAAGAAGTCAAAGAGGAGAAAGAAGTAGCTGACCAAAAAAATACCAAGGAAAAATATAATTAATTATAGTTTATTTCATAAATAAAAAAATTTATTTTAAGTTTATCACTAATTATGTTAACTAATTGATATTTTAATTAATTTTTAGAAATAATCTAATGTGATTCACATTAGATTATTTCTAAAAATAAATTAAAAACCAATTAGTTAACATAATTAGTGATAAATTTAAAATAAAAATTTTTATTTATCAAAGAAACTATAATTAATTATATTTTTCCTTGGTATTTTTCTAGTCGGACACTTCTTTCTCCTCTTTCACTCCTTCCACGATTCACATTAGATTATTTCTAAAAATAAATTAAAAACCAATTAGTTAACATAATTAGTGATAAATTTAAAATAAAAAATTTTATTTATCAAAGAAACTATAATTAATTATATTTTTCCTTGGTATTTTTCTAGTCAGACACTTCTTTCTCCTCTTTCACTCCTTCCACACCTGCTTGTATTTATCTCATGCATTGACCTCTCTTCTTGGCAGGTTTTTTCCTAATGATGAGTCTTGGTTAGACTCTAAACGTAGAGGTAAAAATGGACACTGTGAATCTCCCTCCTCAAAACTCACACCACATAAATCTTCAAACTATCATTAAAACTTTTATTTAATATATATATATATATATATATATATATATATATATATATAGATATATATATAATTTAATTTATAATGTAAGTATAAAAATGGATACTGTGGAGCTTCCAAATAAATGATAATTAAAACTTTGGAGGAGGGGGATTCGGAATCTCGACAGTATCCATTTTTATACTTACATTGTAATTTAATATATATATATATATATATATATATATATAGAAATTTTGGATCGAAAATAATATGATAATATATATGGAAATAGATATAAAGAAATATTTTTGAAAATTGTATTAGATTTAAGATAAGTTTGATTGAAATAATTCAAAAAGAAAATTAAATCAAATGTTAATTATTGGGGTTGTCCAATAATTGTTAAATTTGAAGAAAAATATTTATTTATGTAAATAATTAATATGATTTTTTTTTCTAAGTAAGTCTAAATCTATTATATGGTACAAAGTATTGCATATCAATCTTTTCCCGCCGAAACTGCAAAACTAGCAAATTCCAGCGGGAAGTATGTTCAAAATAGAAAATTTGGGATTGCCCTTGTTGGGGAAACCGGTCCTGAGATTAAACCAGTTCCGAGTAGCAGTGCTACCCCAAGTGGGGAAACCAGCACATAACTTATTTAAGAAAAATTTAAACATAATGTGCATACAAAAGTAAAGCAAAAACACAGCATTAAGATTGTTACTAGCAGAGAATGGAGGTCTCGTGGCGCTAGTCCTGTCTCGGCTTGTCATTATTCAATCTTTTGGAGGTGGCCCTTCCATAATGAAGCAGTTATAGTCATCTAAGGAGTCACCATCCTGCTTTGACATCTGGGCTGTTAGTTCAGGCATGGAAACAGAGCATGTTCCCTGAGCTACAACGCTATCATCTTTGGTTGAGTTGTCACCACATTCGCTGTCCAAGGAGTGCTCAACAGTTTTGGTGGGGAGAGATTTCATTTTTCTGTGGAAGTGAGAGTGGGACGGTGTCAAAGTATATTTCTGCAAATTCTTCCAAGAGCCTAAGGTGGAAGGGACGTCTGGGAGGTGTAGTGAGAAGAGGGCCGAGACCTGATGTAGCTCCGGGGCATACGTTGAATTCATATTGACCGTGAATTCCACCAGTCCATACCCTTCATTCTGCTGGGAGGCAAAGCTATTGTCACCGAGGGAGACATAATCATCATTGCGAAGAGGATGAGGCGGGCAAGAGGGCTGGCCATGTAGAAATTATATAACTTATGTGTTATATGTCCAAGATTATCTTGATATCACACTATTTCAACTTCATGCAAAATACAGAATCTATTCCACCATTGATCATTTGCGGAAATTAAATCAAGATTGCAATGCACACATGAAACAATAAAAATTCACACACATTAACACAGTTGTTTAACTGGAAAGCCTGAAGCTGAAAACCCCAACTATCTGTATATAATATATTTCATAGAGATCATGTAACAATCCTCATACAAAGATGATCATATCAAGCTCTCAGTACAATACAATCGCTACACACTAATCAAGCCTGATCTTGCAAATCCATGCACCGATCTTTGCCACCTACTAGCTTGCCTCTATTGCGCAATCCCTGCTGAATAATGGCTCTAAATGAGTTCGAATTACTCCAACCTTGCTCACGCAATCCTCATTGGCATCTCCACTAAGTGTTGGATGAAATCAATGCATCACTATAGTCGCAACTGATAGTCACACTTGCTCTTTCACCTATCTCTCCATTGGTCTCCACTGAAACTGTCCATGCACTGTAGTTAACTGATGTATTATTCAGTTGATTAATGAGTTATTATTTAGTGAATTAATAACTAATTAATTCACACCACTCTCACTAGTGTATCAATCAGTTAGACTAGATACAACTAGCTCAACTGAGTCTAACTGAGTTAAACTGAATACAACTCCTTCCTTCCAACTCCACCAAACTTTGTCACATGAGTTCTAACTGAAGTCCTCCATGCAATAGCTCCAATAAACCCTCAGGAATAGCGTAATTCCTTCTGTCAGTTGTTGTGCCACATCTATGCACTTAACTGAAGTGCTCCAAGTGAATAAGATAATGTTTAGAGTCCAAATATTATTAAGAGCTAATAATATTCGACATAGCTATATTTAGACTAGTAGTCTAAAAATAGACCCCGCCCAATATGTCTAAAAATATAAGTCCATCTATTTTTCCAACTTGACCAACCATCCAAAAATAGCATCCTGAAACTCATAGAATATGATCGACATGTCTAAAAATAGACTTTGCGCCAAAAATAGCCTGCGGGTCCACTTAGTGAAGGTGACTCTTTTCACTAAGCTCATCATCTTGTTGAATCTCAACACTCCCTCTCAACAAGATAGGTATTATCTGCCACCCCAATCCTCTCTCTATGGTATTCGAATTTGCTCCTGGGAGCACCTTCGTCAGAATATCTGCATCCTGATCCTCCGTAGGAATGTAAGAAAGCAACATGATCTTCCGTTGCACACAATCTCTGATATGATGGTATCGGATGTCAATATGTTTATATCTATCATGAAATATTGGATTAACATAGAGTTTAATGCAACTCTGATTATCACAATATATCACAGTGGGATCTAAATGACAACCGAACAAACCGACCAGGATCTTCCTCATCCATATAGCCTCACATGCAGCCAAACTTGCTGTCATGTACTCGGCCTCCGCTGAACTAAGTTCCATGGATATTTTTTTCCTGCTATACCAAGAAACTGTTGTAGATACGATACTGAAAATACCTCCAAATGTGCTCTTTCTGTCCGTTGGGCTTCTTGCCCAATCCGCATCCGTGAAGCCGTGCAGCTTCACCTCATATGACTGTCTGTACCACAATCCATACCCAGATGTGCCCCTGAGATACCTCAAGACATGCTTTCCTGCCTTCCAAAAGAGATTGGTAGGCTTAACCATCGCCTGTGAAAGTTGGTTCACCACATAGCATATGTCCGGTTGTGTACTGACTAAATACATGAGCGAACCAACCAACTGTCGATAAACAGTGGCATCAACTACCTCTATCGATGTAGCATCCTCCTTCATCCAACCACCAGGAAGAGGAGTGTCGATAGGCTTGTAGCCTTGCATGTGAAACTTCTCTAGTATCTCCTGGGCGTACTTGCATTGAGACACAAACAGTTCACCTTTCCACTGCCAAATTTCCAATCCTAAGAAATAATGAAGGAGGCCCAAGTCCTTCATCTCGAACTCCTTTGCAAGATCTACCTTGCATGAGTGTATCAACAATTCATCACCCATTAGTATTAAATCATATACATAAAGCACAATGGTAAAAAGCTTACCCTCCACCATAATCTAGTATAGGTTTGGATCCGCCTCACTCTTGGCAAAAACAAGTCCGGTGAAATAACTGTCTATCCGTGTGTACCAAGCACGAGGTGCTTGTTTCAGCCCATACAGCACTCTTTTGAGCCTGCACACATGCGACTCACTGCTGAAGATTTTGAATCCTTCAGGCTACTTAATGTACACCTCCTCCTCAATGATTCTGTTCAGGAACGCAGTCTTCACATCCATATAATGAATGTGCCAACTCATCTGCACTTAGAGAGAAAGGATGGTCCGTATGGAATAATACCTTGCGACAGGTGCAAAGGTTTCTTCATATTTGATCCGTGAGAAGCCCCGGGAAAAAAATCTTGCCTTATACTTCTCAACTCTCCCATCAGTATCTTGATTCACTTTGTAGATCCATCTCGAACCTACCACTGATTTCCCTTCCCGCCTTGGGACAATCTCCCATGCACTATTTCTGACAATCGTATCATACTCTTCCACCATGGCATCTACCCATGTGGGATCCTCCACAGCTTCCTCGAAAGAGGATGGCTCCGTCACGATACACTTGCTCATCAGAGCCATGTATCCAGTAAATCGGTCAGGTGATTGTCTCTGTCTGCGCTATGATGTAGGAACTCCTACATTCTGCACTACAACAAGATTCAATGGCTCAGCTTCTGTAGTGTGCATCCGCCCTCTGATGTTTGGCACTACATGAGTGGTTTCTTCCACTCCATGAACCTCCTCTTCTAGATGATCCACATATTGAGGCTCATCTTTAGGAACAAGTAGCTCCTCCTCTGCATGCAAGTGTAGCTCCCTCTCAAGCGACAAATTCATGGCTTTCTCCTCATGAAATTTGATATCTCGTCGCACGACAATCATCTGACTGTCTGGAAAATACACACGATAATTGTGGGGTGTTTCTGTGTACCCCACAAATATCCCAACCTCTGCGGTCAGCTCCAGCTTCTTCCTGGCATCCTTCTTCACATGAATGTAAACAGGTGAGCCAAAATTCTTCAAATGAGAAATATCAGGCTTCTTACCAGAAAATGCCTCTTCAGGTGTACTCATGCCAAGTACTCTATGACGACAACAGTTTTGCACATAAACCACAGTGTTGCATGCCTCAGCCCATAAGTGTATGAGAAGGCCCTGATCATGCAGCACCCACCATCATTCTGTTCTTTCTCTTCGCGACCCCATTCTGTTGTGGGTTATGAGGCGCTATGAGTTATCTTCGAATTCCTTCTTTGCTACAGAAGTCTTTGAATCCTCTAGAGATGTATTCACCACCATTATCGCTCCTTAGAGCTTTCACCTGCTTCCCCGGCTCTTTCTCAACCAGCACCTTCAACTCACAGAACTTTGAGTATGTCTCGCTCTTCTTCTGCATGAAGAAGATCCAGCACTTACGAGAAAATTCATCAACAAATATCACATAATACATGTGCTTTGTTGTTGAAGAAATCGAGAAAGGTCCACACACGTCTGTGTGAATTCTCTCAAGGATCGTCGAGGCATGACTATCCTTCTCATGAAAAGTGGTCTTCACAAATTTTCCAAAGTACATCCCTTGCACTGATCTGACTGTGCAAGTGTACCTTTGGGAATCCGGTAGAAATCTGCTGCAAAATTTTCAAAGCGCCATGGTGAAGATGGCCCAATCTCCTGTGCCACAATTCGCCCTCATCTCAGCTCACCACTCCTTTTGCTTTGCCTGCCATTGCAACACATCCATCTACCTGCAATTGATGAATATTCTTAACTCGAATCCCTATCCTCCTGGTTTGACCAGTTGTTTTATGGCACAGGAAAGCTTTTCCCTCGCTAGACACAACATCATAACCCTTGTCTTCCAACTTCGCCACGAAGATCAAATTCTTCTTCAATCCTAGAACATGCATGACATCCTTCAAGATGAAATTTTTACCAGACTCCCTCTCAAAAGAAATGGTCTCGATACCAATCACACTGTATCTACCATCATCGCCCATCCTGATGTGCACTCAAAGATCCTTTTCCTGCAGATCACTAAACAAATCTTTGTCTCCGGTCATATGGAAAGACGCACCACTGTCAAGAAACCACACCGATCCCATCACACTTGAAACCAAGCATGTGATCAAAGAAAAATCCATCTCAAACTACGAGGCTAAGGCCTCTCCAACTACAGATCCAGCAGCCTACTTATTCTTCTTCTTCTGTGGACAATTAGTGGTGAAATGCCCGTGCTGGTGACAGTGAAAACAATTCACCTTGGACAAATCCTGCTTCTTGCCTTTCGCACCAGATTGAGAAGGATTTTTCTTCCCCTTCCCTTTCCTTGCTTTGGCAGCCAAAGCGCAATTTTTTTCATCTTCATTCTTCGATGAAGATCCATCCCTGGTACCTCGCCTTATCTCCTCCTGCACAAGATCTGACCAAAGTCGCTCCCATCCTGGAAGTTTCTCCCATTCATTGATAGAGTCTTCGTAGCTATGCCAACTCTTCAGAAGCCCAAGGAGATCCAAGCTCACCAAGTATTCTTCATCAACAGTAACCCCTACACTTCCTAGCTCATCCTTGCAGTGGACAAACTTCATGGGTTATTTTGGTATACTGTCGCCTTTCTCCATTTTTATTTTTCTGAGCTTGTTTTTAAGCGCCAACTTCCTCTAGTCACTTCTGCTTTGGAACAAGTCTGTCAAAGGCCTCCACATTAAGAATGGAGTGGCTTTACTGTGAAGGCTGGACACAATGTGGTCCTTCACACCTTCCAACAGAATCCTTCGACACTTTGCTACCTTCTTTTTCCATGCATCAAGTGCGGCTACATCGCTAGAACCCAGCTTAGGAACATCGCTATCGATGAACTCCTTCAGCCCATTATCATCCAGAACCACCTCCATCCTGTCCTTCCATGCTATGTAATTCGAGCTCCCACCAAGGGCATACTCCAATCGCAATCCGTTGAAAGACATTTCAATGAATTCTCAACTTCGACACCAAGAAAACACTGCAGCAAATTCGAATTCCACCAGCACAAAACTCAACTGCTTCAATAATTGCAATCTCCTATGATCAATACTGCTCTGATACCATGTAGAAATTATATAACTTATGTGTTATATGTCCAATATTCTCCTGATCTCACACTATTTTAACTTCATGAAAAATACAGAATCTATTCCACCATTGATCATTTGCGGAAATTAAATCAAGATTGCAATGCACACATGAAATAATAAAAATTCACACACATTAACACAATTGTTTACGGGAAAGCCTGAAGCTGAAAACCCCAACTATCTGTATATAATAAATGTCATAGAGATCATGTAATAATCGTCATACAAAGCTGATCATATCAATCTCTCAGTACAATACAATTGCTACACACTAATCAAGCCCGATCTTGCAAATCCATGCACCGATAATTGCCACCTGCTAGCCTGCCTCTACTATGCAATCCCTGCTGAAGAATGGATTTGAATGAGTTCTAATTACTCCATCCTTTCTCACGCAATCCTCATTGGCATCTCCACTAAGTTTTGGATGCAATCAATGCATCACTATAGTCACAACTGATAGTCACACTTGCTCTTTCACCTATCTCTCCACTGGTCTCCACTGAACCTGCCATGCACTGTAGTTAACTGATGTATTCTTCAGTTGGTTAATGAGTAATTATTTAGTGAATTAATTAACCATATATTCACTCCACTCTCACTAATGTATCAATCAGTTAGACTAGATACAACTAGCTCAATTGAGTCTAACTGAGTTGAACTAAATACAACTCCACCAACTACTTCTCCAACTCTACCAAACTCTGTCACATGAGTTATAATTGAAGTCCTCCATGCAATAGATCTAGTAAACCCTCAGGAATAGTGTAATTCCTTCTGTCAGTTTTTGTGCCACATTTTTGCACTTAACTGAAGTGCTCCAAGAGAATAAGATAATGTTTAGAGTCCAAATATTATTAAGAGCTAATAATATTCGACATATCTATATTTAGATTGGCAGTCTAAAAATAGACTCCACCCAATATGTCTAAAAATAGAAGTCCATATATTTTCCCAACTTGAACAACCATCCACAAATAACATCCTACAACTCATAGAATATGATCGACATGTCTAAAAATAGACAGTCTAAAAATAGTCTTTGCGCCAAAAATAGCCTACGGGCCCACTTAGTGAAGGCGACTCTTTTCACTAAGCTCATCATCTTGTTGAATCTCAACAGGCCACACCCTCGACCCCTGCATCACTGCATCCTTTGTCTACGCGGCATGGAGTAATCGGAAAGCACCAGCGAGGAGGGGAAGCGGATAGGCTTGCAAAGGGAGAGGAGGCAGGAGGCGTCCAACTGAAGAGCAGGGCGAGTGGAGGACTGAGGGGTTGAGTGCTCAAAGAAATTTTTAAGGGAGGGGTGAAGGCCAGAGGTCTTACAACAATGGTGGATGGAGGGCTGGAGAAACAAATTCAATTGGACAGAAAACCGACAGGGAGAGGCGCCAGAGAGGAAATCGTATAAGTCCATGAAGAATTTCAAATGGCGTCTACGAGGAAAGATAAGGATGCCCGAGTTATGGCTCTGCAAGGACAAAGTGACAGTGTTGGATGTCTGCCTGCGTGCATTAATAGCCCAACCACGTGTGCCATGTGAGGCCGTGTGGCCCTGTCGGCTGCCACATAGAGGAATTGAACGGCTATGCAAAGTGAACACCTACATCTAGGAGTAAATAATTAATATGATTAAAATTATCTTCAAGAATTATTATTTGTTAAAATTTCAAAAAATAAAAATAAATACCTTGAATAATGAGAACAATAATGCTAATATGCATTTTTCGTTTAATTTTTTGGTTATATTAATATAGGAAATTTATGTGAATAACTCCATAGAAATAATTTGGAAAAAATATATTAACCTATGATGTGGAGTTACTCACTAGTATTTTAGGTATATATATATATATATATATATCTTAAAATTGTTAAGATATGAAATATTATTTAGATTATTAAATACTTTAAAGAGATGGATAAATGGAAAGGGGGGGTATTTGTCTAAAGATAATGCATTAAATTAATTGGATAGAAAAGTGAGGAATAGCTCTGCTGAGAAATGGAGATGAGGGATGGCTATGAATATAAAATTATTAAATAAAGGAAGAATTCGATAAGGGAAGGGAGGAGGGGATGGAAGTTAGGAAGGGATAGAGATTGAATTAGAGGAACATGGTTTAGATTATAAGAATTGGATGGTTTGTTTCCAGGACTGGCTTAATTGGTACCTATCATCTCGATTAAAATTTTTAGGATGTTTTTCAATTTCAAGGGCTTCCCTAATGACTCGGTTGGAATGATAAGGGGAAAATGCTAAGATTTTGGATTGTTAAAACAAATAAGGTGTTTGGTAGAATGAAAGTGCTCAGTAATGATATATTTTTCAATGTGGTTGTGGGAGGTGTCAGCCATGTGTTCTTTCAATAGAGCTTTAAAATATCTACCCATTTGTCGAATGTAAGAAATTTTAATTGAGCAGGGGATTTCATAAACTCTAGGACCTAACATAGGGTCATTTTTATCATTGGCTGATATAAAGAGTTGGTTGAGGGTTTTATGGGGTTTAAAGAAGGTTTTCCTTAAACCTAAGTGTTGGAAGAAGTTTTTTGATGACACCTTTCTCTTTTGGTCTCATGGTTTACCTTCACTCCGCGATTTCCTTTCTCATCTCAATAACATCCCCCCCCCCCCCCCACATCCAGTTCACTATGGCGCTTGAAGATAATCGATCCATACTCTTTCTAGATGTCCTTGTCTTGCACGTTTTAGATGGTTCTCCTACTCATCAAGTCTATCAAAAGAAGAACCATATTGATAAATACCTTCATGCCAACTCCCACCACCATCCTGCTCAAAAATATGTCGTACTTAAAACCCTTGTCACCCGAGCCTTTCAAATATCCTCCTCCCAATCCTTTCCCAAAGAAAAAGCACATCTCTTCAAAGTTATTAAGTCTAATGGTTGCACCAATTCCCAGATCATCAAAGCCTTCCACTCTGGTCTCCATCCCCATCCTAAAAATATTCCCAGAAACCCACCCTTAGCCAAAGTAACCCTCCCTTACATTCAAGGAATTACAGATCAATTATCCAATGTCCTTTTTAAAAATAACATTAAAACCTTCTTCAAACAAGATAAAACCCTAAGCCAACTCTTTAGATAAGAAAAGGATTAAAATCATCCTATGTTAGGTCCTAGAGTCTATGAAATCCCTTGCTCGTGTGGATTGTCTTAGATTTGGAAAACTAGTAGATATTTTAAAGCTCGATTGAAAGAACACATGGTTGACACCTCACACAAACGCATTGCAAAATATGCCATTGTTGAGCACTCCCATTATATCAAAAACCTTATTTGATTTTACAAGACTAAAATCTTAGCATTTTCCCCTTATCATTTCAAGCGGGTCATTAGGGACACCCTTGAAATTGAAAAACATCCTACCAATTTTAATTTTAAGATGGTGGGTACTAGTTAACCTAGTCCTAGAAACCCACCATCTATTTCTTATCATCTAAGCCATGTTACTCTAATTCAATATCTATCCCTTGCTAACTTACATCCCCTCCCCCCTTCCCTTATTGAATTCATCTTTATTTAATAATTTTCTATTCATAGTCATCTCTCATCTCCATTTCTCCCCATAGTTATTCCTCTTTTTTCTATCCAATTAATTTAATCGTATCTTTGGAAAAATATCCCCCTTTCCATTTATCCATCTCTTTAAAGTATTTAATAATCTAAATAATATTTCATATATATATATATATATATATATATATATATATATATATATATATACTAGTGAGTAACTCCACATCATAAGTTAATATATTTTTTCTAAATTATTTCTATGGAGTTATTCACTTAAATTTCCTATTTTAATATAACCAAAAGTTTAAACCAAAAATGCATATTAACATTAGTGTTTCTAAATTTCATTCTTTAAGCTCTTTCTTGCTTTTTTTTAAAAAAATTGATCAAATAATAATTCTTGACTATACTTTTAATCCTATTATTATTTACATAAATAAATATTTTTTTTCAAATTTAACAATTTGGAAAACCTAAATAATTAACATTTTATTTAATTTTTTATTTGAATTATTTCAGTCAAATTTATCTTAAATTTAATACAATTTTCAAAATTATTTCTTTAAATATTTTTCCATATATATTTTTATATTAATTTTGATCCAAGATTTATACTAATATTATTAATTAAATAAAAAATATTTTAAACTTTAAGATTTAATTTTTTTTGGAATTTTGATCAATTATTTTAATTTAACTCTTTTCATTTTATTTTTAATTTTTAATAATTTTAATAAAATATTATTGAAAACCTTTTGAAATTATAGAAAAAATAGAAGAGTTCAAGACTAGTATATATAGATAAGGGGAAAAAATTAGCCGTTAGAGAGAAGAGTGAAAAATGAAAAGAAAGATGATGGAATGATTAAGTTAAATAAATGATTAATTTAAAAATTTTGACTCGAAATTGTAATTAGATTATTTAATATGAATCAAATAAGTTTAAAAACTTATAGAGATTACAAGTTTTTACAAAAAATTATAGAGATTTTTAGGAAGTAAAAGAAATGATTAAGTTGAAAAGAAAGAAGTAGGAAAAGTGAAAGGAACCATGATTAAATGACTAAGTCAAAAAGATTAATTTAAAATTGAACTCAAATTATAATTAAATTATTTAATTATAGTTGATTTAAAATTAATTTAAAATCATTTATATGCTTAATATAAGAGTTAATGGAGGATAGTTAGAATTATAGAAATGAAAATATATTGAAAGAAACCATCAATTATAGGACTTTTTATGTTAGAATTATTAGATTAATCTAATATAACATTATGATAATGTTATAGATTTGAATTATAAAAATATAAAGGCAATATAGAAATAGTTAAATGGATAAATGGTGTAAATGTATTGCTTAATTACATACTAAAGAGGATTAGATTTGGGAAAAAAAAAAAAAAAAATTAGAAAGGGATAAAGGGAAGGGAGGGAAGTATTAAGAAGAGAGAAAGATAAAAAGCTTAGAGAGGGTTAGGATTAGAATTAGAGATAAGGTGTTTAAGAAGAAATAAAGTGGATGGTGGGTTTCCTGGCTTAATTACAGGGGTTTCTATGTGAAAACAACTCCTCTAGGTGCCACTGTGTTCATGTACAAGCCATTGGATCAAATGTTAGATGATTGAAGTGTTTTAGGCCATTAGATCCACAAGTAAATAGTTTTATATATGTTTTTTATAATGTTAGTTTTCTTTCTTTTTAATAAGTTAGATTGAATTTAGGTTTTGGTGACTTTTAAGTTAAAAGGTTGTTATTAAAAATTTGTACATCTCCAAATCTTTCTTTCTCAGTCGATTTATTTACCTATGGTAAATAATTTAATAATAAACTATAAAAACAACCCATGGTATTCATGTGGAATATAGTTTATTTAAAGGGGGAAATTAAGATGGTTTAGAGTGAAAAGAGAATTGATCCCTCTGATAAATAATATAGGTCTAAACTAACTATTTAATAAATTTATTTTTTATTTTGTATAACCATTATTCTTTTAAAATTTTACTTAATAAAATGTATCTAAGTTTTCATACATCCAAATATACATAGTTTTTCTTATTCTATATTATTTTTCTTACAAAATTTTATTATTCCAAAAATACATGGTTTTTTTATATATATTATTTATGTTACAAATTTTTAGTTATTCATGAATAGTATTTCTTAATATATAAAAAATCAAATTAATAATGATTTTTTTTTTTTTAAATATGTGATTTTTTTTTTTATTTCCAAATTATTTCACACTACATGATTTATCTTGAGCAATAATGATGAATGTTCATAATTTTCATTTTTTTTAAAGTTTGGTAGGACTAGATATTTTTACATCTTCATCAACATGTCCAGATACATCACCCTAATCAGGGAAAGGAATTAAACTTGTTATTAGTGCCATAACAACCTGCCTCATCACCAGGACGTTCCTCTTTGAAAACAACTCCCCTAGCTACCAATGTGTCCATATATGAGCCATTGGATCAAATGTTTGAGCCATTGGATCAAATGTTAGACGATTGAAATGTTTAGGCCATTAGATACACAAGTAAATAGTTTTATATATGTTTTTTATAATGTTAGTTTTTTTTCTTTTTAATAAGTTAGATTGAATTTAGGTTTTGGTGACTTTTAAGTTAAAAGGTTATTATTAAAAATTTGTATATCTCGAAACCTTTCTTTCTTAATCAATTTATTTACCCATGGTAAATAAAATAATAATAAACTATAAAAACATCTCATGGTATTCATGTGGAATATGGTTTATTTAAGGGAGGAAATTAAGATGGTTTAGAGTGAAAAGAGAATTCTGATAATAATATAGATCTAAAATAACTATTTAATAAATTTACTTTTAATTGTTTATAACCATTATTCTTTTAAAATTTTACTTAATAAAATGTATTTAAGTTTTCATACATTCAAATATACATAGTTTTTCTTGTTCTATATTATTTTTGTTACAAATATTTTATTATTCCAAAAATACATGGTTTTTTTATATATATATTATTTATGTTACAACTCTTTAGTTATTCAAGAGTAGTATTTCCTAATATATAAAAAATCAAATTAATAATGATTTTTTTTAAATATGTGATCTTTTTTTAAATTTCCAAATTATTTCACACGACATGAGTTATCTCGAGCAATAATGATGAATGTTGATTATTTTCATTTTTTTTTGTAAGTTTGGTAGGACTACATCTTTTTACATCTTCATCAACATGTCCAGATACATCACCCGCCTCATCACAGTTTAACCAAGACCCTATGGACTATAATTCTCATTTCTTAAATAACAATAAATTTACCTTTAATTACTTAATTGTAATAGTTTGTAACTACATACATAGTCTTTCTGATTTTTTTTGTTAATGAATATTGAATTTCTTGTGTTAAAAAAAAATTGTATACATATCTTTAATTACCTATTTGTAGCTAAAAAATCTTACATGTTTTTTACTTTATAATCATAAAAAAAAATCATATTATATAATGTCAAACTTACTCAACTTTTATCTGAAATTTTAAACAAAATTTTTAAGTACATAATTTTAGCTTTTATAATTTTTTTTATTTTTCAATTACAAACCAAACTTACAAAAGAAAAAACCCACTCAGTCCTTCTCCATTATAGTTTTACAAAATTGACACTAAGTTTTATTAAGCTTTAATCTAGATGTGCAGAGAATGAATCTATCTCAAGTCCCAAACAAGATTGTCATGTCCCAAACAAGATTCTTCTTTCTCTTCTTATTCTAGCTTGCACCTTGACACCCCTCTTCTCCTCCTCCTTGCACAAATTTAAACTATGAGGCACAACGTAGTTGTTGCATATAGGAACATTTAGATATGATAAGAAAAATGTGATACTCTATTGTAATTTTCTCTACAAATGTGATGGAAAGTGTGCCCTAAATGTTGACAATTTCATGGTTAATGTAGTATAAGCTACATGAAAATTTACAGTCTTGTGTACAAGATCAAGAAATCTATGCCCAATATCCAACACCATAGAGCAAGACATGTTCACCAATTCAACACTTGCTTCCAAATCTCTCTCAGTGCTAGAGTTGTTTCCTCAATAAACTTGTTTTTAGCGCTCTTGAACTGATGAATTTGATCATTGTTAATGTTATACAAGTTGTACCAAGAAGTTTTCAAATTTTTTCTCTTCAGCTATATATTATCAGTTTAGTATGCTTTCAATCAAGAAGAGGCTTCAGAGTTTAATAACTATATCTTAAATCTAAGCACATGATTCTATTAAAATTTATGAAAAAAATTCAATTTCTACAAATTGTATGTTTAAATATTTGATTTTGCAAGTGATGATGGCTTCTTTAGACACTTGATTAGTATTTTGGAAGAACTTTCAGTATATCATTAAGGACTATAAATAGTTCATGTAGCAGTTGCATTACTAATTTTAATATCCTTTATTGCTAATACATATACCTAATCCATGAAAATTTGTAACCATGGTTGCACTGATATATGCTAATAATTTCAGTTTTATGTTGATGACAAGTTATTTTATCATTTTTTAAGTAAGCCTTTCAGTTTTTATGTTTATAATAGTTTATAAGCATTGATATCAATCTAATAAATTGATATTACAAACCAACTGATGTTTGTGACATGTCTGTAGGTGTTTCCATTCATAAATTACTTACTCATTTTGTCTCGAGATTTCTAGATAATGGTGAAAGAAATACAGTGCTAATCCAAATGCTCCAGAGAGGTATTCACGGCCAGCTTAGAAAACCAAGCATGAATATGCTTCTTATTTTCAATGAAGTAGTCTTCAAAACTTCCTAGCTCTATTTTAATTACATAAATGCATTGAAAACCAACTGATATTATTTACTTCAGTTGTTTTATTTGGATGTGTTGCATGCTGACATTTACTGCTATACAAGTTGAGCATCAAATTATTATGTAACAATTGTGCCAAGAAGTTTTTAAATTATTTCTCTTCGGCTATATCTTATTAGTTTAGTATGTTTTCAATCAAGAAGAGGTTTCAGAGTTTAAGAACTATATCTTAGATGTGATCACATGATTCTATTAAAATTTATGAAACAAATTCACTGTTTACAACTTGTATGTTTAAATATATGATTTTGGAAGTGATGATGACTTCTTTAGACACTTTATTAGTATTATGGAATAAATTTTAGTATATCATTAAGGACTGTGAGTAGTTCATGTAGCATTTGCATTGCTTATAACCGATTTTCATATCCTTTGTATAAGCTATTGTATATACAGTTCTAACACATTTCCCCCAGACGTTACTTATATGGTGAGTAGTTCATGTAGCAATTGCATTACTTATAACTGAATTGTATATCCTTTGTATAAGCTATTGTATATACAATTCTAACACATTTCCCCCGTGTGTTACCTATATGGTGACTGAGTGATGATGGTATCTTTAGGCACTTGATTAGTATTGTGGAAGAACTTTGAGTATATCATTAAGGATTGTGATTAATTCATGTAGCAGCTACATTGTTTATGAAGTATTTTTATATCATTTGGATAAGCTATTGTATATACAATTATACTATGATACATATACACATTCCTGCCAAGCATTACCATATGGTGATTGTTGTCAAATTGCTGATATTTAGAGAAATATAATTATGTGACTCATGGTTTTTGAACATCAAAGTTACTATGATGACCTTTTATCTTAGGATGGCTCCTTAGTGCTGAGATTTTATTTGCATGACGAAGATGCATAGATCGCTTCACAAGGAAAACCTTTTTTCCTATTGATAGTATGTGGTAGTTGTATGAATGGACTGCTTATATTTTCCTCGCTGTCATAAGATTCCAGCACAGTCAATTTTTTTTTATAATGCTATATACAAGTTATACATATTATGTAGTAAGAAATTTTCATTATAATAACAGGCACTGAAAGGGGAAATGATCTCAATACACCCCTCTAGATATACAATTTCTCATGATATTCTTCTCATTTGGTGACACATGGAAATTCCAACACCAAAACTCTTTCACATTGTCGCTCACATACATAATATGAAAGTCTATATTGATAAGGTTTCCTACATATATTAACCCAACATGCAAATTCATCATTATCATGTTATTGAATCCTAATTTATTTAATGCCTCCATAAAATTTTGCTTAATGTTTTGTACATTCTTGTTTTCATTGACATCAACCGATTTGATGTAGTTCCTTTTCTACCAACTCCCGTCAATAATGCCCTACTAGCACTTATGCCATATTGAGATTGATATTTTGTAATCTTTCGAGGGGTTGATGTCATATTTCTTGATACCAACTAATTTACCTTCATCTCTCTCGAATTTCTAATGCCCAATAATTGAACTATATTTCTTAGATATTTGTGCTTTAAAAATATGTTTACGAATTAAGCTTGTGCTATGATAGATATACCTTGAAAAAAAAAATTTATCACCCAATTTACTTTATCTTGAATTGTGCATTCATGAACTAGTGGCCTCATTTCTACAATTTTAGTTGATTCTGTATTATCTATAAAATTATCATTAAAGAAAATTTCTTGCAACTTCTGATTAATGTCCATGTTTTTCTAAGTGTGGTAAGATCTTGTTGTAGGTAAGATGTTGTCCCTACATAAAAAAAATATAAATTTTTAATTTTTAATTTGAACTTGACATGTACATTGAAAATTTTAAAATATTAAAATGGTGACTTCATTTGTGTGGTCAATATTCTCATTGACAAGCTCCTCTATATTTTTCATTTCCCCATCATTTCCAAGTACATCCACATCTCTTTCAAGCTATATGTTTTGTACCTATACATCTCCTTCATGCTCTCTATTTTGTACCTCCACATTCCTTAGGCTCTCTATTTTCCTTTAATGCTCTTCTCTTTTATAGCAGATCATCATTTTTTTTCATTTAAAATAAATACATTTTATAATATATTTTTTCACTAGTATATTTCTAAGTAGGTGCAGGTTTTTTATATTGATGCATCACACTATATACTAAATTTGGAGGTAAGGAACACTAGGGCCCCTTCACTTAATGTGCCCTAATGTATTAAATCTCTTTACAATTCACCAAATCCATTTAGTTCCAACTTAGTCTTATTTTCAAAAAATTAAAAAAATATATATTATCATCATATATATATCTTAAAAATATACAATTATAATTATATATAACTTATAAAAAAATATTTTTAAAAATTAATGTAGAAATTTGATTGTGAAAGTGGTCTTTTTTATTAATATAACTCGTAAATCTATTATCCCTTTTTATTTTAATTATGGTTTTTAAACTTCTGTGGTTATGGTTGATTGTTGCAGAATCCAAATTATCCACAGTTTCATAAAACATTGGTTGATGTTTCGAATCCCAACGGGGATCCCTCATCAAGACGAGAATGAAGAGTGAAAGAAAGTCACAAAAGATCAAGGTATAAATAGTGAAGGAATATAATGCTTGAGAGGAACCAAAAATAGATAACAATCTTAATTAAATAATTTTTTTAATTTAAAAGTTATTTTATTAATTTAATGATAGCTAAATTTTAATAATATTTAAATCTTAAATTATAACTTTAAAAACTTTAAATTATTTAAGTTTTAATAAATTAATTAAAATCTTTTTAATAAATATTTTAATTATTTAAAAATTAATTAAAATTTTATAATAAACCTAAGAATCATTTTTATATAATAACTTTAGACTAATTTTTTATATAATAAACGTAAGACTAATTTTTAATAATTAAATTTATTTAATGTATATAATAAACCTAAGACTAATTTTTAATAATTAAAATTATTTAATATCTAAAAAATTTTATTTGATGTTTAAAATTTTTTTAACCTTAATGTCTAAAATTTTTATAATTAATTTTAGCTAATGTCTAAATTTTACGACTAAAAATATTTTAATTACACCTTGAGGTTATTAATTCCTAACCTAAATTTTATATAAATTAATAAATAAATGATAATAATTAATGAATATTAATATAATATTGATATAATTAATTAAAACCTAATAAGTTGTTATAAATTATTTAAACCCTAATAAGCTATTATAATTTATAATTTACTTTTAACGAATTATTTGAAATTTAACTTCCCCTCACTGATAACAATTATTATTAATTGATTAATTTCTATAAATAGAATAAAAATTAATCAACATAAATAATTATTACAAGTGAGTGAAATAAAATGCTTTGTACAGACACGACCCTAAACTGCTTACTAAAAGGAGAAGAAGCAAACCTGCGAACTTATACCTTGGAAGCAGACATACCTAATGAGCAAATGTGTCTAATAAGAAGCCGTCTATTGTCACTAATCTCGAATCCTCCATCACTATTGATATTATGTAGGTTTTTCGTTTTCAAGGAGTGATCAGCAAGGGCCGAGGTTCGAGCTCGCTCATGTTTAATATCGGCACCATGCTCCTTCAGACGCTTTTGAAGAGAGCGCCCAGTTTCACCGATATAAATCTTCCCACATGAGCAATCAATCTTGTAAACACCTTTAAGCTACCCCTGACTAATGTTATCTTTAACTGAGCACATGTTTTGTCTAATGGTTCATGCTGCTGAGAATTGAGCAAAAATGTCACTCTTACCCAAAAGCCTGGCAATCTTATCTGTCACACCTTTGATGTATGGTAGAAAAACCCTTCCACCATTCTCTTGAGGATCTTGGCGTCTCTTGGATACGACAATACCTTTTTCTCTGTTTATGGGCTTTTTTATTTCTCTTTCCTTATACCCTATACTAGAGAAAACAAATGTCAAGTGAGAGAGCTCTTCTTCTAGGTGCTCCTCATCAGAAATTCTCAGGGCTCTGACAGCAAGAGTGTTTAGGATGCCAAATTTTTTAGCAGGATGATGGTTAGACTCAACATGAAGGTAGCTTTCAGTGTGGGTTTTCTTTCCATCTTCCTTTTTATTTTTTTTAATGATTCAATTAAGATTAACATTTGTATGTTGTCATGAAGAGCTTTTTTATTTTTCATGTCAATTACCTTTTATAACTCTAGGAGGTTCTTAATATTGCCTTTGTTTTTAATAAATGGAACTCAATTATATATTCAAAAAATAATAATTAGGTAAGAGAATTTTAGGATTATAATTTTTTTTTTTTCCAAACTGACAATGTGAATTTGTTTATTTTTTTTCTTTATTTTTTTAAAAAGAAAAACATTAGATTATATAATATTCCAGTTCAACCGATTGCTTATAAAACTTACAAATACTTGCTGGAGTAATACTTTACCAGATAGTCATATCATTCTGACCTTAGTGTCATTACATTTCAACTGTCAGCAGTTTTGATAGCATCCTATGTTCCCTTCTACCCAGGTGAAAAGCTTTTACAGTTTCAATACCATAAACATACTACTACCTTACATTCAGCAACAAAAATGTGGTGGACATAATGCATCATAAAGCTACATCCCTTTTAACATATCACATAAATACGATTCATAACAGGCTTTAACAAAAAACCCACAGAAATAAAACACCCCGAGCAGAACTGTTAAAATTGCCATCCACGGGCAGCCAATCTAAAACTTCTGAAAATAATCAGGCATAGCAGGCTTGAGATCTGATAGTGTTATGACAGGGTTACAAAGATTGGACCCATCCTGATGCTACTTCCCCATCTGTAGATGTTAACACATAGAACATATGACCAAAAACACTACAATGTGAATGTTTATTTATTTAAAGTTAACTCTTATGTTCAATACCTTCTCATGAAAAATTGAAAAATATATAACACAAATAATTTATACATCAAAAAATTAGTTCTATAATTTATATATTATAGTAATTTTAACTTGAATAATCTTTCAATTTAACATTCAATTCTTTTTTAATAAAATTGTTTTACTTAATAAAAAGTACAACAGCAAACATATTCAATGAATCTCTTAAAAAAAAATAATAATATACAAATGAAGAATTCTACCCACGTAACAGAAAACATATTCAATGAATCTCTTAAAAAAAAAAATAATATACAAATGAAGAATTCTACCCACGTAACGTTAAACTTGAATTTGACTGGACAGAACATGTGATATGCAAGAGAGCAGACAGCGTGCCTATTTTCCTGCTTAATCTTAGTGATGCGAAGCGGTTTAAATATAGCATTTGACATTGACAAGGAACATAAATGGCAGAAAACAAACCGAATTATAAAGATGCAAACGCATTTGAATTTTACTATACAGAGCATGTATACATGAGGGTACAACAGCCTGCCATATATTTTCATAATTTCCTCCCTCTGCTGAATAAAATTACTCGTGCATAGTGGTTTATTTAGGAGCAGAAAAAATTAAAATACAGCGTTTGACATTGACTTGGTGAATCCACGACTAAAAACAAATCGAAGTATAAAAATCCACAGGCACTCAAGCCAGAGGATGACAAAAGATTTTGGGCAGAGCATGACCCAAAGAATTGGGCAGCACATAGAGAGGGAGAACCACTTTTTTATGACTTGAATCCACCTTACTTGTGAGAAATTATACATTGAGGAAACTGTTACTTGAAAAAAAAAAAAGGTACAATAATTTTGTTGCCAGAGAACAAGGAAAAAATACTTCAAATTAAATGAATGTGAAAAATTGAAAATAAAGTATATTTAAAAAAACTTATAATAATTGCGTAAGTTGAATAGTTTTTATATTTATATTATAAATTAAAAATTTGAAATATATATATATATATATATATATATATATATATATAATTGAAAAATAAAAACACTCTCCGTAAATTTTAAATTATTTTTAAAAAGTGAATGCTCGATCAAAATATTTCAAAATAAAATATATTAGAAGTTAAAAAGATTTGATTATTATTAACATTGAAATACTTCAAAATTAAATATATTTAAAGTCGAGAGGTTATTAAAATTATTAATATTACATCAATCGAATCACTTAACTATAAATAATCGAATCGCTTATCGCTTACGCATAAATAATAATTATATTTAAATTGACGTCACTAGCCACCTAACACTAAATCTGAATTTCGCTGTAGGGAACATGTGATATGCAAGACAACCTGCCTTTTTTCCTGTTTAAAATTGGTGATGCGAAGTGGTTCACTGAAACGAGAAGAAGAATATCCAAATATAGTAGTTGACTTTGACATAGGACATAAATACACGAAAACAAATCGAATTTTAAAGATGCGAACTTGAATTTAACTGTACAAAGCATGTAACATGCATGAGGGTAGGACAGCCTGCCATGGTTTATTGAGGTGTTGTCTGATCGGCAGATTTGATTGGTTTTTTTATAAAAAATGTATTATTAAAAATGAAATCAGTAATATTAAAAAAATTTAAAAATTCTTAAAACACTTAAAATTTTGAAACTTGATAATTATTGGATTTACAAAAACGTTAAAGTAAAATATACTTTTTACACATTGAAAAGAGAGGATGAAAAAAACATTAGTTAGAGGATGAACCAAACTAAAGAATTGAGCAGCTCAAAGAAAACGAGATTCAAACATAAAAACAGTGTGCCCTACGGATTTTTGATAATACTAAAGGTAATTCCAACATAAAAACATGATTCAAACACTACTACTTCAAAATTCCCTAATTTTTTACTTAAATTCCACTTTTGACACTCTAAACAACTCCTCCCTCCACCTCCATAAAGAACTCCCTTTTTTATCACGTGAATTCACCTTACTAGTGAGAAATACATTATCCTTTGGTTGACCTTTTCTGAAGATAGAAGATAGTCTCATCATTGAAAGACTGACAAAGGTGGAATTTATCGGGGTTGCGGAGAATGGAGGAGCATTGACTGGTAGGAACTATTACTCATCAACACACACCGATTACGGTGAAGGTTAGGCAGGTGCTCCAGCTTGTTCACAGTGGAGTTCCATCTGTGTTAAAATTCAAGTACTTAATAGAAGAGGAGAAGCCTGGACTTGTTGTTCAGTGTGGACGAGTCATCATGGCAGGAGGTGGGTTTGTGGCCACTGGCCCTGTTGTGCAGAAGAACTATGCTGGTGGAATGACTCTGTATGTGCTGGTCACTTGCATCGTTGCAGCCACAGGAGGGCTCCTCTTTGGCTATGACATTGGAATCTCAGGTAACAAGAGATAACCCTCAATCCTCAATCTTGGCTAACGCCCTGTAATCATTCATTTTCATTTGAAATTGAAGTTCATAACCAATTTTGATATCGGTAACAGAGGGTCATAACCAACTCCATTATCAATACATTGTTTTACAGGTGGAGTTACATCCATGCCGGCTTTCCTGAAGAAATTTTTTCCTGAGGTGTATAGGAAGGAATCCACGGCCAAACCAAACAACTATTGCAAGTTCGACAGCCAGATACTGACTTCCTTCACTTCTTCACTTTACATAGCTGGGCTGGTGTCATCCTTCATGGCCTCGGCCACAACAAGAGCTTTTGGACGACAGAGGTCAATGCTGCTGGGAGGCTCAACCTTCCTCATTGGTGCAGCTCTAAATGGGGGTGCAGTCAATGTAGAAATGCTCATCCTTGGACGCATTTTGCTCGGTTTAGGTGTGGGTTTCTCTATCCAAGTAAGCGAAGCTCATCTCTGAAGACTAGCTCTCCCTAATCCTTTCAAACAATTACACCCCTGTTTTTCCATTTTCCTTTCTTCTTTAAATCGGAGTCAGGGACTTATACTGAATATTGTTATGAATTGTCATGCTTCTCAGTCCGTGCCTATTTATTTGTCGGAAATGGCTCCTCCCAGAATGAGGGGAGCTCTCAACATTGGCTTCCAACTATTCCTAGGAATTGGGGTCCTTTGTGCAAATCTGATAAATATTCGCACTGCCAAGATCCAGAATTGGGGGTGGCGTCTGTCTCTGGGACTGGCAGCTGTCCCAGCGTTAATAATGTTGGTAGGTTCCTTCACCCTGCCCGACACCCCCAGCAGTCTAATCGAAAGGGGGCAAATGGAGAAAGCCAGAGCCGTGCTGCAGAGGATCCGCGGCACGCCAGACGTGCAGGAGGAGTTGCAAGACATGATAGAGGCCAGCGAGGTTTCCAAGACGGTGAAGCATCCCTTCCGCAACATTATCAAAAGGAAATACAGACCTCAACTGGTCATGGCTCTGGCCATTCCCTTCTTTCAGCAGCTCACGGGCATCAATGTCATCGCGTTTTATGCTCCAGTTCTCTTCAGTACCATAGGATTTGGAGCAAATGCTGCTCTCTTGGCTGCAGTTATTCTTGGTGTGATGAATTTGGTTTCCATCATAATCTCCATTTTCATCGTTGACAAGGTAGGACGGAGACCCCTCTTCCTTCAGGGTGGACTGCAGATGATCATCTGCCAGGTATGTTGCCTCCATTCCATTTGGTTTGCTTGCCATTCGATTTAACTTCCTCCTTCATACACATCTAAGCTTTGCAACTGGTTTTTTCCCCATTTAATGATTGACAGATTCCGAACTGAGATTGATCTGAATACCAAAATTAATATTTCATAATGTAAATTTTCATTAATGCAGGTGTTGATTGCGGTGATCCTGGCGTTGAAGTTCGGAGACAATGGAATGAGCAAGGGATATTCATCGTTTACCGTCTTCTTGTTCTGCGCCTATGCCCTTGGCTTTGGATGGTCGTGGGGTCCCCTCAACTGGTTGGTTCCCAGTGAGATTTTCCCCCTTGAAATTCGGTCCGCGGGGCAAACTATCAACGTTTCGGTAAATCTGTTGGTCACCTTTGTTCTGGCACAGGTTTTCCTGTCCATGCTCTGCCATTTTAGATTCGGCATTTTTCTGTTTTATGCGGCTTGGACGGTCACCATGACTCTGTTTGTCTATTTTCTCCTCCCGGAGACTAAAAATGTGCCTATTGAAGAGATGACACGAATATGGCAAGAACACTGGTTTTGGAGCAAAATGAAATTAGATTATTCCACCCCTGCCCATCGCCATGAGCCTGTCAAATCCTCCAACCTGCCGGACCACCAAAACAATCTGGAATTGGTAGAAAATGGCATCCCGACATCTACCAATACACAACAACAAAAATAAAACGAAAGGGAACGAGGAGATGTTTGAAGTTTAGGGGCAAAATGACCAAATTCACAGATTTATCATGCAAACACTTCAACTTCCTTTGAAGGTGGCTCCCGTTATCAAGCTTGTACTAATGTGAAATGCCGATTGTGATGAGTGTGTGCAGTAGGGGATCCGAAGCGAATAGTGGTCAGTGAATTGGATGATTTTTGTTTGTAAATGTAGTTGTCATAATCTGAGTTGTGGGCATGACTTCCTAGGTTATTATAATCCAGGAAGATTGGAAAAATAAAAATTAGAACGTTGAAATCACAATAATTTTTTAAAACTAGTTGGTACGCATTCTTAAAATTATCCACCCTGAGAAATTCCAAGGTCAGCTTGTGCAGTTGCAACCCATGTTCAATTTGTTGAGTCTATGTAAATTATAAATTATATAGCTTCAATATATTCAAATGGTCCTTTCAAGGTTTCCCAACACTATCATATGCTGGAATTGAATTTAGATATTGAATCAAGGAGTGATAATTTACTTTTGCATTTAAGTTTTAGATGTTAGATTACTTTAAGGAGTGGGTTTTTAGGTCAAAAACTATGGGTATAATGTTTATAAGAAGATATATATTATCATTTTTATCATTTTGGTATCTGATATGTTTGGTTGTTTGTTTTTTTTTTTTTTAACTAATATTTTATGTTTATTTGGTATGTGATATGTTTATTTGGTATAATCTTTTCTTATATTATGTTTATTTGTATAATATGATTTTTTTTTTAATGATTAGAAAATGATTTCAAATTAGATTTAAAAAAATTTTGGGGAAAAATAAGTGAAAAATATAAAATATATGATTTTTTGAAGTGAAAATTTAAAGTAATAAATTTTCTCTTTATTTTTGAACCATAAATATAACACATTTTTTTTTTTTTAATATGGTTTTAAAAAACCTAAGTATAAGAAATATTAACTAGTTACGTTGTATTTTTATGGAGAAAAATTTTATTATTTATGTGTGTGTGTTAGTTTAAAGAGTTTGTAGATATTTGAACCAATATATGAAAAGAGAGTGAAACTTATAACATAAAGATACAAAAGTTGAAACAAATGTCAATATATAAAACAACATTGGACATGTTTCATGCAATGGTTCTTATATTTTTTAGTTGGATGGTTTGTTTTGTCATTCCCATTTACTTTTTTAACAAAATGACCATTGCAAAAATTAAATTAATGCTTGACATAAACTTTCAAAATGCCATTAGTTGAGCACTTTTACAATGTCTACTGTAAAATTGTTTTGAGATATATTACAATACTTTTTTGTAACTTATTGGGAAAATAATCTCTATGTAAATACAATATGAATCATCTCTCTTTGTTTCATTTCTTAGTAGATATTGCCTAGATCTTCTTCATTATCAATTCTACTTATTCTAGAAACTTTTTTATCATTATTGCCTTTTTAAATCTCAAAGGGATCATTAAACCACAAGATGTAGAATAGACAATGATAGGGTGTTATGTTAAGGCACTCTATGGTGTAAAAGTCACAAGTTTGAAACTCGATGGGAAAAAATCTAGCAATGCTAAGCGTTAGTGTGACCAAGTTCAAGTGTGATACTCGGGTGATTTTGACGACTTAGATGCCCCTAGTTCACAGTTACTCAAGCCACAAGTTAGTCATACAATCATCTCAAAACTCACATAAACCAGCAAATAAAAAAAATCTCAAACGAACCATGCAAGTGAACATCCCTTATCTATGAATGCATTTCCCAATATATAATTGTAGTATCGCATGCACCGAACTTGATATTTATTGAGCACCTTAGATGTCACTAGATCCATAATGAATACCACACTAATAGTCATATTTGGTGAATCAAAGGCATTCATCCTATTAGGATGTTCCAATGTAAGTCATGTTTAGAATCAGGTTTCATGTCCTCCATTAATCCCACTCTACACATTGTCAAAATGGAATGTCCTAACTCCACATGGACATGATTTGAATTTAATCATTGTCGAACCTCTTGTAATTTTGTAATAAACATGTAATTGTTTATTTATTTTATTATTTCAGAAAAGTTTAGAAAATGTCCAAAATTTCCTTGGAAGTGGATACAAGCCATCATGATGGTTGACCTTCCAAGAACACCATTATAAATAAAGGATGTAGTGAAAAAGGACATCAATAGGGAGATGCAAGGAAAATATGGGAAGCTTGAAGAGCAGAGGTGAGAACTTAAAGAGTGCAATATACTTAAAGATTAGAGGACATAGGAGTCCACGAGCTTGTTCATGGTGAGCAAATGCATCTATAAACTATGACCACTTGCAATTTATTATAGTGACTAACAATGCATGATGTTTCTAAGATACATAACTCGCCCTTTGTAAGAAATTTCTCGAGAAAAATAAATCTCTATTGTTTATGTTGTGTGGTTTCCAAATGGTTGTATTTCTAATGCTTGATTTAGATTTTTGTATATGCTTGTGTATACTCCACTCAATACAAATGCATGGTGGAATGGTATTCACCACTAAACATTGCTTAAATTTCTAAGTTAATAGCTCCAATATTTTTGGCACTGTATGCTCTACATAAACATGGGGAGGTTCAATATAGATCTTCACTTCAACGGTTAGATAGCTCATCTCTTATGTTGGGTCTTTTATATCTCATTTTTCTATTCACTAGAGTCATTGGGTGAAACTAACAATTCAATTTTCATCCACTTCATCACTATCATAGTTTCCCAGATGGATATTGAATCTTTCCAATGAATTGGAGGATTTCCTTCAGCCATTAATGTGTCTCTATTAGCTATGATGTAGATGGATTTCCCTCAAGTCTAATAACATGACCATTATCACCCTAATGACCTTAAGAAAAAATTTCAAGAAGAAACTTGTTTTGAATTTGTATTTGATCTCAATAAATAAGAGTGGCCTTGATGACATTGTTTTGGACCTAGATCATGTGAGCTCTTCTATTTTTAACTTTGCACCTTAAAAATGATAAAAGACCAATAATTACAATCCTCTTCAAGGGGGAAACCTCATTTTACAATGATTACAATGCATAAGACAATATTTGATGATCATATGACTCTCTCTCTCTCTCTCTCTCTCTCTTTATATATATATATATATATATATATATATATATATATATATATATATATATATATATAAAGTGTTCAGATTTGGATCATGGATCTAAGTGATAGCTCAAATTAAGTGTTCGAAAGAGTGTTGAACCTGAGCGACTAGATATATCTCGTCTTCCTGATTCTGACACTGTGAACGGTTCGAAAAACCGACCCTGTATGAATAAATTATCGTGATTTGAAAAGTCAAGTAAACTGCAAATTTTGGCTTTTGACAAGGTTTGACTGGGTTTTTGGAAATTCAAAAAAAAGAATATTCTAGAGACTATTCCTAGAATATTCCTAGAATATTCCTTCCAGGCCAGTCAGATCATGACAAGTGTCAAGTTATTATTCACCGAAGGTTTTGAAGGGCCAATCATAAGCTGTCACGTGGCATGCCTGGAGGCCTCCACGTGGCATGCCTGGAGGCTACCACATGGCCCAGGTTTGGTGTATTAAAATTTTGGTCGAACTCCACCGGAGTCGACCCCGAGACCTCCTGCACAACATGCGGGTGCTTTAACCATCTCTGCTAAAACATATGGTGAAATCCGTTTTGGGGGAGCGGAGGGGCCAGCCCCTCCCCATATGGTCGTCACGCCATGAACCATGGGCTAAACCCCAACTGGCTAGCGCAACCTCCACCGTTTTGAAGCTGGTCACATTGTGACATATCCGTGTGGATAAGGTTTTGTCCGACAGTTACTCTAACCGTAACCTCCGCCGATTTCAACGTTCACATGGTGCGGTCTATGTCATGGATTGCTCCGATGGTTGCGGTAATCCCGTTTCAAACTCCAGTGCAATGGAACTTTACCGTGGTTTTAGAATTGGGTTCTACCCAATGGTCTTCATGACTACGGTTTATGGGTTGCATGTGCCCAACCAAAACCTTAAATTTATTACTGTCGTTAGTATTGGCGGGTTTTTAGCCAAAGCGCCAAAATTTATGCGGATTGCCAAACTTGTCTTGAGTTAAGTGTGGTTGCTCCAATCAAAGGTTTTGCAGAGAAATTTGAAGACTTCTGAAGTTTGAAGAGCCACAGGGAATTTTTGGGCAGTCCAGGGCCATCAATGGATGGAGGCATAGATTGGGAAGCCAGAGCTCATTTTCAGCAAATGATCAGCCTATTTTGGATTCTTGATGTATGCTGGAGACAGTAGAAAAGGTTTCAGGGATAGAAAAGTATTTATGAGGGAGTTAGTTCCACAGAGAAGTTCAGGGAAGCTTAAGGGCGCCAACTCAAGGAGACAAGTCTAAGGGAGCCGAGGTTCACCTTCAGAGATATTTCAGCCATTCCAGGGATATAAATGGTATTATAAACCCATTGGTTCAGTTTAGATAACCATTGGTGTTGATTTTGTAAGTTGTAAAAGAAATTTTCCATCCTAATCCCAAAGAGCCATGCCAGTTGACAAAGGCTCAAGGAGACGTAGCCCATGATATTTGGGTGAACTCCTTTATTAAATTTGCTGTTATGTGTTGATTCTTATTTTTTGCATTATATGGTTGTTACACATACTTAATGTCAGAAAAAATAAATGTTCTCAAAGCACTTAAACAGTTAAAAAACATACACCTGTTTTCAAGTATAAATTTCTGCACAGTCATGTATAAGAAAGATCATTTATTTTTTTAATTGAGTGGGAGTTTCTTGCGCATAATAATTTCAAGTTATCCACCCATTTTTAGATCAGGTTGGTATCAAAGCACTAGGTTGCTTGCTTGATAGAGCACTAGGTTTCTTGTTTGACTTGAAAGGTGTTTTAACAGTGCAAAGAATTTGACTGTTTGAAAATTGACTGCTTTGAGTTTTCTAGAGGTGAAGGGAAAGATATTGTTAGATAAGCTCAGAAGAGAACAAGAAGGAAGAAAGGCTGAAGGCATCTTCCTTACCCAAAGGACCTCAAGGAAACCCTTGAAGCACAAGAGGGTTTGTTTGCAAAAGGCTGCTTGAAGAAGAGCTTGACTCTACAGCCATTTTGTTCAAAAGCTTTGTCAATTGTTGTTGAAAGCTTTGTGATTTTTTTTGTTGAAGTTATTTAGTTCATTTACATAATGATGACAACTTCTTCAAGTGAGGTTTCGAAATCCTCCTCCTTCACAAGATTCTTCGATGAAGAGATGAAGTGAGGCTTCTACATCTTGAAGGATATGGTGCAAATTCGGTATGAAGATAGAAAGGAAAGAACTAGAATTCATGAGAAACTGGTTGCTATGAAGGAAGAGAAAGAAGGACTTCTTAAAAGAATGCACAAGGTGAAGATGCAGCTCCATCAAGCCGAAGAGGCCTTAACCAAGAACATTCGTGAAGCAGAGGTAAATCACTGAAATTTGTCTTCAAATTCCTCTTCAGAAAGATGTGTAGGCTCATTTGAAAAGCACACTAGAGGTATAGGGTCCAAGTTAATGTTAAAATTGGGCTATGAAGGCAAGGGTTTAGGCAAACATGCACAAGGCATGATTGATCCTATTTTGGTTGAGGAGAGACCTAAGAAGTTTGGTCTACGCTATGTTCAATATTATGGCGAAAACTCTACAACCATGAAGGCATTTGAGACAACTTCAAAAAGAACTTTTGTCGCAAGTTCTAAACCATAAACATGTCAAGTTTTTTTTCAAGTTTATTTCCATTGTTTGAAGCCTATGTTGCAGTAAGGTGTTTGTACACATGTAGTTGATGGTGAGCATGAGAGTTCCGACATCTATCAAGAAATGAACACTAATGTTACTCTTCAAAATAAAGTTGGGACTTCAACAATTTCATCTCCTCAAGAAGGTAAAAAATATGGACATGCAAAGCAGCATTTTAGGTATAATTATTCCCATAGTCAAGTTGATTATGTTTCTGATAAGCATGACAAATCTGCATGCTTGAATGGAAGAAAGATTTGTTGTTCCTATTGTGGTCTATGTAACCATGAAGTTTCAAAATGATGGAAGAGGATGAAGGCATACAGGAAACAGATGAAGCGAAGGAAACTTGCTCAAAAGGTGAAAAATTCTTGCACACATTGCTAGAGAAAGGGACATGTTATTTCCCAATGTTGGACATCGCATCCAACTAATCATCCTAAGAATTTGAAGGAAGAGGATAGAAAGACTGGAGAAATTGGAACCAAATATTCCATCATTGATGTGAGAACAGATGTTTCACATGGAGAAGATTTTCAGCAGCAAAATTCGCCATGGAAGTGGCTTGGTAAGAAGTGGTTTGAATTCTTAATTCAGTAAGACATACATTCATTTGTACATATGCAAATTTCAGTCATGTATGCATGTTTTCTGTTGTAATCTCACATTTGTTTAAGCCACCTTGGATCGATGATCAAGGACATGATGTTCAACTACCTTCTATAAAATTCTTGCCATAAATTTCCATGTGAGAAAGGAAGACAATTCTTGACAAGAGGACAAGAGCATCTAAGGAGGGGAAGTGTTGACTACCTTCGAGTTTGGGTTCAAAGGCACTAAGCCAAGCACGATGAAGTGTAAATGTTGGAAAGAAGAGGGTTCTGTACTCTCATCTATTGAATAGATCAGGTAATAAGTCTTTTGGCATCCAAAATATTCCCAATCGGGAGGTGTGTCAGATTTGGATCATGGACCTAAGTGATAGCTCAAATTTCAAAGTGTTCGAAATAGTGTTGAACCTGAGCTACTAGATATGTCTCGTCTTCCTGATTCTGGAACCGTGAACGGTTCGAAAAACCAACACCATATGAAGAAATTATCCCAATTTGAAAAGTCCAGTAAACTACGAATTTTGGCTTTTGACTAGGTTTGATTGGGTTTTTGGAAATTCAAAAAAAAAAAATTACAGGGAATATTCCTCATAATATTCCCCAAAATATTCCTTCTGGGCCAATCAGATCATGATAAATGTCAGGTTATTATTTTTTGAAGGTTTTGAAGGGCCAATCATAGGTCACCACGTGGCAGGACCGGAGGCCGCCACGTGGCCTAGGTTTGGTGTATTAAAATTTTAGTTGGACTCCACCGAATTCAACCCCAAGACCTCTTGCACAGCATGCAGGCACTTTAACCATATCTGCTATGGTTGATTCTTAACCGTATAGTCTTTGGGTTATATATATCGTATGGTGAAATCTGTTTTGGGGGAGAGGGGGGGCCAGCCCCTCCCCATATGCCCGTCACGCCATGAACCACGGGCGAAACCCCAACCGGCTAGCGCAACCTCTGCCATTTTGAGGCTGGTCACATTGTGACATGTCCATGCGAATAAGGTTTTTTCTGACAGTTACTCTAAACGTAACCTCCGCCTATTTCAAAGTTCACATGGGGCGGTTTGTACTCTCCTCTATTGAACGAATTAGGTAATCAGTCTTTTGGGGTCCAAAATATTCCCAATGGGGAGGTGTGATCAGATTTGGATCATGGACCTAAGTGATAGCTCAAATTTCAAAGTGTTTGAAAGAGTGTTGAACCTGAGCGACCGAATAGATCTCATCTTCCTGATTCCGATGCCGTGAATGGTTTGAAAAACTGACACCGTATGAAGAAGTTATCGAGATTTGAAAAGTCCAGTAAACTGCAAATTTTGGCTTTTGACCAAGTTTGACTTGGGTTTTTGGAAATTCAAAAAAAAAAAATATTCCAGGGAATATTCCTGGAACATTGCTTGGAATATTCCTAGAATATTTCTCAAAATATTCCCTGGAATATTCCTTCTGGGCCAGTTAGATCATGACAAGTGTGAAGTTATTATTCGTCGAAGGTTTTGAAGGGCCAATCATAGGTTGCCACGTGGCAGGCCCAGAGGCCGCCACATGGCACTTTAACCATCTCTGCTACAGTTGATTCTTTATCGTATAGTCTTTGGGATATATTTAACGTATGGTGAAATCCGTTTTGGGGGAGTGGAGGGGCCAGCCCCTCCCCATATGGTAGTCATGCCATGAACCACGGGCTAAACGCCAACCGGCTAGCGCAACCTCCGCAGTTTTGAAGCTGGTCACATTGTGACATATCCGTGCGGTTAAGGTTTTGTTCGACAGGTAACCTCCATCGATTTCAACGTTCACATGGTGCGGTCTATGTTGTGGATTTCTCTGATGGTTGCGGCAACCCCGCTTCAAACTCTAGTGCAATTAAACTTTACCTTGGCTTCAGCATTGGGTTCTGCCCAACGGTTTATGGGTTGCAAGTGCCCAACCAAAACCATAAATTTATTTATGCGGTTAGTATTGGCAGGTTTTTAGCAAGAACGCTAAAATTTATGCGGATTCCAAGCTTATCTTAAGTTAAGTGTAGTTGCTCCAGATTTGGTGGAGCTGATTTAGGGGTCACTGGACAAAATTTGTTTAGGCTCTATCTTGAGCTATATTCGTCCATTCTAAGAGTGTGAATAGTCCATTTAGACTATCGCAAACACTCCAGAATGATTGGTGAGGGTTGCAGAGCCATCAGAGGAATTTTGAGTAGGTTTTTTCTTCAGAGACGTTCTAGGGGCCACTAGGGGCTAGCAACATAAAGAGGCTTAGCCATGATAGCTAGAGGCCTTTCTGAGTAATCCAATAGTCAATTTTGGATGTTTTATACATTCTAGAACTAATGGTGAAGTTTTTGGAGCTAGTAGAGAACTTATGAAGGTTGAGATGCTTCAGAGAAGTCCAAGGGTCACCAGGGCCACCAGGTGCCAGCAGGAGAATGAGGCCTATCAAGAGCAACCAGTATCCATTCTCAGCAAACCAGTAGTCTATTCTGAAAATTTTGAGCCTTATGAATCCAATAGAGGGATTTTTAGAAGCTTTTGAATACTTTTTAAGGCTGAGATGCTTCACGGAAGTTTTCAGTGAACCTAGAGCCAAGGGGTGCCACTAGGTGTTAGAGACGAAACTGGAGTAGCCGGAGGCCAATTTATGAAATTGAAGAGTCTATTATGACTATTTTGGACATTTTTAATCCAATGAAAGGATTTTTAGAGACATTTGAATACTTCTGAAGGTCGAAGAGCCACAGGGAATTTTTGGGCAGCCCATGGCCATCAGTGGATGGAGGCCTAGATTGAGAAGCCAGAGCTAATTTTGAACAAATGATCAACGTTTTTTGGATTCTTGATGTATGCTGGAGACAATAGAAAATTTTTCAAGGAAATAAAATGATTTTTGAAGGAGTTAGTTCCACAAAGAAGCTCAAGGAAGCTTAAGGGCACCGATTCAAGGAGACAAGTCTAAGGGAGTCGAGGTTCATCTTTAGAGAGATTTCAGCCATTCCAGGGATATAAATGGTATTATAAACCCATTGGTTCAGTTCAGAAAACCATTGGATTTGATTTTGTAACTTGTAAAAGAAATTTTCCATCCTAATCCCAAAGAGCCATTCCAGTTGACAAAGGTTGAAGGAGACGTAGCCCACGATATTTGAGTGAACACCTTTATTAAATTTGTTGTTATGTGTTGATGCTTATTTTTTGCATTATATGGTTGTTACACATGATTAATATCAGAAAAAAAAAAAGAAAAAAAAAAAAAGAAGGAAGAAGAAGTTCTCAAAGCACTTAAATAATTAAAAAACATACACCTATTTTCAAGTATAAATTTTCGCGCAGTCATGTATAAGCAAGATCATTTATTTGTTTAACTGAGTGGGAGGTGTTTGCGCATAATAATTTCAAATTATCCACCCATTTTCAGATCAAGTTGGTATCAAAGCACTAGGTTTCTTGCTTGACAGAGCACTAGGTTTCTTGTTTGATAGAGCATAAGCTTGCTTGTTTGACTTGAAAGGTGTTTTAACAGTGCAAAGAATTTGACTGTTTGAAAATTGATTGCTTTGAGTTTTCTAGAGGTGAAGGGAAAGATACTGTTAGCTAAGTTCATAAGAGAACAATAAGGAAGAAAGGCTGAAGGCATCTTCCTTACCCAAAGGACCTCAAGGCAACCCTTGAATCACAAGAGGGTTTGTTTGCAAAAGGCTGCTTGAAGAAGAGCTTGACTCTACAACCATTTTGTTCAGAAGCTTTGTCAATTTTTTTTGAAAGCTTTGTGAATTTTTTTGTTGAAGTTCTTTAGTTCATTGACATAATGATGACAACTTCTTCAAGTGAGGTTTCAAAATCCTCCTCCTTCACAATATTCTCAGATGAAGAGATGAAGTGAGACTTCTACATCCTGAAGGATGTGGTGCAAATTCTATATGAAGATATAAAGGAAAGTAAGAGACTGCATGAGAAATTGGTTGCTATGAAGCAAGAGAAAAAAGGACTTCTTCAAAGAATGCATGAGATGGAGATGCAGCTCCATCAAGCCCAAGAGGCCTTAACCAAGAACATGTGTGAAGTCGAGGTAAATCACTCAAATTTGTCTTCAAATTCCTCTTCAGGAAGATGTGTAGGTTCATTTCAAAAGAACAATAGAGGTATAGGGTCCAAGTTAATGTTAAAAATGAGCTATGAAGGCAAGGGTTTAGGCAAACATTCACAAGGCATGATTGATCCTATTTTGGTTGAGGAGAGACCTAAGAAGTTTGGTCTAAGCTATGTTCAATTTTATGGAAAAAACTCTACAGCCATAAAGGCATTTGAGAAAACTTCAAAAATAAATTTTGTCGTGAGTTATAAACCACAAACATGTCAGGTTTGTTTTCAAGTTGATTTCCATTGTTTGAAGCCTATGTTGCAGTGAGTTGTTTGTACACATGTAGCTGATGGTGAGCATGAAATTTTCGACAGCTATCAAGACATGAACACTGATGCTAGTATTCAAAAGAAAGTTGGAACTTCTACAATTTCATCTCCTTAAGAAGTTAAAAAAGATGTACATGCATAGCAGCATTTGAGGTATAATTCTTCCCATAGTCAAGTTGATTATGTTTCTGATAAGCATGACAAATCTGCACGCTTGAATGGAAGAAAGAGTTGTTGTTCCTATTGTGGTCTGTGTAACCATGAAGTTTCAAATGCTAGAAGATAATGAAGGTATACAGGAAACAGATGAAATGAAGGAAACTTTCTCAAAAGGTGAAAAATTCTTTCACACATTGCCAAAGAAAGGGACATGTTATTTCACAATGTTGGACATTGCATCCAAATAATCATCCTAAGAATTTGAAGCAAGAGGACAGAAAGACTGGCAAAACTGGAACCAATGATTCCATCATTTATGTGAGAAGAGATGTTTCACATGAAGAAGATTTTCAATAGTAAAATTCTCCATGGAAGTGGCTTGGTAAGAAGTGGTTTGACTTCTTAATTCAGTAAGACATACATTCATTTGTATATATGCAAATTTCAGTCATGTATGCATTTTTTCTGTTGTAATCTCACGATTGTTTGAGCCACCTTGGATCGATGATCAGGGACATGATGTTCAGCTACCTTCTATAAATTTCTCGCCAAATATTTCTTGCTAAGCAAGGAAGACAATTCTTGACAGGAGGACAAGAGCATCTAAGGAGGGGAAGTGCTGACTACCTTTGAGTTGGGGTTGAAAGGCACTAAACCAAGTAAGGCAAAGTGTAAAGGCTAGAAAGAAGAGGGTGTTGTACTCTCATCTACTGAACAGATTAGGTAATCAGTCTTTCGGGGTCCAATAGATTCCCAATGGGGAGGTGTGATCAGATTTGGATCATGGAACTAAATGATAGCTCAAATTTCAAAGTTTTCAATAGAGTGTTGAACCTAAGTGGCTAGATATATCTCATATTCCTAATTTCGACGCCACGAACGGTTCAAAAAACTGACACCGTATGAAGAAGTTATCGCGATTTGAAAGGTCCAGTAAACTGCAAATTTTGGCTTTTGACCAGGTTTGACTGGGTTTTGGAAATTAAAAAAAAAAAAATATTTCAGGGAATATTCCTCAAAATATTCCTAGAATATTCCCTGGAATATTCCTTCTGGGCCAGTCAAATCATGACAAATGTCAGGTTATTATTCATCGAAGGTTTTGAAGGGCCAATCATAGGCTGCCATGTGGCAAGCCCAGAGGCCATCACGTGGCCTAGGTTTTGTGTATTAAAATTTTGGTCGAACTCCACCAGAGTCGACCCCGAGACCTCCTGCACAAGACATGGGCACTTTAACCATCTCTAATACGGTTGATTCTTTACCATATAGTCTTTGGGTTATATTTAACGTATGGTAAAATCTGTTTTGGGGGAGTGGAGGGGTCAGCCCCTCCCCATATGGTCATCACGCCATGAACGACGGGCTAAACCCCAACCGGCTAGCGCAAACTCCGTTGTTTTGGAGCTGGTCACATTATGACATATCCGCATAGTTAAGGTTTTGTCCAACGGATAAACTCCGTCGATTTCAATGTTCACATGGCGCGGTCTATGCCATGAATTACTTATATGGTTGCAGTAACCCCGCTTCAAACTCCAGTGCAATTAAACTTTATCGTGGCTTCGGCATTGGGTTCTGCCCAATGGTCTTCATGACATCGGTTTATGGGTTGCATGTGCCCAACCAAAACCATAAATTTATTTTTGCAGTTAGTATTGTGGGTTTTTAGCAAGAGCAACAAAATTTATGTGGATTTCCAAGCTTATCTTAAGTTAAGTGCAGTTGCTCTAGATTTGGTGGAGTTGATTTAGGGGTCACTGGACAAAATTTGTTTAGGTTCTATCTTGAGCTATATTTGTCCATTCTAAGCGTGTGAATAGTCAATTTCGACTATCTCAGACACTCCAAACTCATTGGTGAGGATCTCGGAGCCATCAGAGGAATTTTAAGCAGGTTTTTGTTTCAGAGAAGTTCTAGGGGCCACTAGGGCCACTAGGGGCAAGCAACATAAAGAGGCTTAGCCAGGATAGCTAGAGGCCTTTCTCAATAATCCAATAGTCAATTTTGGTTTTTTCATACATTATGGAACTAATGGTGAAGTTTTTAGAGATAGTAGAGAACTTCTGAAGGCCAAGATTCTTAAGAGAATTTCCAAGTGTCACCAGGGCCACCAGGTGCCAGTAGGAGAATGAGGCCTATCCAGAGAAGCCAGTATCCATTCTTAGCAAAAAAGTAGTCTATTATGACTATTTTGAGCCTTATGAATCCAATGGAGCAATTTTCAGAATCTTTTGAATAATTTTGAAGGTCGAGATGCTTCAGGGAATTTTTCAGTGAACCTAGATCTAAGGGGTGCCACTAGGTGTTGGAGGCGAAACTGGAGAAGCCGAAGGCAAATTTCTGCAAGTGAATAGTCTATTCTGACTATTCTGGAAATTTTGACTCCAATTAAAGAATTTTCAGAGCCATTTGAAGACTTTTAAAGGTCGAAGAGCCACAAGGAAGTTTTGGGCAGCCTAGGGCCATCAGTGTATGGAGTCCTAGATTGGGAAGCCAAAGCTCATTTTGAGAAAATGATCAGCCTATTTTGGATGTATGATGTATGATGGAGACAGTAGAAAAGGTTTGAGGGACAGAAAAGGATCTTTGAAGGAGTTAGTGCCACAGAGAAGCTCAGGGATGCTTAAGGGCACCGACTCAAGGAGACAAGTCTAAGGGAGTTGAGGTTCATATTTAGAGATATTTCAGCCATTCAGGGATATAAATGGTATTCTAAAGCCATTGGTTTAGTCCAGATAACCATTTGCATTAATTTTGTAACTTTTAAAGTAAATTTTCCATCCTAATCCCAAAGAGCCAAGTCAGTTGACGAAGTCTCAAGGAGACGTAGCCCATGATATTTGGGTGAACTCCTTTATTAAATTTTATGTTATTTTTTGATGCTTATTTGTTTCACTATATGGTTTTTACACATGTGTAATATCATCAAAAACAAATGTTCTCAAATCACTTAAACAGTTAAAAAACATAGACCTGTTTTCAAGTATAAATTTCCGCACATTCATGTATAAGCAAGATCATTTATTTGTTTAACTAAGTGGGAGGTGCTTGCGCATAATAATTTCAAGTCATCCACCCATTTTTAGATCATAAAGGGTATAATTATAATAAAATGGGACCATGAAAGGTTCTAGCCTACATAAGAATATAATAATAGAAATGTAATCACTCAATATATAGGGCTTAATAAGGGGTTTTAGCATTAATATTGGGATTATATAGGGCTTAACATTCCCTTCCCCTTCAAATAAGCATTTTCCTCTTGACACTTGATTATCTCCAAGTGCTTCTACATGAAAAAATAATCTTCTCATGTTGCTTCTTCCACTAGTAGGTTCTTCCATTTAATGAGTTATTCAATAATTTCTTGATTTCTCAGCTGCTTAATCCTTGTTTCTTGGGTTATTTATGGTTTTAGTATGATTTTCCCTCCTTCATTAATCTCTAGTAAAATAGTTTGGACTAGGATCCTGTCATTGATTACCTTTTCTAAGAAAGAAACATGGAAGGTTAGAGTTTCACATGAAGATGGAGGAAAATCCAATTTGTATTCCATACTTCCAATCCTATACGACACCTTATAGGGGCCATAATACCTTGGTGCTAATTTATTATCCTCTTATTTTCTTGAGGGACATATATTTATATGGTTGTAGTCTCAAAAATACCCAATACCTCAATTTAAATTCTCTTTCACTATGATGTTGATCTACTTATCGTTTCATCCTATTTTGTGCTACAGCTAAGTTGTCCTTCAATAGTTTGAGAACCTGTTATTAGTGCCATATATGGTCATCTATTGCTTGAGGCTTTATAGTCCCTTTTGATGGCGATATTATGGATTGACTATGATATCCATAAAGTGTCATAAATGGTGGCACTTTTTATGAAGTATGGAAGGATGCATTGTACCACCATTATGAAAAGTGAAATCGTTTGACCCATTGTGTGTGTTTATCAAATTTAAAGAAATGTAGATATCCTTATAAACATTTATTCAAAATCTCAGTTTTCCCATTAGATTCGGGATGATGTTAGGTCCCAATAATATTAGTGTAGGCCCCTTATTATTATTATTATTATTATTATTAGTGAAGCTCCCTTATTCTTATTTTTGTGCTCGTGTGGCCCCCATATTGTTATTTTTGTGGCCCATAGAAGCCCACTATTGTTATTGTTGTGCCCTTACATTATTATTGTTATGTAAGCTCTAATTGCATTGTGACCCTTTAAGGAGGTCTTGTTGTTTGAATTTGTTGTAGTACTCAAAACCCCCCCCCATTCTGGTAAAAAATAGATTTAATAAATAATGGGGACCCTTTAGAATCTTAGATGAAATCCTTTTAGTTAATAAAATATGACATTTTTATTTTTTGTTAATTTTAAGGAGAAATAAACATATCGAGACTTAATGTTGATGCAATAAATCAAAAGGTGAAAAACACTCTTAAAAGGTTTTATTCACAATCTCAAATCACAACTTTGATATGTATCGCCCCTCCAACAGAAAAACCCGATGTGAATTCCCCGATTAAGAAATATGAGAAAGTTCTAAATGCCTTAAATAAGGTGAAAAAGGCTTTCGTGCATATAATACTCAAGGTTGGTCGCACCGCTACACCACATCATGTATCACAATTTCACATCGGAAATTTCCAATTGACAAAATCTCAGATCCCCCGATAAAGCTTCCTTCTTGATATCACATCATCTGTTATCACCTCGTTGCATCACAAATCCTCTATATCGCATATTTCAAGTACCAACTCCGTTTAGAATCCCTGATGAAAACTATCCTATACTAAGTCTCTGATAAAGCTCTTTCCTGCCTTTTTTTCTATAACTGTTATGTAAATCAAAGCGCATATCGGGAAAATTAGATATTTTTGGTTTTAAATGGTGCATCCAAAAGAAAATTGCAGTGTGAAACCTCCAATAGATGTTGACCTGGACAAGAGCCACACAAACTCACGTTTATCCATTAAAGTACAAGTGTAACGAATTCACTCTTGTCAAAGTCACAAATGATTTAATTGCTGCAATTTATTGTTAATTGATTTTGTTAGTCTCCTATACCAATAGGTGTCATTTTTCATGATTGTCTTGATTGAACTATGGAATATGTTCAAACCTTTTTCTTGAGCAAAGGTGTTCCATATTCTTGAAAAACCAAAAAATCAAATAATTTAAAAAATGTAAAGAGGGTATACCCTAAAAGAAAAATCAAAGGGTAAGAAAAATAAAATGGTCAAAAAAAAAAGTGAAAGAAATGAACCCCAAGCAAAAAATAGACCAAGGAAAGTGTGCAAATCCAAATGCCACTACTATTTCATTTTTGTAATAAAGCAATTGTGTGCAGCTTGTCAAAATTTTGCCACAATTCATGAATAGTCAAACTGTTTAGACTTGACTTATTCATATTTCAATTTCATGTTATAGAATAGAGAATAAATATCTGACCAAACAGTTTAATCTTGGCAGATAAGTAGATAGGTAGAGTTATTAAAAGGTGCTCAACAGTTTAATCTGAGCCCTTGGATGTAATAAGGGTAGAAATAGATAGATTATCATGTAAAAATAAAAGGTTGAAAAGGGTTTGCAAGTCTAAATGCACCCTAATAAAGAAGAGAAAATGGTAGTAGTAGATAGGGTAGGTAGATGGTTGCAAAGTTTTATCTGATGAATGATGCTGCTACATGTTTTTGATCCTTTACTTTCATCACAAATACTGAAGCAGGAAATACACTGGAAAATCACAGCAAGCAAAGTCAAAATCATTAACTTCCCTCATCACTTTCCCCTTAAGTTTTACTAATTTCCCCCAAAGTGCTAAGGTATTTGGAGATCAAAGGGGCTCAAGGCATTTCCTTGACTTTTGGAGGGACCGGACCCTCGGCCTAATGATCAAAAAGACCTAAGTACTTGAGATAATTCATCATTATAATCATTCACCTTTAACCTTTTCCTAAGTAAAATCTCATTTTGCTTAGGAAAATTATGCAAAATTCCATAAAAATCCCTCAAAATAACTTACTATTCTAAGTTTAAGTGTGGAAAATGAGATATTGTAATTTACTTCAGAAATTGTCACTTTCTTAGATGTGCAAAGTTTTTTGAGTTCCCTTGTCCCTTTGTCATATTTACATTTAACTCTATTTACTAAATCCCTAGTAAAAATGCCCTATCCTAAGTATATAATTCCTTTTAAATTAATATCCCCAAAACCCTCTATTATGTTTTAACCAAAGTATTTATTTCCCAAATATTCATTAAAAACCCACTATACAAGCCCTTTGGTTAAATATATCATTATACAATAGTCCCGCCCTTATGATAAGTTAACTATATCGGTTATTTTATCATATAAATAAAAACATATATACGAAAAACTTTAAACATATGATTTATATGTTTAATACAAAAATATAAACAAAACCCGAAGTTTTATTTTCTAAACCAAAACTTTGGAAAAGATCCTATGCCACCGTGGCCCATCCACCTGGCATTCCACCCGACATTTCAACCATCCAACGAAACCCCGCCGCAACCCCTTTTCATAATAAATATGGAGTTAATTAGTTATCAGAACTAATTAATAACCTTCCATCCACCAATCATATGCCACCCAGGATGATTAATTAAACGTTGATTATGACGGGCCCGCGTGATAACCACCCCACCATCTCCTCGTCATTCCAACCATTCGATCGAATTTCCGCAGATCTACGCCCCGTATCAATTCCGCTACTTATCCTTTGTCAGAGTTTTAACGCGCGGGGGACTTGGTGGTATTTGACTAGTCACCCGTCCACGTGTCGATAATCGAATGGAATCGCTGCCCGCTCATCTAATACCACCTTTGTCCATAAGCGGTGCGGGGACTAACCGCTTACCGCCCGGCCCTCCTACCCCACGTCAGCCCGTACCAAAGTGACGTCACTCCTCGAAAAACTAAAACCCCTCTTTTGACTTTGGGAATAAAACAAAATTGCGTGTTTTTATGTCATTTTCATCGTTTGAACGCTACTGTGCTTTCTGCTACGAATTTCAAATTTCCAACTGAAATCCACTGTTCAAATCGATTTCGCTCCAGATTTTCGCCAGGCCTGTGTTCAAGTATCCTTCTGCTACCACCTGGTACCTGTTAAAAACTAGATTTCCTCCAAGAATAGGTATTTATCATATTCTGCCCTGAACTGCAAATAAAACTCGGTTTTCTTTGTTTTTCGCTGAATCGGTGTTTAAATCATATTCCTAGGATCATTCCCTGAGTTTTACAACTGTGAATTGTTCCCCTGAAACTGCAATTGTGTTAATTTCCTTCATTTAAACTGAAATCGCGCCCAGTTCGTGAAGAAAACCCAGAAACTGCCATTTTGAACACACAAGAACCAAAATGGGAGTTCCTGTAGCCTTGAATGATGCTCCATTTTGAACCTGGTTAAAACCTCACTCCCTTGTCCATTGAGAAATTGCTTGAAAAATCTACTTAGTTGTCCCCTGAAGAGGTGACCAGAAGATCACATCCTTGGATAAACAGTCTTAATACTAGTCATAAGACTTGTTTACTCCAATATTGTTATCAAATCTATTCAGAGGTTAGGAAGCATAACAGCTAAAGAGTATCAGTGGTTAAAGTGTATCAGGTAAAAGTCAGTGAAAGTTAAAATGAAGTTACAGAGCAGTCAAAGGTAAACAGTAAAAGTAAATACAGAAGGCAGTAAAATGGTAAAAAGAGATGGGAATATTTTCACCAATAGTGATTTTTGTCTAAAGTGAAAGTAAAACAGTCAAAAGAGCAAGAAAGTAAAAAGATGAAAAAACATAACAAGAAGGAACATTTTTGCAGAAATTGCATATTTTAGTCATAGTTTTGCAGAAACTATTGTGATCAATCCAAGCTGAATTTTACAAAACTGAAGGAGGTTTATGTTCTTAAGCGGTCCATATACAAAAACCTCTCTCACTTTTCTAACAGCCATTATGGTTTTGGAAATATTAAACAATGTTGGAAAGAACTTTTTGCAGAAAATTCTAGTTTAAGTCATCATTTTGCAGAGAGGATTGTGGCCAATAAAAAACACTTCATACAAAACTGAAGGAGGTTTTTGTTCCTAAGAGACTCATATACAAAACCATATCTCAGTTTTTTCACAGTGGTTTTATAATGAGAGATACATGTGCATCTTTACAGGCCATTTTTCAAACTCTGTAAAACTCTGTTTTACACATATTTTTTACAGAGACTATTATGCATAGCTGGAGAGGAATTTTGAAAAAATGAAAGAGTTTTATCTCACCAACATATTTATCTACAATAACCTCTTTCACTTTTTACATATCTATTACGGATTGAGAAATAAAAAGATATCATTGGACCCCAAGTTTGCAGAATTGTTGGAGCAGATTGCACAAAGAAAGGAAGCAGTTAGTGACTTGGATGCCTCATCATCAACTAAGAGTTGGATCAAATTCGAATTCTTCTCTTTGTCATCACCTATCCATACAAAATAGTGCCAAATACATGCATTAGTTTGAGTGTCCTTTAATTAAGTTCTATTTATGTAAATAGTTGGAGAGATTTGTGAACCAATTTTGATATTTGTTTCAAGATATTTTAGTTTAGAATTGGTATAAATACTCCACTCTTGGAAGCATTTGGAGGGGATTCTATTACTTTGTTGTAACATTGAGATTTTCGGAATAAAAGAATTTTGGAAAAATTTATTCGTGGCTTACTGGATGACGATTTAAAGCACTGGACTTGTTGCAGGATTCATGTGTTGGACTACAGTTCAATAAGTTTTTCTACCCTTTTGTCTGAAATACTATATTAGTTTATAATATCATCATATCCATTTCTGAATAATTTACATAAAGGATTGAAACAGAATTTGCTTAATTGTACTATGTTTTCAAATGTGATTATTCTTAATGTTTTCTTCTAAATTAGTTATAAGCATGAAATCTTAAATGCTCCTGCTTTGCTAATTTAAACATTGTTGATTACTATAATAAAGAATTCTTCATTGCTCTTTGTTTGTAGTCATCTTATTTCTTTCTTTTGAACATGGTGAAATATTCTTAGCTGCCTTTCATCCCTTCAAGATCATCCCATCCACTTTAAATTTTAAGGATTGTTCTCTGTCTAGCTATCTTGCCCTGTAATACCATCTTGTGTTTAGAATAGAAATCCAGTAAAGCCATCCTTTGACTCCATAGCCCAATGGACTGAAAGCTCTCAACCTTGCCCTTGGTTTGTGGATTCCACCATTTTCCCAAAACAAACTTTGAATCTATAACTAGCCTAAAACCTTCCAAGAACAAAGATAAATTATAAAGAGAGAGCCCTCTCTGGATGCAGATTGGCTAGATTCTGCATCTAAAAGGTTGGTTTGTTGTTACCTCGGGTATACTTTCCTCTTACACAACTTCTAGGAAAACCTGAGTGATAACATAGTAGCGACTCCACTGGGGATCTGAATCATTTTATTGATACTATTGTTTGATTTATAAGCTATAGACAGAGTCTGAAGATCATCCAGGTAGCCTTTGAAATGCTTTTGCTCTGCAACTGCATAGTAAACAAATGTTGCTTCAGTCTATCTCTGGTTTAGCTTATAAAATGAACTTTGGATTCAAAACATTCAATCAGAATCTCTAGTTCAATAAATCTTTGAGAAGATTTTAATTAAAAATCTTAAATTTCTTAAAGAAATCATAGAAGTTGTTTTGAAAATTCATAAAAAACAAAATAATCATAAAATATTCAAAATTTGGTTTCCTGAAGAACTAACTTTTTCTTCAGAATTGTTTTACAGGTTTAGATCTGATCTATGATGGTGGACAGGGATCAGACACACAAAGGTTAAAATCATCCACCTGGCGACTCCAAATCAATTTCACAATCAAGACTCCACTGGAGGAATGAACCTCAAAGAACAATATGGAAAGATCGGGCTTTCAACTTGGATCTTAATCCAAGACATTATGTTCTTTCTCATTAAGAAATTTTTTCAATGTATATTGTATTTTATAGAAGATCTTAGATTAGTTTTTAGTTATTTTCCTTTGAAGTTTGTAAGTAATAATTCTCCTAATCTCTTTGAGCAGCTTTCTTATGAATCTAATGATGATCATTTTCCAATTAAGAAGCCTCAAATAATCAAGATTGATCTTGCAATCCCTGTACATATCCCTGTGCCATATAAAGTTCCAGATAGATTGTTGAGGAGGTAAATCCCCTCTGCGGACAGAGGCGATCCCTACTAGCCCAGCAGGGGTCTAGCAACAAACAAACAATGTTATGACGCAAGTTCCTAATTACGAATGAAAAGGCTGGAGATAGAAGCCTACCTGGATTCCAACGCTAGGATCTGAAGAAGAAGCGTCCCCGTTCCTCAGCCTTGGCAGATCACAATCCCTCCACGATCTCCGTGGATGAACACCTGCACATGGAAGAAACGAACAGATACAAGCATAGAAACCAGCATACGTAACTAAACATCAGTCAGAAAGGACGTTACTTGCATTAACATGATGGAAAACGGAGTGGAACCATAATCATAATCATCTATTAAATAATAAACGAAGAGAGATTACAACCAAGTTCTGACGTCGCGGTCTCCTTCGGACGGGTCTCCGGTCGTCCACGTCTCGCAAAGCTTGCCAAGGAAAGGGAAAACCTCTCTGGAGTCTCTCGACAATGGTCTCCTTACTTGAGTCGGCCTTAAGGGAAAGAGAGGATTCTTTACAGCACAAAGGCTCTTGGGAATATGGAGATACAAAGCTTAGGCACCTCAAGACTAGCTTGCCATGGATTTGAGCAGGCTTTTATAGATGGGGAAGGAGGGAGTTGGGATCCCTATTATTATGGGATTGGCCCTATCAACAAGGAAGGTTCCATGGGAGGTGGTAAAACCACTTCCCTTCTATAGAACTCCCGCAGCCAAACCTCCCAACTCAAGATAGGCAATGGTTTGTGAGTTTGTTGGAACTCAACTTCCGCCATCTTTATTTAAAAAACAACTCCCAAATTGGGTGGCGCGACTATGGCTCTATGACAGAGCGCCAGTTGGCGCGACCTCTTTGTAGTAATTTCCCCATTGGCGCGAGTACTAAACTGCTTGCCCGCGCCAATGACAAAAGGGGTGTTTTTCATGATTTTTGCAAGGAGATGTCTCAAGGGAAAATAAAGCTCATGCTCAGAGGGATGCATTGATGATGATTTCAAGGCATGACAATGTTCACAGGTCACAGAATGGGTCCTCCATTGTGCGGGATGGGAAATGGTAAGGACGGTGACAAATTACTGTGTAACAGATGCCCCCTAAAGTATGAGGCCCGAGAGGGACAGGGGTGAAATGCTTTACGAGAACATGTTCAACTGAAGGCCCGCCGTCGGAAAACCTGCGCAGAAAGATACAACTGATATCTCAAGTACATGATGTAAAAGTGGTATGGACGCAGCCATCCGAAACAGAGTATGTTATAATCCGGATCTAGGGTATGGGCGCAGCCATCCAACTAAGATCAAACCAATAGACTCAGGTATGGTCGCAGCCATCCAATCAGTGAGTCATGTACATAATGATAATAATCCACAATCGCAGCCTGGATTACAACAGACACAATCCAGGGTCTCGCGCTCCATCTCGACCCAACAGAGTACAAGTTCAAGCATGTGAATATGTGAGCTGAAGTCGAACATGCGAGAACATCGTCTGATTACCAACCAATGATGAAAGCTGTTAACAGACGCGAGAGAAACCACCAATAATGACAATGGTCCTCAAGGTACTACAGGTACAATCTACGGCGTGCGAATAAATGAGTTGACGTCGAACACCCACAGAATCACTCGATCGGAGGCCAATGATGAAAACCTCTCGTCGAATGCGACGAACCTGCCATTGAGGCATGCAGGCTCCAAGGTACCATGAAAGAGTCTCTAGACCAACTTCCTGGATAATGAGCTGAAGTCGACAGGAAGTGACCTTGATCGAAGGTGGGCCATAATGTTTCCCACATCATCGACACGAGATAGAGGAACATGATGTTTTGTTGTGAATCAAGATCGTATGAGAAACAGAGGAAGGTTGATATTTGCAGAGGCCAACTTCTCTTGAACACATGAACGGCACGACAGTGGACTTGGCATTATTTGACATCAACGGATCAGAGGTCATGGTGACGAGGCAGTGAACAGATGAGAGGTCAAAAGAGATTACCCAAACCCATGGAGGCAAAGTGAAGCAACGAGATGAGATGTCCCCAACCCGACACGGATGCAGACAAGTGCCATGTTCAAGAGCGACATACTGCCGACGACAACGACGATGGTTCCATTTTTCCCCACCATTTCTGGCGAGTACCCCAATTATTTTTAATAACAAGCTTGAAAGGGATAGCATATGCTTGCAATATAAGTCCGCCCTTCGGGCGAATCCATCCTAGTGCATTTAACGAGTCCTAGGAAGGAGGAACTCGGAGAACGTCATTTCGACTAGATCCGATGTCATCGGGGTTTAACGAGTCTGACAAAGGAAGAACTCGGCGTCTTTTCATGTTTAGAGAGTTTGAAAAGACAGCGGAAAAGAAAACTCCACAGGTCCCTTTTCGTCAATAGTTCCCCAGATCCGAAAAGGTAGAAAACAATATCCGGGAAAACCTCCTAGTCGCAATAGGCTAGGGTATTCCTTTTTCGTAATCAATCCCTCCCAGCCCGAAAAAGGGTTAAACTTATACTGGGTGGATGTCGATTCGTGTCCATTTTAACGAGATCGAAACGACAAGGGCCTCGGTGATCTTTTCATATTTAGAGAGTCAGAAAAGAGCTGAAAGATGACTCCAGAGTGACTTTTTCGTGTATTTACCGAGTCCGAAAAAGTATAAAATACAACTCGTTTCCATCATTTAAGTCGCAAAAAACCTGCTGCTGCATATACCAAGCAAGCGTAAAATCCATTTTCGACATAACACATGCAAATATTTGATAAAAATAACTTTTAAAACTCATTTAACGTCGAAAAAGTTATAAATATGTCTAATTGGTAAAAATAAAATTACTTTTACTATTTACCTTGGTAGAAAACAACAGTGGTCCATTTGGAGCAGAAATTTCTGTCGACGATTGTGACCAATCCAGACAACCATTCAGCTTCTCGTCTGTCACAGGTAAAAGGCGCTCCTTGCTCTACATTTTCATTCATTTTTTAATGATTTTCCCTTAAAAATCAGTCTTGTATGGTCATTTTTTGAATTTTAGGGCTGTGCCCATTGGCGCGGGTATCGGGCACGGACCCGCGCCAATGAGCTCTTTTTAATAAAGGGCTCGTGCCACATGGCGCGACTGTTCGCAAAACAACCGCGCCAGTGGCCGAACCTTAAATTTCGCCCAAAATTTCGATATTTAGACCAAATCACTTGGAATTTGAAGCTCATCAAAGATCTAATCAGGGGTTTTTGACCATGTGAATGCAGATAATCACTCAAAATGGCAATCGAATGGAAGGAACGAGAGCACGGAGACGAGGATGAACAGGCCATGCAAAGCCAAGCTTGCATGAATGCACTTAGAGACTGTGGATTGAAAAAGTTCTTCCTCACGCCATGTTTACGAGCTCAGCCCGAGCTCCTCCAGTATCTAATCAGTATCTGGGACGAAAATGAACAGGTGTTCAGGTTACGAGACCAGGTGTTGGAACTGGAGGTCACTGACATTTATTTCATCACTGGATTGTCCCGCAGAGGTCCAATCCCTGTACTGACTGGAAGCAGACCATCCGGGGAAAAGATGGAATAGGTAATGGCACGGGTGTGCCGAGGGGCACAAACAGGATCAGGGATCAAGAAGGTGGACATCCATACTATCCCTGACCTAGCACTGAGAGTAGTTCTCCATACCATTACGCGGGCTGCTGGGTCGCAGGCCCCGCACGAGGCCACGAAGACTCAACTCCTGTTGGCCTCAGAATGCATGGGTCCCTTACTGTTCAACTGGGCAGAAGCAGTAACTATCAACATGAAAAGGCAGCTCACAAGGTGCAAACAGGGGAAACTGAAACAGTTCGGTTATGGTTCCATCTTGGTATCGTTCATTCTGGAACGCATACCAATCTTCCAAGGCCAAGGGGCCGCAGTGGCGAGTCCGATACCACGAGAGCCACGAATGGCTCGCTGGGCAGCACTGATGCCCAGATCTGGAGGTGGCCAACAGATGTCCTGGAGGCCAGAGTTCTTTAGGTGGTTACGGCGCCAGCTGATCGTCGTGGAAGATTGGCCCTATTCGGGAACTGACTTTACCGAGGATCCAGATCTCCCACTACCAGAAGGAGATGACTGGGACGAGGAGCTGGGTAAGACCTCATATTTTTGATTTTATGTTTATATGTTTTTTTTTTTGTTAATACACATTCGTCTTAACACAATTATATATGCATGCAGATGTAGGACCTGAGAGACCAGCCGGGATGTCTCCAATCTCCCGGAGGACACAACTAGCCCCTGAGATCCAGGGGGAAGGTACCGGAGGAGAGGAACTGATCCAGAGCCTCGAGGGGATTGCCCATGGGATCCCGGACTATGCACGGCTATCAGACGTACCGATGGCATACCAGCGCCACACGGTGGGAGTTCCGAACCGGATCCACCGAATCCTGAGGCGCCTAGTGCGTGCAGTGACGTGCTATCATGAGCACCATGCGGATTAGTCCTTAGGATTTATGCCACACCTATTTTTGAGAGACATAGTGTCTCAGGATGTACTAAGACGATTATGTATATTTTTTGAGTTTTATGTGACACACTCTATGTAAACATTTTGATACCTATATATATACATATCTATTTCTGGATGAGTCTTTCTTTACATGTGATGATGATTTATAAATTGCGCAAATGTCTGTCTAATACCAAATTTGCTACTGCATCTGTTAATGTATTCAAATGCCTGGGTATATGATGATATGTAATGTAGTCAAAATTCCTTTCGAGTAATCGAATACGCAAATACAGACGTAAAATGGACGGGTTCCTTACCGAATAGTGTCCGTTCAGCTGTAACACTACGAGTTGTGAATCTAGGTACACGAGCAATTCACGGATACCAAGGTTTACTGCCTCGGTTAACAATTCCAACACGGCACTATATTCCGCGATATTGTTCGTGGTACGTCCTAAACACACACCTTGCAGGTCAATCAACTCACCAGCAGGATCGTAAATTACCCAGGCTGCGGAAGAAAGATTCCTGGTACTGCGGGAGGCACCATCCGCGAAACCAACAAATGGATGAATAGACATCTGCACAACCAGGAAGACCCGATCAGCAGAAAGATGTTTACAAAGCACACCACACTATGCACACAAATGACAATCACACACTTATGTACACACACCACACCAAGAAATCACTTCAGGCGTAGTACTTTTTAAGGTACAGCCCATTTCTGGGCTGCGCCAGCGGAACTCCTTCGTAATCTATAAGCTCATAGGCCCCATTTTTCAAAACGCGTTTTACTATATAGGGACCATGCCACATAGGCTGGAGTTTACCAGCTCCAAGATTACCATGTGCCTGATCGTACAAGAGGGCGAGATCTCCTTCGATGAAAGAACGGGGAGAAACAGTTTGATCAAAATGAGATTTGACCCTCTTCTTTTGTGCTTCGATGATCAAAGCAGCTAGTCGACGGGTTTCATCCAATCGTTCGAGATACAGAAGACGTTCTTCCTCAGGGGAGGTATCCGGTAAGAGCTCCACAGCTAATTTAAGCGAAGGAATTTCACATTCAACCGACAGAGTAGCTTCCAGACCGTACACCAATTGGAAAGGTGTGAACCCGGTTGCACTCTTAGCAGATGTTCGGTATGCCCAAAGAGCTGAGAACAGTTGGAGATGCCAATTGGATTTATGAATCCCAACTGTTCGTTGAAGCATGGTGACCAAAACCTTGTTCACCGCTTCAACCTGACCATTCGCTTGAGGGTAGTATGGTGTTGAGCTGTCGTGACGCAAGCCCAACGTTGAAGTCAGCTCCGTCATCATGTAATCACGGAAATGAGTACCATGATTAGTGACGATGGCTTGAGGAACCCCGAATCGTGCAATAACGTGGTTGAATATAAATGAAGCAGTCGTTTTCCCGTCAGCAGCTAGTGTAGGCATCGCCTCGGCTCATTTAGTGAAGTAGTCGACGACGACAATGATATACGCATGCCCCCCGGCCGAGTGAGGGTTGCACGTCATAAAATCCACGCCCCATTTCGCAAAAGGGCTGACGGTAATAACGGGATGCAAAGGCAATGGCGGCGCACGCATCTTGCGCTGAAAAACCTGGCATGGATGACATTTTCGGACTGCATTGATACAATCCTTGAATATGGAAGGCCAGAAATAACCTGCCCGCAGAATCTTCTGGGCAGTAGCATACCCGGACATGTGTCCGCCACAGGCGCCACTGTGGCAGTCATTCAAGACTTTCTCAGCCTCTTCCAAGGTAAGGCATCGTCGGAGCACCGAATCTACTCCAATGCGATATAAGGTATCTCCTACGATACGGTAGGGTTGGGACTGGTGCCGAATCCGACGGCGAGCAGTTTTATCCAACTCAGACCGAAATGTCGCGGTTTGAAGATACACTATAATGTCACCATACCAAGGATCACGAGTATCGATAAGAAACAACGTTTTGTCCAGTATATGATCTTCTGAGTGTGAGGGAACAGAGTCCGTAGGGAGAGAACATATCAAATCTGCGAAGACCAGTGATTTAGTTGACTTGGCAGTGGTAAACTCCAAGTCAAACTCCTGCAGGATAACGATCCATTTGGAGTACTTGCCCCCTAGTAGTTGTCTAGAAAGAATATACGTCATAGGGTTACAGTCTGAAATCACTGTTATCGTGCGCAAAAGGATGTAATGGCGAAAGCGTTGTACGGCATGTACTGCTGCTAAGGCCAACTTCTCGACATGTGCATAACGCGTTTCTGGGTCGAGAAGGTTCTGAGACAGGTAATAAACAACATGTTCATCACCGTTATCGTCATTTTGCACCAAGACCATGGCGATGGTGCTAAATGCGGCGGCTAGATACAAAGTAAAGTCGCGGTGGTAGTCTGGAGGACGAAGCAACGGAGCATTGACTAGCAATGTCTTCAGCTTCTCAAAGGATTCTTGAGCAATTTCGTCCCAGTGAAAGGGAACATTCTGCTTTAACAAACGAGTGAATCCTTTGGCCACCTCGGCATAATTCGGGATAAAGCGCCTAAGAAAATTCGCTTTCCCTTGTAGACTCTGTAACTGATACGGGGAGGAGGGTGATGGGAGATTTACGATGGCCTCAACCTTTAGAGGGTCGAGGCGAATTCCGTCTTTCGAGACTATAAAGCCTAAAAGACGGCCAGAATCAACGCAGAAGACGCACTTATGAGGGTTGAGCCTGATATTGTAGCGTCTGCAACGAAGGAATATCTGGCGGAGATGCTCAGGATGGTCCTCTCGCTTACCCGAATGGGCTGGCAAGTCGTCCAGATAAGGTTGGACAATATGGAGAATATCATGAAAAGCGTAGGACATCGCACGCTGAAACGTGGCGCCAGCGTTTTTTAAGCCGAACGGGAGTTTTTTGTACGCGAAAGTGCCCCACGGACAGATGAATGTGGTCTTATGTTGATCCTCAGGTGCAATATTGATTTGGTTGTAGCCTGAGAAACCATCCATTAAGGAATAGATCTCACTCCCGGCACATTCGTCGATGATCTGGTCGATGAACGGAGTGGGATAATTATCCTTAGGACAGGCGCGATTGATATCACGATAATCCACACAGACTCAAATTGTACCCTGCTTTTTATCAACAGGGACGATATTGGACACCCATTCTGTAAGGGGGATAGGATAAATAAAACCCGCGTTCAGAAGTTTTTCAACTTCTGCCTTGATGGCGGCGGCTTTCCAAGGATGCATGGGACGTAAGCCTTGGCGCACGGGTTTCGCACCTGGGTAGGTTGGAATCTCGTGCACGACAATACTCGGATCAATTCCCGACATTTACTCGTAAGAACATGCGAAAACATCTCTGAATTCTTTGAAAAGCTCAGTGTAGACTTGAATCTCCTCGGGAGAACAAGTCACACCCACATGAATGTTCTCAACAATCCCCGGTTTAACGGAGATGTCGATTGGAACAGTTTGAGTAATGTTACTCAGATTACCCTCCGAAAAGACCTCGTGCATTAAGATCGGTGTTTGAAGAGGAGGGGAAGGAACCTGAGTATCATAACGCTCCAGACAATCAGTCATTGCCCCCAAGCTGGGCATAAACGAGGAGCGATGATGTCCATCGCCCCAGGGCAGCTCCTCAAGAGACATAGTTTCAATGATAGCCTCATCTGAAGGAAAAGTCTCTCCAAGAGGATCAGGTGAATCAGCCTGACCAAGCCAGGGGGATTGCGAGTAGACGTCAAGAGCCATGCTCGTCGGAGCATGCTGAGGAGGCGGAGGGTCCGATGCGGCAACAATCTCACAGTAGCTGATCTCTACTGGCGTTAAAGGCATGGATTCTCCAAACTCATATACCTGCTCAGGTGTAGGAATAATCCAGGGGTCATCAGTCCTGGACAACATGTTGACTTGAGCGGTATTCGGTGGCGGTGCGGGGAATATACCCATGAGAACTGGGTATTTGAAAAGACCAGGTCCTATGCTGTCTGGGGGATTCAGAATTTGATCCACGTATGGCACGTTGTTCTCAGAGCTAGAGGTGAAAAATGACAACTGATCTACCGTGACAATCTTGCCCTCATGGGGGAACTTAATGAATCGAAAGACGGTAGACGGCACGCAGAGCATGGCATGGGTCCAGCTGCGGCCAAGAAGTATATTGTAGTTGAGTTTAGCGTCAACCACTTCTACTTCCACGTTGACAGTTTTTCCTTGTAATGTGATCGCAAGACTCTCGAGAACTCCCAGGGGTTTAGATTCCCGACCATCAAATGCCTCAAGGGAATTGGGAGATGACGACAAGGCTGGAGAGCCGATGGCCTTCCAGCAAGCGGAGGACATAACGCAGGTAGATGCACCCTCATCTACGATGGCCCTATGAATGTTCAGACCGTTAATCCCGACTTGAATGACCAAAGCAATTTGATGTGGAAGCCGGGGAGTAAAATTCTCCAGATCGAAGGTGAGAAGGCTCGAGTCGGCGGGATCGATACCACTGATGGCAGACAGTAAAGCCTTCCATTGTGAAGGACAACTTTGAAGAACCTCAAGTGCAGACATGGCACATGGCGCCTGTGCCAGATCCTCAACGATACTGTAATGTTGAGCGGCACAAGCATTTGGATTGTAAGAGGATCTTCGAAGAACACCCTTGGGAGGTGGTTTCACAATAGGTTCGGGAGTCGGCTTCTCGATTTCTAATGGACCGGAGGCAGGTGGGGGAGGCGGCCCTTCTGCAACTGCCTTCCCAGGTGCCTGCCGCGGTTCATTGTAATCCTTCGATCGCATAGCGATAGTGATAGGTGCATTAGTCTTCATCATGAAAACCTGAGACCCAAACGGTGCAGATGGTGACGCCTGTTCGACCATCTGGGTCTGCTGAGATGGAAATGGCTCTTTTAAAACAACCGGAGTCCCTTTAGAGCCTTTAAGAAGTTGACTAACCTCGGACCGTCGTGGACAATCCTTAGTGTAATGGTCACCTTCACAGATGAGGCAAGGGAATTTCGGCTTACGTTGGGAGCCATCCTCAGTTCGAGATTTAGATTCCGGTTTTGGGGCATCAGATTTTGATTTTCCTTTGCCCTTCTTCTTCCCCTTGGAGGATTTGTCCGCAGGATTGGCCTGAACGGCATTTACCTCCGCGGTTTTACCAGAATCGGATGAGGCGGGATTAGCAGAGGTATTGTTGGAAGAATTAGCCTTATGCTTCCCATTCGAAGACTTCTTCGAATTTTGAGAAACGGAACCAATGACACCATCCACCGTAGGGGTAGGCAGAGCCTTAGTGGTTCCGGGCCGTGGAGCATCAGTCAAGATGTCATAAAGCGTGCCAGACTACGAATAGACAAGATCCAGATACTGGGCACGCGTGATAGCTTGTTCCTCCGTCACACACGCTCCCATCGCGAGATCCTGAGCAATTTTATTCACAAAGGAGGTGGTGAACCAGTGAGTCAAGATCTGATCAGGTATGTGAAACTTGATCAATCGACGACGGCGTCGCCACTCATGGATGTGATCCGAAATGTGAGTGGCCGTGTCCTGCTTCAAAGAAGTCAGGAGGTGCGTCCCGGCCTCATACCGGACCGGTAACTGGAAATGCGTGAGGAAAGCCATGGCTAACGAGTTGAAATCTTGAAAAATACCACGGGATAGCTCTATGTACCACTTAGCAGCAGCTCCTGTTAAAGTACGCTGGAAAAGACGCAGACGAATCGAATCGTCGGTCCAAGAGTTAGACGAGCACCAGAGGTGATACGTCATCACATGCGCCTGGGGGTCTTCTCCAGCTTTGCCCTCAAACTTGGGATAGTCACCTGGTATCTTGGTGGGAACTGGAGGCCAATATGGATTATGAGCAATCGGATCATTGGTCAACTTCGAAACGTCCGGTAGTTCCAAGGTAGCCAGGAACGGCAATGGAGGGTTAACTACCATGCCAGTCCCAGGATAAGGTCTGGTACCTGCGTTCCACGATGGTTGTGAATATCCCTGCCCCCATGGGTTCTGTCCCTGAGGATTCTGACCGTAGGGGGCATAGTTCGTATAACCAGACTGATTTGGCTGCTGGTAACCATAGTGCGGGGCTTGATAACCAGGGTTCGGGCCCTGATTAGGCATCTGCCCTGTATAAGCAGCGTTTGGATTTGGCTGCTGAGCGTAGGTATAACCGGGTGGAGGAGGATGATACTGAGAGCCTCCAGAGTGGTTATAGTTCGGTTGAGACTGACCATGAGGATATTAACCACTCTGAGGATGAGTAGGCTGCTGATAAGTGGAACCCTGCAAAGCCTGGTACGTAGGGCGCAGCTGTCGATTTGGCTGCGGCATTGAATGAACAGGCTGTTGGGCAGAGTGAACGGAATGAGAGGGTTGCCCTGAATGAACAGGTTGACTCGAGTGAGGGGGCTGGCCTGAATGAACAGTCTGGCCCGGGTGACCAGGCGGTGTTGGTTGCGCAGGCTGACCTGGTTGTAAGTGAGCCCCAGGTTGTGCCGGATGGGTCGGCTGGCCCGGAGGCGGAACACCGGGCTGTACCGGATGAGCCGGTTGCTCTGGTGGAGGAACAGGACCAGGTGCTTGCTGAAAACCAGTTTGACCTGAAGCAGAACCATAGGGTGGTCCTGGCTGATATGCAACATTAGAAACAGCAGGATACTGCGGTTGCATTGGTAAAGACGGCTGGATTTGCCCCCCAGGACCATAGGCTTGTCCCGGTTGATACCCTAGCTGAGGTTGAGCAGGTTGACCAGCAGGGCTATAATATGGTCCTTGCGGATTGTACAATGGCCCTTGCTGGCCCGCAGGGTAGCCTTGGATGGGCTGTCCCTGTGGGTCATACAAATAGCCAGGTTGGCCCGCAGGTTGGCCTTGAAAGGGTTGTCCCTGCGGGCTGTAAGCCTGGTTGTATGGTAAACCTTGAGCATACAGATAAGCCTCAGGAGCAGGGAGGCGCAAAACCTCCCCGTGCTCGTCAAACTGACCTGGGAATGCATACACGGGAGTGCCATCCTGCGCATAGTGCGAAAAGAAGGATCGGTAAGGATCTTGGGGAACTTGTCCAGCTCCGGTGTTCGGCTGCTGCAAAAACAACCGATACTCCTCTGGAGAGATATTCTCCGGTATAGTAGTAGCTAGGTAAACGTCTTCAGGAGTTGGCCCAGCCCTAGTAGCAGATGCTGAGACAACAGAAGAAGAGGCAACCACACAAACAGTGGGCCGAACGGGAACAGAAGTGACGGGCGTCGAAGGGGACACCCCGGGTGTAGTGGCAGTTGGTCTCGACGCGGGAGATGATATCCCCATAGAGGCTGCAGCTGAAATGATCTGACCTAGAGATCTGTATCCCTGTGGTAAAGAAGGACTGGCTGACGACGTGGTAGCCAGCTCGGAGCCGTCTCCCTCAAACAATCTACGAGGGATGTGCTGATAGTCATCAGACCCCGGAATTTCCTCACCAGAATCACTCATGGTTGATCCTGCCGTTAAATCACGCAAAAGGCGGCGAGGACTAGGAGGAAAAACAACAGCAACAAACGGTGAACCCGATGTAAGAGAAAGGAAATCAGCTCCTAATCTTAATTCAGACACAGGGTCCGAAAAGGGCCAATTGAACTCAACTGGTCCTCCAAAGGGTTGCTCGGCGAGAACCGGTCCCCCGTCAGGAAACTCGGAAACAACAGGCTACTGTGGTTCAACAGAAGGCTGAGAAGCTTCTGAAGAATCATCCGTGTAAGGACTACCAGTAGACGAAACCAATGGTTCTGCCACTGTGGCAAAAGACTAGAAGAAAAGAGCAAACACACACACGGGCTGAAAATGAGTTAAGACACACGATCAAACGGTCAACAAGCAATGTCTAAATAGGTGTGAAATCGTGGGCGATTAATTTTACCACATTGGAAAGTAAGAAATTCTACCGTTTCATGTTTTAAGAGTCGAGAAACGATAAAAAGATGACTCTATCTCTTTCAGAGTTGACACAAGCATGAAAGGACAAGCGCTTGACGCTCTTTTCAAGTTTAGGGAGTCAGAAAAGACCAAATGACTGCTCAGGAAAAACTAGGCACAAAGGGTGTACCAAATATCCATGAACTGCAATATACACCTTGGTTTCAAAAATGAAACAGAAATCGACCAAGGACTTTCCGTACGTGCAGGTAGTCTCCCCGAATGCTGTGTTCGGTGTATCACGGGTATAGGGCGGCAGACTCGGCTTCCTGTGGATAAAGGATTGAAAACCTAGAGGGGTCTCCCTTTATATACGCGACAGTACGGGGAGCACAAGTCCGTACTAGTGCTGTCTAAAGCCAACAGGCGAACGACAGCTACTAGGTTTAACGACGCCGGAACACGTCTCTAGCCTAGACCTTCTAAATATGTTTCGTTAAGTTCCAATGCTGCCTTAGGTTAATTGAATAAATTTTACAGTTGATCTTCAATTAAGTTTCAATTTCCAAGCCCTATCGTATGTAGTGTCTCCTAAATGCAAAGCTATATGCCACAGTGCAACATTTCGTTCGATGAAAACTAATTAGAGAAGAGTTGAAAGCTTTTACGCAAACGAAATGAAAGGAAACCAAGCAACGAGATCTCTAATGCAACTAACGCAATTGACAACTTTTCATTCAAAACACTAATCACTAGTGATATGGAAAATATCACAATTTGCACTAATTAACAAAAGCAAAAGAGATTTTTTTTTTATTTTCGGTGTTTAAGAGCTAATATGCACTAAACAAACTTGAAAACAAATGGAGCAACTTGAGAAACGATATTCAAGAGAGCGAAACAAACACATTTCACTCAACAACACAAGCAATCAGATCCCCAAATCGACCAAAGTCTCTCAAAGCAAAGAAAAGACTCAAAATCTTCCAATGGACCATGTGATCTAGGTCCAAAGCAAGACCAAACGAGTTTCGAATGAAGAAATGAAAAATCACCCAAAAATAGCAATAAAACAATGAACAACTACTTAGAGAATGTGGAGAATCAATCAGATAGTTGACATGACAATCGAAACACCAAAACTCCCAAGGAGGGCTCGATACACTAAGCCACTAGATGCCCTAGGGCTTAACACGTGAAATCGGTAGATAGAAGCAAACAACCAAAGGACAAAGGTGAATTCCCAGTCAAACAGGACTCCAACACACTCAGGCAGTCGAAAAATCAAGAAGAAAAACAGTGATCAACTTCAGAGAGCTCAAAAATGAGAAAACTCAAAAAACTTACAGGGGTGGCGCGACTGTAAGCGTGAAACTAGCGCCAGAAAGCAATTGGCGCGGGTTGAACAAAGGCAACATGCGCCAATTGGCGTGACTGTCGGGTTAAAAACCGCGCCAGTCGAGTTTCTCAGCCAAAAATTAAAAATAAGCTACTCCAAAAACAGACCAATGCAAGCTAAGCAATCCAAGAAGCAAAAACACACAAAGAACCCAACCCAGAAGGTTCATCAAGCAAGGAAAAGCAAGATACAAACGGCAAGGCAAGACAAAGACTCCAAGTTGTTCAGTCCGTAAACCAACCCGGAGATTGACTGAAGTAGCGTTGATCTACTCCGCTAATGCAAGGCAGAAGCGTTTCGAAGGCTATCTGGCTGTACTTCAGGCTCCGTCTATAGTTTACAAATCAAACAACAAGCTGGTTCCCCAGTGGAGTCGCCAATTTTTTGAGGAGGTAAATCCCCTCTGCAGACAGAGGCGATCCCTACTAGCCCAGCAGGGGTCTAGCAACAAACAAACAATGTTATGACGCAAGTTCCTAATTACGAATGAAAAGGCTGGAGATAGAAACCTACCTGGATTCCAACGCTAGGATCTGAAGAAGAAGCGTCCCCGTTCCTCAGCCTTGGCAGATCACAATCCCTCCACGATCTCCGCGGATGAACACCTGCACATGGAATAAACGAACAGATACAAGCATAGGAACCAGCATACGTAACTAAACATCAGTTAGAAAGGACGTTACTCGCATTAACATGATGGAAAACAGAGTGGAACCATAATCATAATCATCTATTAAATAACCAGCGAAGAGAGATTACAACCAAGTTCTGACGTCGCGGTCTCCTTCGGACGAGTCTCCAGTCGTCCACGTCTCGCAAAGCTCGCCAAGGAAAGGAAAAGCCTCTCCAGAGTCTCGTGACAATGGTCTCCTTACTTGAGTCAGCCTTAAGGGAAAGAGATGATTCTTTACAACACAAAGGCTCTTGGGAATATGGAGATTCAAAGCTTAGGCACCTCAAGACTAGCTTGCCATGGATTTGAGCAGGCTTTTATAGATGGGGAAGGAGGGAGTTGGGATCCCTATTATTATGGGATTGGCCCTATCAACAAGGAAGGTTCCATGGGAGGTGGCAAAACCACTTCCCTTTCATAGAACTCCCGCAGCCAAACCTCCCAACTCAAGATAGGCAATGGTTTGTGAGTTTGTTGGAACTCAACTTCCGCCATCCTTATTTAAAAAACAACTCCCAAATTGGGTGGCACGACTACGGCTCTATGACAGAGCGCCAGTTGGCGCGACCTCTTTGCAGTAATTTCCCCATTGGCGCGAGTACTGAACTGCTTGCCCGCGCCAATGCCAAAAGGGGTGTTTTTCATGATTTTTGCAAGGAGATGTCTCAAGGGCAAATAAAGCTCATGCTCAGAGGGATGCATTGATGATGATTTCAAGGCATGAAAATGTTCACAGGTCACAGAATGGGTCCTCCATTGTGCGGGATGGGGAATGGTAAGGACGGTGAAAAATTACTGTGTAACATAGATATAAGCCCCTTATTTTACCTCCTATACTCCATGATTTTCCTGAAAAATACTACAAGTATCTTCCTAGATTTGATGGAGAGAATGGTATCATTGCCCAAAACATATTCAAGGTTTTGAGAATTATTTGATTTATTTGAGATTGATGAAGATGATGCTAAAATCGATTCTTTTTGCTCTTTCTTTGCAAAATAGAATAAAGAGTTGGTTCAAAAATCTACCTAATGCTAGCATCTCAAATTTCCAACAATTTATCAAACTTTTCTCATAGGATGGATAATAAAACTTAATCATTTTGTGATCATGGAAGAATATAATCAAATAAAAAGACATCCAATTGAAACAATACAACAATTTTCTGACAGATTTAATCAAGTTTATTATTCAATGCCAGAAAATATTAGACCTCCTCATGATTCAACTTTCTTGCATTATCCAAGTGCCTTTGATCCAGAAATAGAATTTTGGTTAAGAGAAAGAGATCCAAAAACACTTGTACAGATGCAGAACATTGCAGTTGATGTGGAAGTTAATCTCCAAATTAAACAGGAAAAGTTGAAAGTAGAAGAAGAGAAAAATAAAAATATTTCAGAGGTAAAACTTAGCCTTTGGTAAGAAAACTAGATGAAAGAAAACAACAGATCACTATGAAAGATGATTTTTTTATTCAAAATCACCATGAAGAAATAGAAGAGGTTGATAGCCATGAACAAATTTCTCTTAATTGAAATTATCATAGATCAGAAAATGAATTTATAGATCAATATGAGGAAGAGGAATCTGCTAATCTAATGTGTATGTTTGATGACATTCCTTATTTTGATTATTTGCCTAAGTATGATCATTATGATGATAGTTATGTTCTCCAAAGTCAAGCTAAATTTACAAAGCAATCACAAGCTATTTCGTGGGATGAAGAAACTTCGTTTCAACAGATTGAAGACAGTGATCAACCAATACAGATCAGCCATGAGAGTGAAGAAGGAAGAGCAGAAAATGTGGAAATAAGTGAAGGTTCTTTACCTCTTTTTTTTGCTTCATTTCAGTTCATTAGAGACAAATTTCATGCCATCAATAATCGGCAATCTTTAGGAATTGTGATTGATAACAAAGAAGATAATGAAACTATTGATCAAGATTTTTTAGTTTCACAATTGCAGTTATCAGTTGCCATTGAAGCAAATGATCAAAGAACACAAGAAATTTCCATGCCACTATTTTTTGAATCATTTCAGTGTTTAAAGGAAATGTGGTATAACATGTTTAAAGAAAAGGATGGGAAACTTGTTGAAGTTTATGAAGTCCCATGGAATTTTATATGTCATAGGCTCCAGCAATTTTCCCAAGTTTTTCAGGATCCACTAGTAAATATCTAGAATATTGAAGGCATTCAAAGCATTCCTCTATTAACTAACTATGATTTTCAGAATCAAGATGATAAAGGATTCAACAGTCAAACATTACAATCAGTAGGAATATCATCATAAATTTTATCTGAAAGTTTGCAGGGAGATAAAGACTAAAATAACATTTCAGATTCATGGCATGGAGGCCATCCAGAGCAAATGTATAGTTGTTTAGATCAATTAAACATCAATGTATATATTTTGGAAGATCCTTTTGTACAATTTCTAGAGTCAAAAAAGGAAATCAAGTGTTTCCTTATCCTCTCATTTGTTGACAAGTTTCTAATAGGTTGCAGAAGTACAATTTTGATAATCAACAAGAAAGTGAAAAAAAATCTATCAAAGTACATAATTCTTGAATGGTTGCATTGGCTATTTCATTTTACCTAAATAGCAGTTGAACAATAGATTGAGTAGGTAGATGAGTGCTAATAAGCTCAGGATTTTGAGCATTTTTCTTTTTTAGTTTTCAATTTACAGCTAGTTTTTCATTAAGTTGGTTTGAAAATTTTTGTGTGTTGTTTTAACTTTCAGATCAGATTTCAGGTTGCAGAAAAAGGAATATATTCAAATCAAGATCTTCAAATTTGGCTAAAAGCTAATGCATCAGTTTTGATTGGATGGTGACTTCTTGGAGTTGAAGCCCAAAGTGAAGGCCCTAAGCTTCAAAAGTTTCACTATAATAAGTACAATAAAGCTTCCAGAAGAAGGAGATTACATAGTTCAGTTTGAAAACATGTTGAGGCAACTGACCTGTTGTTCTTGACTTTTCACAAGGAAAATCCATCCCCAAGTGGAGCCAGTGTTAGTCTCCTATACCAATAGGTGTCATTTTTCATGATTGTCTTGATTGAACTATGGAATATGTTCAAACCTTTTTCTTTAGCAAAGGTGTTCCATATTCTTGACAAACTAAAAAATCAAAAAATAAAAAAAATGTAAAGAGGGTATACCCTAAAAGAAAAATCAAAGGGTAAGAAAAATAAATTGGTCAAAAAAAAAAAATGAAAGAAAAGAACCCCAAACAAAAAATAGGCCAAGGAAAGTGTGCAAATCCAAATGCCACTACTATTTCTTTTTTGTAATAAAGCAATTGTGTGCAGATTATCAAACTTTTGCCACAATTTATGAAGTTTCAAACTGTTTAAACTTGACTTATTCATATTTCAATTTCATGTTATAGAATAGAGAATAAATATCTTGATCAAACAAACTTTTTAATTCGTAGATAAGTAGATAGGTAGAGTGAATATGTGGTGCTCAACAAATTTAATCTCGAGCCCTTGGATGTGGCTGCTAGGTAGAAATAGATAGATTTATCATGTAAAAAGAAAGGTTGAAAGGGTTTGCAAGTCTAAATGCACCCTAATAAAGAAGAGAAAATGGTAGTAAGAGATAGGGTAGGTAGATGGTTGCAAAAGCTTTATCTTGATGAATGATGCCGCTACATGTTTTTGATCCTTTGCTTTCATCACAAATATCACAGAAATACACTGGAAAATCACAGCAAGCAAAGTCAAAATCATTAACTTCCTTCATCACTTTCCCCTTAAAGTTTTACTAATTTCCCCCAAAGTACTAGGGTACTTGGAGATCAAAAGGGCTCAAGGCATTTCCTTGACTTTTGGAGGGACCGAACCCTCAGCCTAATGATCAAAAAGACCTAAGTACTTGAGATAATTCATTATTATAATCATTCACCTTTAATATTTTCCTAAGTAAAATCTCATTTTGCTTAGGAAAATTATGCAAAATTCCATAAAAATCCCTCAAAATAACTTACTATTCTAAGTTTAAGTGTGGAAAATCAGATATTGCAATTTACTTCAGAAATTGTCACTTTCTTAGATGTGCAAAGTTTTTTGAGTTCCCTTGTCCCTTTGTCATATTTACATTTAACTCTATTTACTAAAACCCTAGTGAAAATGCCCTATCCTAAGTATATAATTCCTTTTAAAATTAATATCCCAAAAAACCCTCTATTATGTTTTAACCAAAGTATTTACTTCCCAAATATTCATTAAAAACCCACTATACAAGCCCTTTGGTTAAATATGTTGTTATACAATAGTCCCGCCCTTATGATAAGTTAACTATATTAGTTATTTTATCATATAATAAAATAAAAAACATATATACGAAAAACTTTAAACATATGATTTATATGTTTAATACAAAAATATAAACAAAACCCGAATTTTTATTTTCTAAACCAAAACTTTGGAAAAGATCCTATGCCACCATGGCCCATCCACCTGGCATTCCACCCGACATTTCAACCATCCAACGAAACCCTGCCGCAACCCCTTTGTTCATAATAAATATGGGGTTAATTAGTTATCAGAACTAATTAATAACCTTCCATCCACCAATCATATGCCACCCGGAATGATTAATTAAACGTTGATTATGCCGGGCCCGCGTGATAACCACCCCACCATCTCCCCGTCATTTCAACCGTTCGATCGCCTTTCCGCATATCTACGCCCCATATCAGTTCCGCTACCCATCCTTTGTCAGAGTTTTAACGCGCGGGGGATTGGTGGTATTTGACTAGTCACCCTTCCACGTGTCGATAATCGAATGGAATCGCTGCCCGCTCATCTAATACCACCTTTGTCCATAAGCGGTGCGGGGACTAACCGCTTACCGCCCGGCCCTCCTGCACACGTCAGCCCGTACCAACGTGACGTCACTCCTCGAAAAACTAAAAACCCCCCTTTTGACTTTGGAAATAAAACAAATTCGCGTATTTTTATGTCATTTTCATCATTTGAACTCTACCTGTATTTCGGCTACTAATTTCAAATTCTTGACCGAAATCCACCGTTCAAATCGATTTCTCGCCTCCGATTTTCGCCAGCTCCGGTTCAAGTATCCTTCGCTTTACCACCGTACCTAAAACCGCCTTTCCTCCAAGAACAGGTATTTATCCTATAGCGCTTCGAACTTCAAAAGAAAGTCTGTTTTCCTTGTTTTCCACTGGATTAGTGATTAAATCTTATCACTGAGATCATTCTTTGAGGTTTAAAACTGTGAATTGTTCCCCCGAACCTGCAAATGTGCCAATTTCCCTCATTAAAACTGAAAACACGACATTTCTGTGAAGAAAACCCAGAAACTGCCATTTTGAACAGACAAGAAACAAAATGGGAGTTCCTGTAGCCTTGAATGATGCTCCATTTTGAACCTGGTTAAAACCTCACTCCCTTGTCCATTGAGAAATTGCTTGAAAAATCTACTTAGTTGTCCCCTGAAGAGGTGACCAGAAAATCACATCCTTGGATAAACAGTCTTAATACTAGTCATAAGACTTGTTTACTCCAATATTGTTATCAAATCTATTCAAAAAGAGGTTAGAAAGCATAACAGCTAAAGAGTATCAGTGGTTAAAGTGTATCAGGTAAAAGTCAGTGAAAGTTAAAATGAAGTTACAGAGCAGTCAAAGGTAAACAGTAAAAGTAAATACAGAAGGCAGTAAAATGGTAAAAAGAGATGAGAATAATTTCACCAATAGTGAGGTTTGTTTAAAGTGAAAGTAAAACAGTCAAAAGAGCAAGAAAGTAAAAAGATGAAAAAAACATAACAAGAAGGAACATTTTTGCAGAAATTGCATATTTTAGTCATAGTTTTGCAGAAACTATTGTGATCAATCCAAGATGAATTTTACAAAACTGAAGGAGTTTTATGTTCTTAAGAGGTCCATATACAAAAACCTCTCTCACTTTTCTAACAGCCATTATGGTTTTGGAAATATTAAACAATGTTGGAAAGCACTTTTTGCAGAAAATTCCAGTTTAAGTTATCATTTTTCAGAGAGGATTGTGGCCAATCCAAAATACTTCATACAAAACGGAAGGAGGTTTTTGTTCCTAAGAGACCCATCTACAAAAACCTATCTCATTTTTTTCACAGTGGTTTTATAATGAGAGATACATGTGCATCTTTACAGGCCATTTTTCAGACTCTGTAAAACTCTGTTTTACACATATTTTTTACAGAGACTATTATGCATAGCTGGAGAGGAATTGTGGGAAAATGAAAGCCGTTTATCTCACCAACATATTTATATACAATAACCTCTTTCACTTTTTACATATCTATTACGGATTGAGAAATAAAAAGATATCATTGGACCCCAAGTTTGCAGAATTGTTGGAGCAGATTGCACAAAGAAAGGAAGCAGTTAGTGACTTGGATGCCTCATCATCAGCTAAGAGTTGGATCAAATTCGAATTCTTCTCTTTGTCATCACCTATCCATACAAAATAGTGCCAAATAGATGCATTAGTTTGAGTGTCCTTTAATTAAGTTCTATTTATGTAAATAGTTGGAGAGATTTGTGAACCAATTTTGGTATTTGTTTCAAGATATTTTAGTTTAGAATTGTGTATAAATAAACCCTCAAAGAGAGTGTTGAGGGTGGATTCTATTACTCTGCTGTAACATTGAGATTTTCGGAATAAAAGCATTTTGGAGAAATTTTTCGTGGCTTACTGGATGACGATTTAAAGCACTGGACTTGTTGCAGGATTCATGTGTTGGAATACAGTTCAATAAGTCTTTCTACCCTTTGTTTGAAGTTTTATATTAGTTTATAATATCATCATATCCATTTCTGAATAATTTACATAAAGGATTGAATCAGAATTTACTTAATTGTACTCTGATTTCAGATGTGATTGTTCTTAATGTTTTCCTCTAAATTGGTTATAAGCATGAATTCTTAAATGCTCTTGCTTTGCTAATTTAAACATTGTTGATTACTATAATAAATAATTCTTCATTGCTCTTTGTTTGTAGTCATCTCACTTCTTTCTTTTGAACATGGTGAAAGATTCTTAGCTGCCTTTCATCCCTTCAAGATCATCCCATCCACTTTAAATTTTAAGGATTTTTCTCTGTCTAGCTATCTTGCCCTGTAATACCATCTTGTGTCTAGAATAGAAATCCAGTAAAGCCATCATTTGACTCCATAGCCCAATGGACTGAAAGCTCTCAACCTTGCCCTTAGTTTGTGGATTCCACCATTTTCCCAAAACAAACTTTGAATCTATAACTAGCCTAAAACCTTCTAAGAACAAAGATAAATTATAAAGAGAGAGCCCTCTCTAAATGCAGATTGGATAGATTCTGCATCTAAAAGGTTGGTTTGTGGTTACCTCGGGTATACTTTCCTCTTACACAACTTCTAGGAAAACCTGAGTGATAACAGATTTCATTCATAAAGGAATAGATTTTTACCATGTTTATCATTTAAATAGAAATTTCTCTAAATTTGTAAAGTTTTTTGCTTATTCTTTGTCATTTATCCTCGCAAGCTAGTCCCAACAAACAGAATTCAAGTGAAATGTCTAAAGAACCTAAGGGAAAAACGAATCCTATGGAACAACAACAACCATCTCCTCCTTCTTCAGAAGTGACTGAAATGCTTCCACTATTCACAGACACAACATGCACCCCTGATGCTGGAACTTCTTCATGGGAAGCCATATACAAATTGTTCAAATATTAAGAACTGAAGATAGTGGAAAGAAGCACAACAATTGATTATTCTTCGTCTCCTTATTAAACCACTTGTGTTGATGTAGCTAATTCCCATCTACATTGAATTTACACTCGACCAAAGATTCTACCTTGCACAACCATGGTCAAATGGATCATTGATAACCTAGATATCTCAGAGAGGATTTTTCTGAACTCAAAGCAAACAATAATCGAGTCATTCATGAATGAAGACTTGAGGAAAATGAACCACCTGTCGAAACCATAGAAGATATATAACAAATAGTTTGATCAAAAGTTTGCGGCAGAAAATGAAGTCGAGTTAGAACCAATTAGACAGTGGAGAAGAAACCCTAATAAGAACAATCATGAAGACAAGGGTATGTATTCTATTACCTCCCTTGTGGGCCCATATTGTTACATTGATGCTATGATGTGTAGATTATACGGGTATCCAAATACCAAAAATTCTCAATTGAATGGGTACCTTTGATTGATGTCGCTTCAGATGCCTATATAATGGATTGGGAAGTTATTTTATCCAATAATACGGCCACACAAATTCTTTCTTACAAAAGTAAACACAATTTTTATACTAAAATCGTGCCCCTTTCTACATGAGTGCATACATTATGGATGTTGTCTGCTTCACTTATAATTTCCCATCTATGGGATGGAAATGGACCCTAGAAGACCCCAATCATATTCACATTTATCATGATATAATTTGGGAGTCTTATTTTCAACCACATTTGTATAAAATCTTCCATGGGGTTGTATTGCCAATATACCAAGATGTTTTTAATGACAAATCCCCCAGGCTTTCACAAGAAGCCAACAATGATTTTAGAACTTGTTGAGTCTCAAATCTGCATCTTTTCCATACATTTTTCTATACCTTTTTCATCCACCTGAACCTCCCAAGTTGTCAATATCATTGTATATTAATTGCAAAAGAGCATCTAACATGGTTTTTAATTATATTTTTGTGTCTGCTGTTTGATTTAGATTTTTTTTAATTAGCTGCGGAATCTTGCCACTTTCCGCAGCTGCTGCAACTTTCCGCAGCCATTTTGTGAAACTCTATGTTACAGGTGTCTACAGGGAAAATGAGCCACATGGGCAAGTCAAAAATGATGTGGACATGGTTCGTGTCCTATTGGCTCGAGCAAACTCATCTAAAGAAGCCGCGGTCAAAGGCATCCACATGGAAGTCAACCATAGAGTCTCACGGTGACAGGACTCTGTTTCGTGTCACGTGAAGGTTCATATGGCCATTTCTGAGTTGCGGAGGACAAGTCGACATCTGTACATGGCTCCATAGCCGAATTCAAACATCCACTCCTCATAGATTTACTTTGCAATACGGCCATGATCCTAGATCCGTGGACGTAATGGTCTACGTGTTCTCCACTAACATAAAATTTAGGAGACAAATATATTTCTTTTGTTATAAATAACGCGTTTGCATACGCATATAGAGTTAGTCTCGATTAGTCTCTGTTATCTTTTATTAGTCTGCTCTGTAATGTAATTACGCTGCCTTAGTGCCGTAATACCACCTTACTGTTATGATAGCATTTTAATATAAGAAGACTCTGTTTTCCAACGTAATTCGTACTTGAAGATTATTGCCAAGGCTGGTGTAGAGGGCCCCTGCACTTGCCAAGGTTCTATGCATTATTGTATAGTTCTTATTTTATTTCTTTAAAGCTCATTGTGCCATAATCCATTCACATGTTTATACATTGCATCTCTCATGGTATATATGCTTCATTTCTGTTTAGAAACTTTCCTGCTTTCCATTTCACTTTTGTCTTTCATGTTTTATGTTATTGATTAACTGATCAGTGTTCTTGTTTCAGGTTATAGATAGGAAGCTCGGGCATTTGCATAAATTTTTGACTAATGACATGGAATTAACATTGTTCTGCTGCTAAATTTCTTGTCTTAGTTTCTGTTTAATTTCAGTACTTCTTTGTTTAATTCAGTTTTGCTCATTTTGCTTTAGTAGTTAAATTTAGATATATTAAACTGCTCATAACATCTTCAGTTGCCTCCGAAAGCCACAGCTGGACTGATGGTGAGGGATTGTATTATGAAATGTGTAGTTTGATATTAGTTTCCTTTCTGCAAATTTAGATATATTAAACTACTCATAACATCTTCAGTTGCCTCCGAAAGCCACAGCTGGACTGATGGTGAGGGATTGTAGTATGAAATGTGTAGTTTGATATTAGTTTCCTTTCTGCAAGTTAGAAATATTAAATTGTGCATGACATCTTCAGTTACCTCCGAAAGCCACAGCTGGACTGATGGTGAGGGATTAAATTATGAATGTGTGGTTTGATATTAGTTTACTTTCTGCAAGTTAGATATCAGTTACTCAAGTTGTTTATGGTTACTTCCGAAAATCATAGCTGGACTAATGATGAGGGATCATAAGACAAGTTGATGTAAATTGATTTAGATTTACTTTATTGCAACTTTTGGATTTCTTTCAGCATAATTTATTTTTTGTTTAGACAACAGCAAGAATAGTTTGGTTTCATGCTCACTAGTTCACTGTTTTGATTTATTAGACTAGCAGCACCTTTTCATTTCAGCAGCACATTTTCATTTCCTTTCAAGTTTTGTCATTGTAAGCTTTAAATTCCTTTTTAAGTTTCAAGTTGGTAAATCATTATAGAGGATATCATTTCCTTGAACAAACATAACCATACTTGTTTTCATTTTAGAATTTCCATTTCATCTTAGAAAACCAAAAACGAAAAAAAGTTAAGAAACAGGTTGTCCTGCACATATAGTGCGCCGCACTTCATCAGCTTACAAATCCCAGATTGAAAAATTAAATGCATCAATTTAGGACACACTAAATTGACCAAACATTTTGGCGTCATTGCCGGGGAAGTGTAACTAGGTAGCCAATTTCTTAAAATAAAAAAAAACAAAATCATAAAAGAAGGGAAAACTTGATAACTTCTTGAAGTATGCTCTCCTCTTGCACCTAGTGTGATCTGGAGGATCAGAAAAGAGAGTTATTGGTTCAGTAATTTCTTAAGTATGCTCTCTTCTTGCACCTAGTGTGACCTGGAAGATCAGAAAGAGAATTATTAGCCCAACTTTAAAAATAAAAATAAAAAAATGACATGCATAGAGCAAGAGATTCTAGGGGAAGGTTTATAGCTAAAGCCAAGAGTTCGATTTTCACAACTCCATCTTCTTCAAGGCATAGACAAGAATCACCACCATCTACCCCTAGCCTTAAGATTTTTGGAATTCAAGGAGCAGCTGAATTAGAGGATTCTCCTATACCACCTACTAAATCTCATTTAGAAAAGGAAGAGACTCCCTCTCATCCTCCCTTGATAGAATAACTAGAGGACTTTAAGGACTCTAAAGAAACTATCATGGCAGAGGAAATAATAGATGGATTTGGAGGTAGAGGTAGAAGAGGAGGAAACAATGGAGACAACAATGGTGAAGGAAATAATGGAGGAAATAGGGAAGGAGACAACTTGTTTGGATTCCCTATAGTTGATGAGGAAACTCATACAACGATGAAAAATATCTCACCATCTGTTCTCCCTAACTTTTATGGATTGCGAAGTGAAGATCCTGAAACATTTCTGTTTGAGTTTGAAGTCATGTGCCAAACCTATGACTATATGGAAGACTCTCAAAAACTCAAACTGTTTCCTTCAACATTGAAGGGATCTGCTTTGAAATGGTTCATGGGATTAGCCACTCAATCTATTAGGACTTGGAATGATATGAAACAAACATTTTCGGATAGATACTTGGACTGTGGCCCATAATCACAAAGTTAAGGTATTAAATAGTGCAAAGTGATGAAAATTGGGCATTCTTGAACTTTCTAACTATTTAACTTGAAAAAGGAAAAAGAAAATTGGTGGCTGAAATACAGAAGCCCTGTGTTAAGTAATAAGGATGGAATGTGTTTCCCCAAGCTATGATCTGGAAGAGCATTCATTCCACCCTAACGTGCCATGAGAACTATGTGTCCATCTCTCAAGAGGAAAATCTAAAACAGGAAAAGGGCCTAGGGATCCTTCTCTTATTAGGGCTAACAAATCTGCAACTGGATTAGTAAGTAGGGTAGAGATTGGTAATATGCTTGATGAGTTTAAGACTGATATTTTAGGGAGCCTTAGTGAACAATTAGACACCCTTAAAATCCAAAACAAGTAGAAAGCAGAAACAGATGCCTTAGCCATCTTTTTTCCGAAATGTAGGAAGAAACATGATTTAAGGGAATGTCCCTTGGATGCAAAATTTGTAGAAACATGTATGATTTTCTCAGAGAATCATGAGATCAAGGATTGTCCTTCAATTCCTGGACTCAAAGCTGTCTTTCAAGAAGACCCAAATTCAGTAGAATCTCTCTATTTTGTTGCAAGGAGACCTTGGCAAGGACAACAAACTCAAGGGTTTAACAACCCTATGAATTTTCAAACCCCACAAAATTGGAATCCTTGGCAAAAACCTTGGCCCAAACATCAGAATCCATATCAACCATGGGTACAAGGGATGCAAAATCCTTATGGGAGATTTGCTCAATTTTATCAATATCCTCCATCTTTTCAAAATCAACAAGCTCCACAACTTCCAAATTCAAATCCACAACTTTCATTTCCATTTCTACAACAACAACCTTCTCAACAAAATCCAAATCCTCAACTCTTGCTCCCATACCAACAAAAGACAAATCAACTTCCAGCTCAGCCATTGCCAAATCCTAATAATAAGAATCCTCAGAATACTTACATGGTAGAAGGACAACAATTTCCTACCTATATGATTGTTCCTCTCAATGATGTACAACTCAGATCTGGTAGAGTTTTAGAAAAACCTTCTATAGATATTCAAGAGCAAGATACCTCTAAGGAGGATTCTCTTCAAGTCAATAAGGGTTCTGAGGAAGAATCTCTTCAAAATTCAAAAATTCAAAAAGAAAAAGAAAAGTCAACAACCACAACTCCTATAGTTGAGCAACCCGCATCTTCATCTACACCTCCTTTTCCTGAAAGACTACAAATTGACAAGGGGGTGGAAAAACAAATCTTGTTTCCTAACTATGACTTTCTAGATGAATTGAAGAATGTTTGTATCAAGATTCCATTGCTACAAGCCATTCGAGAAATTCCTATTCTAGCAAAAACCATAAAGGAGTTGAGTTTCAAAAGACCAGGAAGGAAGCTAAAGGACACAAGAAGAATCCACCGGGTAGGAAAGATTGCAGACATTATGATGGGAAAAATTACCATGCAGAAGTATGTAGATCCAGGAAGTCCAATTGTCAAGACACATATAAATGGGATAGAAATTCCAAACACATTGATTGACTTAGGGGCTGCTATCAACATTATGAGTAGACAGACTATGGACCAGCTAAAACTTCCTAACCTTCTTTTTACACCTACTTTACTGCAACTTGCAGATCGATCAATTACTAAACCAGATGGTGTATTAGAAGATATTTCAGTCTCCTTAGATTCTTGGGAATATCCAGTAGATTTTATGATTTTGACTCCCAAGAGTAATCTAGGAGGGCACCCACTTATCTTAGGAAGACCTTGGCTAGCCACAGATGATGCTTTTATTAGTTGTAGATCTGGGGACATGTATATTTCTAATGGTAATTCGACAAAGAAATTCAATTTGTATCCTCCAGCAAAATCAATCACAGAAGTAGGAGATAATGAATGGGTCGATGATGAAGACATTATACAACCTGTCTTTACCATTTCTGAAATCAGTGAGGATAGTCAAATTCTGAACACATTAGAAAATTTTGAGACATCTTCAGAATATGACCTCACACAATTTCAGTTGGAATCTGACATAGAATATTTATCATCAAGACAATTGTCTCTTTACTCTATGGAAGAGTTTGGTAGTTCTACTATTGAGATTTTTCCAGGAAAAACATTGAATATCAACAAACATTTGGAAAAGTCACAACAAGAAGAACTAACCAAAATCTTGCAAAAACATTCTACTGCATTTGCATGGGAGTATACTGACATGAAGGGTATTGATCCTAAGACTTCCATCCATCATATCTATATTGAGGAAAACAGTAGACCAATCAGACAACCTCAAAGAAGGATGAATCCAAATCTTAGGGAGATAGTGAAAGAAGAGCTCCAAAACTACTCAATGTAAACTTCATTTATCCAATTTCAGATAGCCGATGGGTTTCTCCTTTGGTTATAGTACCTAAAAAGAATGGTAAATGGAGGGTATGCATTGATTACAGGGAATTGAATAAAGCAACTTTGAAGGATCACTTTCCTTTGCCTTTTATTGATCAGGTATTAGACACATTAGCAGGTAAAAAGTACTTTTAATTTTTGGATGGTTTTAGTGGCTATAATCAAATTCAGGTAGCACCTGAAGATCAAGATAAGACCACATTTAATTGTCCATGGGGAACTTTTGCCTACCGAGTACTTCCTTTTGGGTTATGTAGTGCACCTGCAACATTCCAAAGAGCAGTACTAGGAATTTTTTCTGATCTAATCCATGATTGTGTAGAGGTTTATATGGATGATTTTACAGTTTATGGTAACTCATTTGAAGAGGCATTAGAAAATTTGGAAAAAGTTCTTATAAGATGTAAAGAAACAAACCTTTCATTAAGCCATGAAAAATGCTTTATGATGTTTACCGAAGGGATTGTTTTAGGACATCATATTTCAGGAGATGGGATTAAGGTTGATAGATCAAAAGTTGAAGTCATCTCCAAGTTACCTATTCCAAATTGTCAAAGAGATGTTAGAAGTTTTCTAGGATTTACTGGCTACTATAGAAGATTTATAGAAAACTTCACTAAAATAGCATCTCCACTCTTCAAATTGCTTACAAAAGACTGTGAATTTAAATGGGATCCCGATTGTCAATCAGCCTTTGAAACTTTGAAAACAAGAATATCTGAAGCACCTATCTTGAGAGGACCAAATTGGAAACTCTCTTTCCATATTTCTACGGATGCTTCAGATACAGCTCTAGGAGCTGTGTTGGGTCAAAAAGATTTAGTTCCTTATGCCATTTATTATACCAGTAAAAATTTGACTCCCACAGAATTGAATTATACTGTGACTGAAAAAGAGTTTTTAGTTGTTGTTCATGCAATTAATAAGTTTAGACATTACATAACAGGCTATGAAACTTTTATTCATACTGACCATTCTGAAATTAGATATTTAATGAACAAACCTGTTACTAATGGCAGAGTGACAAGATGGCTTTTACTTTTGCAAGAATTCAATATTACTGTGTTGGATAGACCAGGAAAACAAAATACAGTAGCTGATTTCTTGTCTAGGATTCAGAATACTAAAGAAGATTCTCCCGTAGAGGATAAGTTTCCTGATGAATACTTGTTTGCAGTAACTATTAAGACTCCTTGGTATGCAGATATTGCTAACTATTTGGTTACAGGGAAACTACCTTCACATTTATTTCCAAGTGAAAAACGAAAAATTATTCAGGAGAGTTCAAAATATTCATGGATTTCTAACGAATTGTTTAAAACAGGGCCAGATCTTGTGATCAGAAGATGTGTTAGGGAAGATGAAATGTTTGATATTCTTAAGGCATGTCATGATGAACCATGCGGCGGACACTTTGCAGACAAAAGGACGGCCTATAAAATCCTCTCTTTAGGATATTATTGGCCTTCCCTCTTCAAAGATGCAAAACAATATGTCAAAAGGTGTGACAGCTGCCAAAGAGTAGGAAAACCTACCCTTTCAAATGAAATGCCATTGCAAACACAGGTACTCATTGAACCCTTTGAAAAATGGGCTTTAGATTTCATTGGACCTATTAATCCACCATCTAAGCAAAAGAAGTATATATTGGTTTGTACCGATTATGTTACTAAATGGGTAGAAGCCAAAGCATTAGTATCTGCTACTGAAAATTCAGTTGTTCATTTTCTTTATGAGGATATTTTTACTCGCTTTGGTGTTCCAAGAGAAATTGTGACAGATCAGGGGAGCCAATTCACATCCAACTTGGTGGAGAAGTTGATGAAAGAATACAAAATCAAGCACAGAAGATCTACTCCTTACCATCCGCAAGCAAATGGTCAAGTGGAGTCCACAAACAAAGTTCTTGAAAGTATCATCACCAAAACTGTTCATCTACATAGAAGAGATTGGGCAGAAAGGCTTCCTGAAGCCTTGTGGGCCTACATAACTACATGGAGAAATACAACAAGACATTCTCCCTATGAACTTGTTTATGGGAAAGAAGTCTTGCTCCCCATTGAGTTCCAAGTCAAGACCTTCAAGATAGCAGTTCAGTTGGGGATGGACTTATCAGAAGCCCAAAAGCATAGAATGGAGCAGTTGAATGAGCTAGATGAGATTAGACAAGAGGCAATTTTAAGAACTGATCTAGTTCAATATCAAAGAGCTAAATGGCATGACAAGTACATCAAAGAGAAGAAGTTTCAAGAAGGAGATTGGGAATTGTTATTTGATTCCAAGTTTAAAGAGTTTCAAGGAAAATTTCAGACTCATTGGCTTGGGCCATATGAGATTGACAAGATCTTTAGCAATGGAGCAGTAAGAATCAAGACCATTGATGAGTTTCAAACTCCTCTTATTGTGAATGGCCATAGATTGAAAGTTTATCATAAGCCACTCTCAAAAGAGGATTTTGTCAAAATGTTTCAAGAAAGTTATGCAATCAGGCTAGTACAGAAGAATTCTTCTTCTCTACCAACCTAACTTTTGTTCTTTTCAGTTTAAAAAAAAAAAAAAATGTATAAGCCTGAAAACCAATCACTGATTGGCAGTCTTATACAGAAAATATTGGGTGAAAATCAGGAATACCTGACACCTTATATTTTCCAAAAAAAAAAATTCTCTTTCATTTCACAAGTTTTGTGACCACCCACTCCATTCCATTCCACTCCATTCCATTTCATTTCACTCCATTCCACTTCATTTCATCCATTTCATTCCATTTCATCAATAAAATTATTTTTCATGACCATTTCCATCTGGTCATTTGTCATCTGTCCATCTCCATTCGTCCAAATAATAGCTGTGTCAGTTTCCGCAGCTGACATCTGTTTCCGCAGCTGACTCCAGTTTCTGCAGCCAGAAGCAGATTCCGCAGCTACTACTCTGTTTTCAAAAGAATGTACAGCCAGATGTTATTTCCATAATCATGAAATAAAATGCAGGTGAGAGGATAAAAAATGAAGACATGGAGCATTCAAGACACCAATGAAGAGCAATTAGTTGAAGACCAAGGAAAAGGCAAAAGATTCCAAAGGTATGAATAAAATTTATTTCAAATAGCATTGAAAACACATTTTTATATAGTTATGAACCATGAGCTCTATCCATTATGTGCAATGATTATATTGATAATTCCGTAACCCTTTCACGATCTCCATATTATCCTCTCGCATTCATTCTCAAACGGTTCCATCATTAAACCCCCGATCTTCACTCATGTTCCAATATTCCACCGGTGATAATGAGACGTATTTTATTTGACCACGGACTCTTACAGCCGCATAAATCTATAGCCGTTGTTTAAACGTGCTCATATTTATTGTGCAGCCACCAAAATTCAAAACACTTCCGGATGTGTTATACTCTGTTAACCTCACAGCCGTATCTCTGTTGTGCTCACGAAAACCCCTCTCTTTTCTGTTCACTCCATTTCGTTCTCTACTACACTATAGTCTGTATACCATTCTCTGACATTTATCCACAGTCATTGTGCTCATCTCCATGCATTCAGCCGTTCTATTTCCATTAAACCCTCACGCAGGCAAATTTGTGAAGAGCAGAAAGAAAATGGGTAAATTGCTAAGAGCAGAACCGGAAGGACCTAAGTTTATGGAGGGATATCCGCAAGTAAGGGATATATTGAAGAAAGCAAATTGGTTGCGGTTTATCCAGAAATTCAGAGGTTATCATAAAGAAGTGACGAAGGCATTCGCAAGGTCGTTTAATGGCTTGGAAGCAGAGATTGGAGACCTTAAGTTTGCGGTCAATGAAGCATCTATAGCAACAGCCACGGAACTTCTTCAGGAGGGTGAGCGTTGGTTTAAGAATAAAAGTATCAGTGATGAAGCATGGAGAACAATCTTATGAAACCAAGGTATGGACATAACTGTTTTTAAAAGAGGAATTCATGTGCATGCATTGAAAGAGGAATGGGCTACTTTGCTGCTAGTTGTTCAGAAATTCATTATGTGAGCAGTTTCTTATGTATATGTATATCTAGTTCTTTGATGAATTTTCTAGATAATCAGCTCTCCATCTCCCATATTTTCCTATTCAATAGTTTGAAGAAAAATGTCTGTGGTAATTACAGAAACATTTTAGGAGATGTAGAACCACATCTATATCACCACGGTCTTGTAAAAATTTTGATTGAAAAAGTTAAGGAAAGAAGAACACAGGAGCAATTTGGTTTAATTTCTTTGAGAACCTCGAAATTTCCTGAGAGGTAGTACAACGAAGAAGATGGAGAAAAGAACAGTGGTGAGGAAATTAAAATACTCCTACTACTAGAATTGGAAAAGAACTATTAGCAGGAGAGAAATAAAAGAGGAAGAAGAAAGAAATCAAGGGTAAGAAGCCAATAACACCAAAAGAGAAAAAAACTATTGAGGCTATACATCAAACCCCTTCTTCTGAAGAAGAAGATCATCAAGTGTTATCTGAAAGATTAGTTTATCTTCAAAAACAGTCATCCATAGCCAAGAAGACAGAGAAAGGAAAACAAAAACAAAAGGATAGTGTACCACAGCGTGTGAGAAGAAGCAACAGACTTAAGGGGAAATTGAGGAAAACACAAATTAAGTGTCCTCATTTCATTGATTTGGGAGAGGAGACATCTCAACAGTACCCAACTGACCATAGTCCATCTCAGTCAGTTAGTGAACCTGGTTCATTTCATTCTCAGTCAGACATTGAACATAGTCCATCCTATTCTCAGCAAGATGTTGATATGAGCCCTCCTCAGCCAGATTTTGAAGATAACTCTCCTTCACGGAATTTTGGGGATAACCCAATAAAAATGACACCTGATATAGACCCCAAGCAGCAGGAAGTATATGACTATATAGAATCTTTGGAAAAGGTAGCTACAGGTCCCAGTACTTCGTCCATTCAGCCTCATACAGTACAGGATGATTTAGTCTAATCACTAAAATAGGAAATCTTTGAGTTAGAGCTTTTAAATAGACACATCAAAAATGAAAATGAGACATTGAAGGAACAAGGAAAACTGGACAAAATCATTCATGATAATACTATGCTACATCTGGGAATATGGCAGAAGAAGAACAAGAAATTGAAAAGGAAATGCCAGAAGTTGAGCAGAGCACTGGTTAATATCAAATTTAGGTGCTTAATGAAGAAACCCAGAACGTTGGCAGCTCCAAGGAAGAGGAGGAGAGGATTAGACGTGCTGGCTGAAGTGTCAAGGCATATGAACTGCGGAAGGATTATCAAAATTTTGGTTGCATGAGGACATGCAACACCTTCACAGTGGGGGTATGTTGAGTCTCAAATCTGCATCTTTTCCATACACTTTTCTATACCTTTTTCATCCACTTGAACCTCCCAAGTTGTCAATATCATTGTATATTAATTGCAAAAGAGCATCTAACATGGTTTTTAACTATATTTTTGTGTCTGCTGTTTGATTTAGATTTTGTTCATCTAGCTGCGAAATCTTGCCACTTTCCGCAGCTGCTGCAACTTTCCGCAGCTATTTTGTGAAACGCTATGTTACAGGTGTCTACAGGAAAAACAGGCCACATGGGCAAGTCAGAAATGATGTGGACATGGTTCGTGTCCTATTGGTTCAAGCAAACTCATCTAAAGAAGCTGTGGTCAAACGCGTCCACATGGAAGTCAACCATAGAGTCTCACGGTGACAAGACTCTGTTTCGTGTCACGTGAAGGTTCATATGGTCGTTTCTGAGTTGCGGAGGACAAGTCGACATCTGTACATGGCTCCATAGCCGAATTCAAACATCTACTCCTCATAGATTTACTTTGCAATACGACCATGATCCTAGATCCGTGGACGTAATGGTCTACGTGTTCTCCACTAGCATAAAATTTAGGAGACAGTTATATTTCTTTTGTTATAAATAACGTGTTTGCATATGCATATAGAGTTAGTCTCGATTAGTCTCTGTTATCTTTTATTAGTCTGCGCTGTAATGTAATTACGCTGCCTTAGTGCCGTAATACCACCTTACTGTTATGACTGCATTTTAATATAAGAAGACTCTGTTTTCCAACATAATTCGTACTTGAAGATTATTGCCAAGGCTGGTGTAGAGGGCCCCTGCACTTGCCAAGGTTCTGTGCATTATTGTATAGTTCTTATTTTATTTCTTTAAAGCTCATTGTACCATAATCCATTCACATGTTTATACATTGCATCTTTCATGGTATATATGCTTCATTTCTGTTTATAAACTTTCATGCTTTCCATTTCACTTCTATCTTTCATGTTTTATGTTATTAATCACTGATCAGTGTTCTTGTTTCAGGTTATAGATAGGAAGCCCGGGCATTTGCATAACTTTTTGACTAATGACATGGAATTAACATTGTTCTGCTGTTAATTTTCTTTTCTTAGTTTCTGTTTAATTTCAGTACTGCTTTGTTTAATTCAGTTTTGCTCATTTTGCTTCAGTAGTTAAATTTAGATATATTAAACTGCTCATAACATCTTCAGTTGCCTTCGAAAGCCACAGCTGGACTGATGGTGAGGGATTGTATTATGAAATGTGTAGTTTGGTATTAGTTTCCTTTCTGCAAATTTAGATATATTAAACTGCTCATAACATCTTCAGTTACCTCCGAAAGCCACAGCTGGACTGATGGTGAGGGATTGTATTATGAAATGTGTAGCTTGGTATTAGTTTCCTTTCTGCAAGTTAGAAATATTAAATTGTGCATGACATCTTCAGTTACCTCCGAAAGCCACATCTGGACTAATGGTGAGGGATTGAATTATGAATGTATGGTTTGATATTAGTTTACTTTCTGCAAGTTAGATATCAGTTACTCAAGTTGTTTCTGGTTACTTCCGAAAATCATAGCTGGACTAATGATGAGGGATCATAAGACAAGTTGATGTAAATTGATTTAGATTTACTTTATTGCAACTTTTGGATTTCTTTCAGCATAATTTATTTTGTGTTTAGACAGCAGCAAGAATAGTTTGGTTTCATGCTCACTAGTTCACTGTTTTGATTTATTAGACTAGCAACACCTTTTCATTTCAGCAGCACATTTTCATTTCCTTTCAAGTTTTGTCATTGTAAGCTTTAAATTCCTTTTTAAGTTTCAAGTTGGTAAATAATTATAGAGGATATCATTTCCTTTAACAAACATAACCATACTTGTTTTCATTTTAGAATTTCCATTTCATCTTAGAAAACCAAAAACGACAAAAAGTTAAGAAATAGGTTGTCTTGCACATATAGTGCGCCACACTTCATCAGCTTACAAATCCCAGATTGAAAAATTAAATGCAGCAATTTAGGACACACTAAATTGACCAAACACAACTATAGGAAAATGTTTCAGGGAAGATTATTTTACCCATGTTCGAGTTTTTGCCAATTTATCCAACCCACATGTTCTTCCACTATGTGTCCCCGATAAGATTCTAGCTCGGGAGGTTTCTTACCATACTGTTGGGAATGGCCTAACCAAAGCCCTAAAAGAAGCTAATAAATCCATGTGGCCATCTTTTCCTATTCAATGTAGAGACCAAATCCAATGCTTGAATTTCCAGACTATCCTAAGCAGACAATATGATCCAAATGATACAAAAAATAATTTCACTACACATGTAAAAGTAAGACAATTCACACATGAACCAGATTTTTTTGACGATCTATTTGAATCATCCAAGACTTATTCGCAGATGGAAAGGTTAGCAATTTCCTGACTGATTCTAGAAGAATTAAACAATTTCAGACATTATATAAATAAAAGGTTAGAAAACCTGCCTCTCGACTCATTGAGGATTTCTCAATCGAATACTCAATAAGAAAAACCTTTGATGATATCATCAAAAGAAAGAGATACAACACAGGTAAAATAAAAAGTATCATCATCAACTGATAGGGAAAAATAATCACAACAGGGTAGTGAATTAGATGAAATTTGGGATCAGTTCAATAAGGCCATCAAGAATACAGGAGCTCGGGAGTTAAAAAATACAGTTCACAAAGAAATTTCTCATGCTCCTGAAACTATTGGGAAGACCTCGCTCACCACTGGGGCTTCCAAAAAAGCAGTCAATACTGATGATATAGAAATCCTCTTGTCATTCCCAACTTCTGACGTTGTTCTAAAATTGAAGAAATACCCCCTCTGGATGTTTTTTACAGTCCCAAGCACAGAGTTGTCATGAGAAGAAAAAGAAAGAGAAGAAGGGTAGAGTAGTCACAAGATATAGTCCCTGGAAATGTATCTCTTGATATTGTTTGGAAATATCCCCAAAAAAATCCATCTGAAGACCTCACAAGGCTATCTCAATTTGCATGAGCTTATGCCACAGCTACAATAGATAAAGCCACTGAGGTACAATGATTTATTAAAGAAAAGGATGACAAAATCCTACAGTTGCAACAAGTGCTACAAAATGAAGGACAAATCATTGAGGAGCAATGGAAGTCCCAACTAGCAGAATTGCAAAAGAGATTTGATGACTTGAAGCTTCAATATGAAGTTGATACGAGGAGAAAATATGCACAAATCCAGAAACTTCAACACAAAATAGAGAAATTGAAATTTAATCCACAAATTGATGAGTTCATGAAGGAAGAAACAAAGATCAATACTCTCCTTACAAAACATCAGGTGACCTTTTGCCACAAGTTGGTGGTGATCAATGATTTAGGCATGTCAATAGATTCACTTGTGAATCAATGTCTGATCTGCGGACTTAATATGATGATATTGAAGAAAATATTTGCAATTACATTTCTTAGAAAGACAACACAAAAGGGAGATCAGCTGATCTCCCAAGAATTGAAGAATCCCAAAAGGAAATTATTTTCATTGTCTGGGACATTAGGCTCAAACAGGAAGAGATGGCCATTTTTAGTGCCAACAATATTTCAAACAACCTCACTGAATCTATCAGTGAGAATATTCTACATGTTAATTTAATTTATGAATGCCCAGAGGGAGCCCTGCCAGATTTCAAAGTGTTAATAAAATCATGGTGGGATTGGTCCAAGAAGAAATATGAAAAAATTAAAAAGTTATCAAAGATAGATCAGGAAAGTCATTAGCAATACTTGGTGAAACCTTAAATCCAATGGCTTATGTTGCGATGTCTTGCTAGTACCACCATACACCTCCTGTTAGTACTCACTGATGCATTTTTCATGAGATAAATGTGAATCAATCTTGCTCACCCCCCTTAGTTTAAGTCAATGATAGATATGGTTGAACTGTGACAACAAATTGGAGAACAATCATCCTTTCATTCTTGAGAATTTTTTTACAAATAATCCTATTATTGTCTTTTAGTATTATTTTGAGGTTGGTTTGTTTAAACCACCTCAGTATTTTATATATTTAATATTGTTGCAGTTCAATTTGCAACTATAAAATCCCCTTTATTTCAATGAAGAAGAGGTCCTAAATTTTTGTAAGGAGAGCTTTAAAAGTTTGCACTATTGTAAATCTTAAGTTATCTGAATAGAAAAGTTGAACCAAAACTATTTTTCTTATGAGCATAGTTTTAATATATCTTGTACTACTATATCTATATTACTGTTATGTTTCAATGGGATAAATAGTCACTTTTAATTGTTTTTCATTATAAATTTTCTTACATACAGTAAAACATTTATTCACTATTGATGTGTGAGATTGTTATCTTTCAAGATATTTGATAAACAAAATGATCTTTTATGTGATATGTTTTAATCAATTAATTTAAATAACTATTTAATTAAATTAATTATTCTTATTGTTTTTCACTTCATGAGTACTTGATGATCTATATTGTCTTGTATTTGATGAAATCTCTAAAAATCACATACAAAGCAAGAGCTTGTCCCCGGATATACATACTTTATTTTATTTTTATTATTATTTCCATTTATTTTATCCACATCACTATTATATTTCATACCCATCCACTTATATATTTTCAAAGGGAAACTAGTCCCATTATTCACAATTTGAGCCACCATTCCAAACAGAAGAAATAGTTGTCTTAAGTTCCTGACCAGGTGGTTATCCTCAATGTTGAGGCATAGAATTCTAAGCCGTTAACATTTTTGGTGCTAGAAGGAGGGCCTGAAGACTATGAATGGTGTTGAAGAGGTAAATCCCCTCTGCGGACAGAGGCAATCCCTACTAGCCCAGAATGGGTCTAGCAACAATCGTCAAATGCTACAGCGCAAGTTCCTAATTGTGAATAAACAGACCAACGATGGAGGCCTACCTGGAGTCCAACGCTATGATTCGTAGAAGAGACATTGTTCCCATTCCTCAGCCTCGGCAGATCCTTATCCCCACGATCTCCGTGAATGGACACCTGCACATGCAAGAAACAACACGAATACAAGCATAAAATCTAGGATACACAACTATATATCAATCAGAAAGGATATAAATCATCATTATCATAAGTGAAAAATAGAGTGGAACCATAACCAGTAGTCATTCATTAATAAGCAATCGAAAGAGAGTACAACCAATGTTCTGACACTGAGGTCTCCTTCGGAGAGGTCTCCAGTAGTACACATCTCGCAAAGCCTTCCAGGAATGGGACAAGCCTCTCTTAGAGTCTCTCGACGATAGTCTCCTTGCTTGAGTTTGGCCTTAAGGGAAGAATGAGGGCTCTTGCAGCATTAAGGCTCTTGGGAATTTGAGAACTTGGAGATTCAAGACTTGGGCACTTCAAGACTAGCTTGCAATGGCAATGGGAAAGCTTTTATAGATGGAGGAAGGGGAGTTGGGATCCCTATAATTGTGGGATTGGCCCTATCTTCGAGGAAGCTTCCATGAGAGGTGGCAAACCACTTCCCTTTCATGGAACTCCCGGAGCCAAACCTCCCAACTCAAGATAGATAACAGTTTCTGAGTCTGTTGAAACGATACTTCCACCATCTTATTTAAAAAACACTCCTTAAATTGTCTGGCGCGACTGCGACTCTGGGACAGAGCGCCAGTTGGTGCGGCCTCTTTGTAGGATTTTCCCCATTGGCGCGAGTGATGAACTGGCGACCCGCGCCAATGCAAAAAGGAATGTTTTTATGGTTTTTTTCAAGGATATGTCTTAGGGCAATTGAAGCTCATGTTTAGAGGAATGCAATGATAGTGGTTTCAAGGCATGACATTGCTCACAGGTTACAGAATAGGCCCTCCAATGTGCGGGACGGGGAATGGTAGGGACGGTGACAAATTATTGTGTAACAGATGCCCCCTAAAGCATGAGGCTCGAGAGAGGGAGAGAGGGGTTGAATGCTTTAAGAGAATGTGTCCAACTAAAACTCCGCCGGCGGAAAACCTGCGTGGAGAAATACAACTGATATCTCAAGTACATGATGTATATGTGGTATGGACGCAGCCATCCAAAACAGAATATACAATAATCCAGATCCAAGGTATGGATGCAGCCATCCAGTGAGGATCGATAAATAGACTCAGGTATGGTCCCAGCCATCCAGTGAATAAGTCATGTAAATAATAATCCACAAAATAGCAGCCTGGATTACAACAGACACAATCCAGGGTCTTGCGCTCCATCTCGACCCGAACAAAGTACAAGTTCAAGCATGTGAATATGTGAGCTGAAGTCGAACATGCAAGAACATCGTCTGATTACCAGCCAATGATGAGAGCTGTTAACAGACGCGAGAGGAACCACCAATAATGACGATGGCCCTCAAGGTACTACAGGTACAATCTACGGCATGTGAATCAATGAGCTGGCGTCGAACACCCGTAGAATCACTCGATCGGAGGCCAATGATGAAAACCTCACGTCGAATGCGACGAACCTGCCATTGAGGCATGCAGGCTCCAAGGTACCATAAGGGAGTCTCTAGATCAGCTTCCTGGATAATGAGATGAAGTCGACAGGAAGTGACCTTGATCGAAGGTGGGCCATAATGTTTCCCACATCATCGACACGAGACAGAGGAACATGATGTTTTTGTTGTGAATTAGGATCGTATGAGAATCAGAGGAAGGTTGATATTTGCAGAGGCCAACTTCTCTTGAACATATAAACGGCATGACAGTGGACTTGGCAGTATTTGACATCAACGGATCAGAGGTCATGGTGACGAGGCAATGAGCAGATGAGAGGTCAAAAGGGATTATCCAAACCCACGGAGGCAAAGTGAAGAACGAGATGAGATGTCCCCAACCCGACACGAATGCAGACAAGTGCCATGTTCAAGAGCGACATACTGCCGACACGACAATGATGATGGTTCCATTTTTCCCCCACCATTTCTGGCGAGTACCCCAATTATTTTTTATAACAAGCTTGAAGGGGATAGCATATGCTTGCAATATAAGTCCGCCCTTCGGGCGAATCCATCCTAGTGCATTTAACGAGTCCTAGGAAGGAGGAACTCGGAGAACGTCATTTTGACTAGATCCGATGTCATCAGGGTTTAACGAGTCTGACAAAGGAAGAACTCGGCGTCTTTTCATGTTTAGAGAGTTTGAAAAGACAACAGAAAAGTAAACTCCAAAGGTCCCTTTTCGTCAATAGTTCCCCAGATCCGAAAAGGTAGAAAACAATATCCGGGAAAACCTCCTAGTCGCGATAGGCTAGGGTATTCCTTTTTCGTAAATAATCCATCCCAGCCCGAAAAAGGGGTAAACGTATACTGGGTAGATGTCGTTTCGCAGCCACTTTAACGAGATCAAAACGACAAGGGCCTCGACGATCTTTTCATGTTTCGAGAGTCAGAAAAGAGCTGAAAGATGACTCCAAAGTGACTTTTTCGTGTTTTTACCGAGTCCGAAAAAGTATAAAATACAACTCGTTTCGCCGTTTACGTTGCATAAAAACCTGTTGCTGCACAGAAAGGCAAGTGTAAAATCCATTTTCGACAAAACATACGAAATTTTAATGAAAAAATGACTTTTTAAACCTAAATAGAGCTCAAAAAGTTATAAATAAGTCTAAATGGTAAAAATAAAATTACTTTTACTTTTTACCTGAGTGAAGAGCAACATTGGTCCATTTACTGTGCAAACTTCTGGTGGCGATTACGACAGATCCGGGCTACCATTCAGAGTTCTGTCAATTCCAGGTAAAAGGCGCTTCCTCATACTTCATTTCAATCCGTTTTTTAATAGTTTTCCATCATGCAATAGACTTCTGTGGCAACTTTTTGAATTTTTTAGGGCTCCGCTCATTGGCGCAGGTATCGGGCATGGACCCACGCCAATGGGCTTTTATATGCAAAAGGCTCGTGCCAACTGGCGTGACTGTTCCTAAAATAGCCGCGCCAGCGGCCGAACCCAATTTTCCGCCTAAAAATTCGACATTTTGATCAATTTGAATGAATTTTGAAGCTCAACAGAGATCTAATTAAAGGTTTGTGACCATGTTGATGCAGGAAACCGAGCAAAATGGTGATTGAGTGGAAAGAAAGAGAGCATGGGGAAGAGGATGAAATGACCATGCAAAATGAGGCCTGTATGAATGCCCTCAGAAACTGTGGGCTCAAGAAATTCTTCCTGACACCTTGTTTACGAGCTCAACCTGAGCTACTTCAGTACCTGGTGAGCATTTGGGATGAACAAGAACAAGTATTCAAGCTACGAGACCAGGTGTTAGAACTGGATGTTTCTGATGTGTACTTTATAACCGGACTGTCGCGCAGAGGTCCAGTACCCATACTGACAGGGAGCAGACCGTCGGGTGAGAAAATGGAGGAAGTGATGGCACGAGTGTGCCCACGGGCACAAATGGGATCAGGGAGTAAAAAGGTGGATATCCACACTATCCCCGATCTGGCACTACGAGTAGTGCTGCATACCATCACGCGGGCTGCAGGATCGCAGGCACCGCACGAAGCGACGAAAGCCCAACTCTTACTGGCTTCAGAGTGCATGAGTCCCATACTATTTGACTGGGCCATAGCAGTAACGATCAACATCAAGAGATAGCTGACGAGATGCAAACAAGCCAAGCTGAAGCAGTTTGGCTATGGATCCATCCTGGTATCGTTCATTCTGGAACGATTACCAATCTTCCAGGGCCAAGGGGCCGTTGTAGCGGAGCCGATACCACGAGAGCCGAGAATGGCTCGCTGGGCAGCACTGATGCCCAGAGCAGGAGGAGGCCAACAAATGTCCTGGAGGCCAGAGTTTTTTGGGTGGTTGCGGCGCCAGCTGATTGTAGTGGAGGACTGGCCTTATGCCGGGACAGACTTTACTGGAGACCCAGATCTCCCACTGCCGGAGGGAGAGGATTGGGACGAAGAGCTGGGTATGATCTGTTTTTATTTTTTATGTTTTATGATTTTTTGTTAATACATGTCTGTTCTGACAGCAGTTACATGTGTATGCAGATGTTGGCCCAGAGAGACCAGCCGGGATGTCTCCTATCGCACGGAGAACTCAGCTCGCAGTCGATCCTCATGAGGAGGGCGCGGAAGGAGGAGAGTTGGTTCAGAACCTCGAGGGGATTGCCCGAGGGATTCTGGATTACGCCCGGTTGGCGGATTTACCGTTAGCATATCAGAGACATACAGTGGGAGTGCCTAGTCGCCTCCACCGTCTACTGAGACGCCTAGTGCGTGCAGTGACTTGTTATCATGAGCACCACGCAAACTAGCCTCTTAGGGTTTTATTTCATGCATATTTTTGAGAGACGTGTCGTCTCCGGATGTAATAAGACGAACATGTATATTTTTTGATCTTATGCGACGCACACTATGTAAAAATTTCGATATCTATATATATACATATCTATTTCTGGATGGATTTTCCTTTTACATGTAATGATGATTTACAAATTGCGCAAATGTCTATCTAACACCAAATTAGCTACTGCATCTGTTAATGTATTCATGTGCCTGGGTATATGTTGATATGTAATATAGTCAAAATTTCTCTCCAGTAAACGAACACGCAGATACAGACGTAAAATGTGTGGATTTCTTATCGAATAATGATCGTTCAGTTGTAACACTACAAGTTGTGAGTCTAGATACACAAGCAATTCACGGATACCAAGGTTTACAGCCTCAGTTAATAATTCTAATACAACACTATATTCCGCGATGTTATTTGTAGTACATCCCAGACACACACCTTGCAGGTTGACCAACTCACCAGCAGGATCGTAGATTACCCAGGCTGCCGAAGACAGATTCCTGGTACTACGGGAGGCACCATCCGCGAACCCAACAAACAGATGGATGGACATCTGCACAATCAGGAAGACCCGATCAGCAGAAAGACGTTTACACTGCACACCACACCACACATGCACACAAATGAATAAACACACCTATGTACACACACCATACAAAAAATTACTTTAAGCGTAGTATTTCTTCAGGTACAACCCATTTCTGGGCTGCGCCAGCGGAACTCCTTCATAATCTATAAGCTCGTAGGCCCCATTCTTTAATACCCGTTTAACTATATAGGGCCCATGCCACATGGGTTGGAACTTCCCTGCCCCAAGCTTATCGTGTGCTTGATCATACAGAAGGACAAGGTCCCCTTCAACGAAGGAACGTGGTGAAACCGATTGATCGAAGTGAGCTTTGACCCGCTTCTTTTGTGCCTCAATGACTAAGGCAGCTAAGCGGCGGGTTTCATCTAACCGTTCCAGATACAGGAGACGCTCTTCTTTGGCCAAAGTGTCGGGTATAAGTTCTACAACTAATTTCAAATAAGGAATCTCGCATTCAACCGGAAGAGTGGCTTCCAGACCATACACCAGTTGAAATGGTGTGAACCCAGTCGCACTCTTAGCAGACATTCGGTAAGCCCAAAGAGCTGAGAACAGTTGGAGGTGCCAATTTGATTTATGAATCCCAACTGTTCTTTGAAGCATGGTGACCAAAACCTTGTTCACTGGTTCATCCTGGCCATTTTCCTGAGGGTAATATGGCGTTGAGCTATCGTGGCGTAAGCCCAACCTTGATGTCAGCTCGGCCATCATATAATCTCGGAAATGAGTACCATGGTCGGTATCGATGGCCTGAGGAACCCCGAAACACGCGATGATGTGGTTGAAGATGAATTGAGCAGCTGTTTTACTGTCAGCCGCAAGTGTAGGCATCGCTTCGGCCCACTTGGTGAAGTAGTCGACAGCTACGATTATATACGCATGCCCCTCGGCCGAATGAGGGTTACACATCATAAAATCCATGTCCCATTTCTCAAACGAGCCAACGGTAACAACATGATGCAAAGGAAGAGGTGCTGCGCGCATCTTGCGCTGAAACACCTGGCACGCGTGACATTTTCGGACTGCCGTAATACAATCTTTGAATATTGACGACCAGAAGTATCCTGCTCGCAAAATATTTTGATCAGTAGCATATCCAGACATATGTCCACCATAGGCACCACTGTGGCAGTCATTGAGGTCCTTTTCAGCCTCCTCCAAGGTAAGGCACTGGCAGAGCACCGAATCTACTCCAACACGGTATAAAGTATCTCCTACGATGCGGTAGGGTTGAGACTGATGCCGAATTCGACGTCGGGCATTTTTAGTCAACTCAGACCGAAATGTGGAGGTATAAAGATACACGATTATGTCGCCATACCAAGGGTCGCGAGTACTGATGAGGAAAAGAGTTTCATCCGGGATATGATCCTCGGAGTGTGAAGGAGTGGAGTCTGTCGGGAGTGATCATATAAGATCCGCAAAAACAAGTGATTTCGTTGACTTAGCGGTAGTGAACTCTAAGTCAAACTCCTGTAGGATAACGATCCATTTGGAGTATTTGCCCCCCAGCAATTGTCTAGAGAGAATATATGTCATGGGGTTGCAATCCGAAACCACTGTTATCGTGCGCAGTAGGATGTAATGGCGAAAGCGCTACACAGCGTGTACGGCGGTTAAAGCCAACTTCTCGACATGAGCATAGCGTGTTTCCGTGTCGAGGAGGTTCCATGACAGATAATAAACAACATGTTCATTACCATCATCATCATCCTGCACCAGAACCATAGCAATGGTGCTAAACGCGGCAGCGAGATACAAAGTGAAATCACGATGATAGTCTGGAGGACGAAGCAAAGGAGCATTAACCAATAATGTCTTTAGCTTCTCAAAGGATTGCTGAGCAATTTCGTCCCAATGGAAGGGAACATTCTGCTTTAATAGGTGCGTGAATCCTTTGGCCACCTCAGCGTAGTTTGGGATAAAGCGTCGAAGGAAGTTCGCTTTTCCCTGCAGACTCTACAACTGATATAACGAGGAAGGTGACGGGAGGTTGATGATAGCCTCGAATTTTAAAGGGTCAAGGCGAATTCCATCTTTGGAGACTATGAATCCCAAAAGACGGCCAGAATCCACGCCGAAGACACATTTATGAGGATTAAGCCTAATATTTTAGCATCTACAGCAAAGGAAGATCTGGCGGAGGTGTTCAGGGTGATTCTCTCGCCTAGCTGAATAAGCTGGCAAGTTGTCCAGATAAGTCTGAACGATATGGCGAATGTCATGGAAAGCATAAGACATCGCATGCTGAAAAGTGGCTCCAGCGTTCTTCAAGCCGAACGGGAGATTTTTATACGCGAAAGTACCCCACGGACAGATGAATGTGGTCTTGTGTTGATCCTCAGGTGCAATATTGATCTGATTATACCCTGAGAAACCGCCCATCAAGGAATAAATCTCACTTCCGGCACATTCGTCGATAATTTGGTCTATGAACTGAGTGGGATATTTATCTTTTGGACAGGCGCGATTAATGTCGTGGTAATCGACATAGACCCTAATAGTACCCTACTTTTTATCGATAGGGACAATGTTAGAAACCCATTCTGTGAGGGGAATAGGATAAATAAAACCCGCGTTCAGAAGTTTTTCAACTTCTTCCTTAATTGCAGCGGCTTTCCAAGGATGCATGGGGCGTAAGCATTGGCGCACAGGCTTCGCACCAGGGTAGGTTGGAATCTCATGCACTATGATACTGGGATCAATCCCCAACATTTCCTCGTAGGACCAAGCGAACACATCTATGAATTATTTAAAAATATCAGTATAGACTTGAATCTCATCGGGAGAACAAGTCACTCCCATGTGAATATTCTCAATGATTCCCGGTTTAACGGAGATGTTGATTGGGATGGTTTGAGTGATGTTACTCAGGTTACCTTCTGAAAAAACCTCGTGCGTCAAGATGGGCGTTTGAAGAGGAGGGGTAGGAACCTGAGATGCATAACGCTCTAGACAATCTGTCATTGCCCCCAATCTAGGCATAAAAGAGGAGTGATGATGTCCATCACCCCAAGGTAGCTCCTTAAGAGACATAGTTTCAATGATGGCTTCATCGGAAGGAAACGTCTCTTTGAGAGGATCAGGTGAATCGGCCTGACCAAGCCAGGGGGATTGAGAGTAAACGTCGAGAGCCATGCTCAAAGGAGCATGCTAAGGAGGTGGAGAATCAGATGCGGCAACAATTTCACAGTAGCTGATCTCTACTGGAGTCAAGGGCATTGATTCTCCAAACTCAAACACCTGCTCAGGCATAGGAATAAGCCAGGGGTCATCGGACCTGGAAATCATGTTAACTTGAGCGGTGTGCGGTGGAGGTGCGGGAAATATACCCATGAGTACAGGGTCTTTGAAGAGACCCGGTCCTACACTGTCAGGGGGATTCGGAATCTGATCCACGTATGGTACGTTGTTCTTAGAGGTAGAGGTGAAGAAGGACAAGTGATCCACCGTGACGATTTTTCCCTCGTGAGGGAACTTAAGAAGTCGAAAGACGATGTAAGGCACACATAGCATGGCATGGGTCTAGCTGCGGCCAAGAATTATATTGTAGTTGAGCCTGCCGTCGACTACTTCTACTTCCACGTTGATAGTCTTCCCCTGTAAAGTGATCGCTAAACTCTTGAGAACACCTAGGGGTTTGGATTCCCGACCATCAAATGCCTCTAGGGCATTGGGAGATGACGAAAGGGATAGAGAGCCAATGGCCTTCCAGCAGGCGGAGGACATAACACAGGTAGATGCACCTTCATCCACGATGGCCCTATGAATGTTAAGACCATTAATCCCGACTTGAATAACAAGAGCGATTTGATGTGGAAGTCGAGGAGTGAAATTATCTAAATCGAAGGTGAGAAGACTCGAATCGGTGGGATCAATGCCACCGATTGCAGACAATAAAGCCTTCCATTGTGAAGGACAACTTTGAAGAACTTCTAGTGCAGACATAGCAGAAGGTGCCTGTGCCAAATCTTCAACAATGCTGTAGTGTTGAGCAGCACGAGCATTCGGATTATAAGAAGATCTTCGAAGAACACCTTTAGAAGGTGGCTTCACAACAGGTTCAGGAGTAGGCTTCTCGATTTCCAACGAACCGGAGATAGGTGGAGGAGGTGGTCCATCCGCAACTTCCTTCCCGGGTGCCTGCCGTGATTCGTTGTAATCCTTCGAACGCGTAGCGACAGAGATAGGTGCAGCACCATTCATCATGAAAACTTGGGACCCAAATGGTGCAGATGGTGATGGCTGTTCAACCATCTGGGTTTGTTGAGACGGGAATGGCTCTTTAAGAACTTCCGGAGTCCCTTTTGAGCCCTTGAGAAGTTGACTAACTTCGGATCGTCGTGGACAATCCTTAGTATAATGGTCTCCCTCGCAAATGAGGCAGGGGTACTTCGGTTTACGCTGAGAACCATCCTCAGTACGAGATTTAGATTTTGGCTTTGGGGCATCAGATTTAGATTTGCCCTTGCCCTTCTTTTTCCCCTTGGAATTTTTCTCCGTAGGATTGGCCTGAACGACATTCACCTCTGCGGTTTTGCCAGAATCGGACGGGGCAAGATTAGCAAGAGCAATGTTGGAAGAATTAGACTTCTGCTTCCCATTTGAAGATTTCTTCGAATTCTGAGAGACAGAACCAATGACACCATCCACCGCAGGGGTAGGCGGAGCCTTAGAGGTTCCGGACCATGGGGCATCAGGCAAGATATCATAAAGCATGCCGGACTGAGAATACACAAGATCCAGATATTAGGCACGCGCAATGGCTTTTTCCTCCGTCACACACGCTCCCATCGCAATATCTTAGGCGATTTTATTCACAAAGGAGGTGGTGAACCAGTGAGTTAGTGTCTGATCAGGTATATGAAACTTGATCAATCTATGACGGCGCTGCCACTCATGAATGTGATCAGAAATGTGAGTGGCTTTATCCTGCTTCAGAGAAGTCATGAGGTGCGTCCCGACTTCGTAACGAACCGGTAACTGAAAGTGCGTAAGGAAAGCCATGGCTAAAGAATTGAAATCTTGGAAAATGCCACAGGATAAATCTATGTACCACTTAGCAGCAGCTCCAGTCAAAGTACGCTGGAAGAGGCGCAGACGAATCGAATCGTCGACCCAAGAGTTAGACGAACACCAAAGATGATACGTCATCACATGCACTTGGGGGTCCTCTCCAGCTTTTCCCTCAAACTTGGGGCAATCACCTGGTCTCTTGGTAGGAACCGAAGGCCAATACGGATTATGTAAAATTGGATCATTGGTCAATTTTGAAACATCCGGCAACTCCAAGGTGGCCAAGAACGGCAATGGCGGATTAATCGGCATGCCAGGCCCGGGATGAGGACCGGTACCTGTACTCCACAATGGTTGTGAATATCCTTGCCCCCATGGGTTCTGTCCCGTAGGATTCTGACCGTAGGGGGCGTAGGTCATATAACCAGACTGATTTGGATGCTGGTAACCAGAGTGTGGGGCTTGATAACCAGAGTACGGACCCTGATTATGTGTCGGCCCGGTGTAAGCAGCATTTGGATTTGGCTACTGAGTATAGGTAAAACCGGGTGGAGGAGGATAATACTGAGAGCCTCAGGGCTGATTATAATTCGGTTGAGATTGACCATGAGTATAATAACTGCCCTAAGGATGAGTCGGCTGCTGATAGGTGGAACCCTGCAGGGCCTGATAACTAGGGCGCAGCTGTTGATTTGGCTGCGGCGTCGAATAAATCGGCTGCTGGGCAAGGTTAATGGAATGAGCAGGCTGCCCTGAATGAGCAGGTTGACCTGGCTGAGAGGGCTGACCTGAGTGAACAGGTTGACCCGGATAGACAGGTGGCACCAGTTGCGCAGGTTGACCTGGCTGTAGAGGAGCCCCAGGTTATACTGGATGGGCCGGTTGGCCTGGAGGCGAAACGTCGGGTTGTGCCGGACGAGCCAGTTGGCCTGGTGGAGGTATTAGGCCAGGTAATTGTTGGTGACCGGTTTGACCTAGAGCGGAACCATAGGATGGTCCTGGCTGATATGCAATGTTAGAAACAACAGGATACTGTGGTTACATAGGTGGACAAGGCTGGATTTTCCCCCCAGGACCATAGACCGGTCCCGGTTGGTACCTCGGCTGAGGCTGAACAGGTTGACCAGAAGGGCTGTAATACTGTCCTTGCGGACCATACGATGGCCCTTGCTGGCCCGCAGGATAGCCTTGCATGGGCTGCCCCTGTGGGTCATAAGGATAGCCAAGTTGGCCTGAAGGTTGGCCTTGGAAAGGTTGCCCTTGCGGGTTATAAGCCTGGTTATAAGGTAAACCTTGAGCATGGAGGTAAGCCTTAGGAGCGGGCAGATGTAAAATGTCCCCGTGCTCATTATACTGACCTAGAAAAGCATACACGGGCGTACCATCCTGTGCATAGTGCGAAAAGTAAGAGCGGTTGGGATCTTGGGAGGATGGTCCAACCTCGGGGTTCGGCTGTTGCAGAGACAACCGATACTCCTCCAGAGAGATGTTCTCCGGTATAGTAGTCGCTAAATAAATGTCTTCAGGAGATGGCATAGCCCTGGCTGAGGGTGCCGTAACAATGGGTGCAGATGCAGCCACATAGACAGTGGGCCGGATGGGTACAGAAGTAACAGGCGTCTAAGGAGACACCCCTGGTGAAGGAGCAGCTGGCCTCGAAGAAGGATTTGACACTCCCATATAGGCTGCGGCAGAAATGATCTGACCCAAAGACTTATACCCCGGTGGTAATGAGGGACTGGTTGTTGACATGACAGCTGTTTCAGAGTTGTCTCCTAGAAAAAATATTCGTGGGAAGAGTTGATAGTCTTCACCAGACGTTGGGATTTCCTTACCAGAATCACTCATGGTTGAGCCTGCCGCTAGATCTCGCAATAGACGGTGAGGACTAGGAGGAAATACAACAACAATAAAAGGCGAACCCGATGTAAGAGAAAGGAAATCAGCTCCTAATCTCAATTCAGACACAGGGTCCGAAAAGGGCCAATCGAACTCAACTGGTCCCCCAAAGGGTTGCTCAGAAAGAACCGGTTCCCCGTCAGGAAACTCGGAAATAGTGTGCTGATGTGGTTCAGCAGAGGATTGTGACACCTATGAAGAATCGTCTGTGTAAGGACTACCAGTAGACAAAACCGAAGGTTCCGCCACTGTGGCAAACGATAAGAGGAAAAGAGAAAACACACACATGGGCTGAAAAATAGTCAAGACACACGATAAAACGGTCAAAAAGAAAAATATAAGAGGGCGTGTAATCGTGGGTGATTATTTTTTACCACATTGAAAAATAAGAAACTTCACCGTTTCATGTTTTAAGAGTCGAGAAATGATAAAAAAGGTGACTCTATCTCTTTCAGATTTGACACAAGCGTGAAAGGACAAGCACTTGGTGATCTTTTCAAATTTAGGGAGTCAGAAAAGATCAAATGACTGCTCGGGAAAACTAGGCAAAAGGGTGTACCAAATAGCCGTGAACTGCAATATACACCTTGGTTTCAATAATGAAAGAGAAATCAACCAAGGACTTTCCGTACGTGCAAGCAATCTCCCCGAATGATGTGTCCGGTGTATCACGGGTATAGGGTGGCAGACTCGGCTTCCTATGGATAAAGGATTGAAACCTAGAGGGGTCTCCCTTTATATACGTGATGGTACGAGGAGCACAAGTCCGTACTAGCATTGTCTAAAGCCAAAAGGCGAACGACAACTACTAGGTTTAAAGACGCCGGAACATGTCTCTAGCCTAGACCTATAAATGTGTTTCGTTAGATTTCAATGCTGCCTTAGTGTAAATTGAGTAGATTTTAAAGTTGATCTTCAATTACGTTTTAGTTTTCAAGCCCTAATGAATGTGTTTTCTCAAAAATCTCCTAAATGCAAAATTACATGCCACAGTACATCATTTCGTTCGATGAAAACTAGCTACAGAAGAGTTGAGAGTTTTTACACAAACAAAATGATCGGAAGACAACCAATGATATCTCTAATGCAACTAATGAAATAAAAAACTTTTCATTCAAATCACTAAATACTAGTAAAACCGAAAAGATTTCAATTTTGCACTAATCAACCAAAAGCAAAAGAGATTTTTTGTATTTTCAATGTTTGATAGCTAGATGCACTAAAAAAACCAAAAACAAATGAGAAGCAATTTGAGAAACGATATTAAGAGAGAAAAAACAAACAAATTTCACTCAATGGCACAAACAATTAGATCTCAAATCGACCAAAGTCTCTCAAAACCAAGAAAAAATCCCAAAGGCTCCAATGGACCATGTGATCTAGGCCCAAAGCAAGACCAAACGAAATTTGAATGAAGAGAAGAACAATCACCCAAAAATTGCAACGAAACGGTGAACAAGCACTAAGAGAATGCGGAGGAGAAATCAGAGAATTGACTAGACTAACAAAACACAAAAACTCCTAAGGAGGGCTCGATACACAAAGCCACTAGATGCCCTAGGGCTTAAAACGTGAAATCGATGGAGAAAAGCAAACAACCAAAGGACGAAGGCAAACTCCCAGTAAAACAGGACTCCAACACACTCAGGTAGCCAAAAAACCAAAAAGAAACACACTGACCAGACCCAGAGAGCTCAAAATTGAGAAAACCCTAATGCCTCACAGGAGTGGCGCGACTGTGAGGTTGTAACTGGCGCTGGAAAGCAATTGGCGCGACTGTCGAGCTAAAAAGCGCGCCAGCAGAGTTTCTCAGCCAAAAATAAAAAAGAACTACTCCAGAAGCAGATCAATGATATCCAAGCAAACCAAGAAGCAAAAACAACAAAAGAACCCAGCCCAGAAGGCTAACCAAGCAAGGAAAACCACGAAACAATCAAAACGAGACAATCAAAACTAGACGATCCCCAGTGGAGTCGCAAAATTGTTGAAGAGGTAAATCCCCTCTGCGGACAGAGGCGATCCCTACTAGCCCAGAATGGGTCTAGCAACAATCGTCAAATGCTACAGCGCAAGTTCCTAATTGCGAATAAACAGACCAACGATGGAGGCCTACCTGGAGTCCAACGCTATGATTTGTAGAAGAGACAGTGTTCCCGTTCCTCAACCTCGGCAGATCACGATCCCCACGATCTCCGTGAATGGACACCTGCACATGCAAGAAACAACACGAATATAAGCATAAAATCCAGGATACGCAATTATATATCAGTCAAAAAGGATATAACTCATCATTATCATAAGTGAAAAACAGAGTGGAACCATAACCAGTAGTCATTCATTAATAAGCAATCGAAAGAGAGTACAACCAATGTTCTGACGCTGAGGTCTCCTTCGGAGGGGTCTCCAGTAGTACACGTCTTGCAAAGCCTGCCAGGGATGGGACAAGCCTCTCTTAGAGTCTCTCGACGATAGTCTCCTTTCTTGAGTTTGGCCTTAAGGGAAGAATGAGGGCTCTTGCAGCATTAAGGCTCTTGGGAATTTGAGAACTTGGAGGTTCAAGACTTGGGCACTTCAAGACTAGCTTGCAATGGCAATGGGCAAGCTTTTATAGATGGAGGAAGGGGAGTTGGGATCCCTATAATTGTGGGATTGGCCCTATCTTCAAGGAAGCTTCCATGAGAGGTGGCAAACCACTTCCCTTTCATGGAACTCCCAGAGCCAAACCTCCCAACTCAAGATAGATAACAGTTTCTGAGTCTGTTGAAATGAAACTTCCACCATCTTATTTAAAAAACACTCCTTAAATTGGCTAGCACAACTGCAACTCTGGGACAGAGCGCCAGTTGGCGCGGCCTCTTTGTAGGATTTTCCCCATTGGCACGAGTGATGAACTGGCGACCCGCGCCAATGCAAAAAGGGATGTTTTTATGGTTTTTTGCAAGGAGATGTCTTCAGGGAAATTGAAGCTCATGTTTAGAGGAATGCAATGATAGTGGTTTCAAGGCATGACATTGCTCACAGGTCACATAAAAGGCCCTCCAATGTGCGGGACGGGGAATGGTAGGGACGGTGAAAAATTACTGTGTAACAATGGCATAAAGGTTTAACCCCAAATCAAAAGGCCATCAAAAGAGTAAATCCTCCTCAAAATATCCTCCAATTTCAAGATCCCACTCAAAACATCCCACTCCTCGATATGAAGTTGAAACAACCACAAAATCTCCTAGCACACTTCCTAAGTCAGTTGGTCAAACTCCCTCTCCATCACCTCAAGAGTCACCAAAAGTATAGAATTTCATCCAAGCATTGGAAGGGATTTCTATTTCAGGAGAAAGACTTGTTTAATATGTAATATCTTAAGGAAGTGTATCATCATCTTTAGGATTTTCTCGTGTATTGACCCGATCTCATAGTGAAAATATTGGAATTACTCCTTTCGAGTTTACTACCTACTCATTGAAGAAAATTCCTTACTTCAGAAACTCAATAATCTACTGGCGATATTAAAACATCTTCCCCACCTCACACTCCCTTATTCGCTCCTTAAAATCCTTCTCTACCTTCTTCTTACCATTTGATAAATCCTTCCATTCACATTCCTATAACACAAACAACTAGTGCTATCATATTCAGTATCACTACAGGGACTGCTTCCTCTTCCACTCAATCATCTTAAACCTCTGGAACAACTACATCTTCTTCTTCTATTTGTACAAATCCCAGAATGGAAAATAGACCTTGGACTAACCCAGGGGTAGTCCAAATGGCACCACCACTCCATCCTCTGCCTAAACATCCAGAGAGGTGGTTGCCAAAATATAATCATGATGATGGATTGCCTACTGAGGATAACCTCCATAATTTTATGTTATCCATCAACCTTAATGGAGTTGCAGAAGAAGAATGTGTAGTTAGAATTTTACCTTATACTTTTGAAGGATCTATATGATCATGGTATTTTTCATTACCACTGGGATTAATAAATAGTTGTGATACATTCGAGGAACAGTTTTTGACAAAATTTGGAGATGAACACACAATAGCTGCCTCAATTAATGATCTGTCTAATATAAAATTTAATATGAATGAAAATATCAAATATTTCAACTCCAGATTCAATAAATTATTAAACAAAATCCCTAAGACTTCCCAACTTGGTGATGATGTACAGATTGAATGGTACATTTCTGCTCTTCCTTTGAATATTGTTATATTTGTTGATAGAACTAACAAGACAACCTTAACAAGACAAGCATTTCCTTCAACTACAAATCTAAATCTACTAACTCCGGAGTTCTCATCCTATATGGTGCCTTTAATGTTGGTGCTTCCCTTGGTACCAACTTAATAGAAAATTCCACTTCTCTATGAGGCGAAAACTCTGAAATCCCTATTGAAAACACATCCTAAAACTTTTGCAAAACTGGGTACCTGCTCAAGACTTCTGCATCCTCAACATCCTTACCTTTATCACTAGAGATATGCCCTTCAAATAAAATACACAATTTCCTGTGATTGTGCTTTTTCAGCATAGTTGTCACCATTCTAACTGATGTTTCCTTCTTCTTACCCTGCAAGATTCTTTGTTCCCCATTGTCATCCAAGCACTCAATCACCTTGTAATAACAATCCACCTAGGTCCTATGAAGATACAACCATTCCATGCCCAATAACATACTATATGATCCCAACGATAGAATATTAAAATGTGTTGATGTAGGCACACCATTCAGTTCAAATTGACAAGATCTTACCCAATGATGATCAATTGTTTTCTTTGTACTTGTAGCCAACTACACTAACCAAGACTATGCATGCACTTCTTTATTCAAAACACACTTATCCACCAGGTGAAGATTAACATAACTATAATTAGATCGAGGGTCAATCAAAATAGAAACAACTTGATCACAAAGCTTACCATCGATCTCGATAATAGATGCCTAGTGAAATTCCTATCTGTTATCCAATGTTGCATAAATCCAAGGAATACTTTGTCCAACATCCCCCGCTGCTTGTGCCTCTTTAGCACAATAGATCTATGGTCTACCATCTTGATGCTATGGACAATATTGCCTATGATGATCCTTGCCAAAAGTCCAACATTGTAGTTTCCAACCTGCACCCTCTTTCTACTCATTAGAATTAAATTCCTTTCCCATGTTAGATGAATTTAACTTCTTAGTCAATGTTACACCCTCTTTGTTACCTGTGTTCTGAGGCCTTGCTCACTTCTTATCCCATTTTCCTTTGTTATTTACTTTTCTTCTATAATCCTGCTTAATCTCATATATGTGCTTTGATTGCTCATAACAATGGTTCATCTTCCTGATGGCTTCCTCCAATTACCTAGGCTCATCAAACTCAATCCTGTCCTTGAATGCAAACAGAAACACACTGTTGAGTATCTGAATCTTCGCTTTCTTCTCCTTTAGATAAGGCACATACCTAAATATCTCCAAGAATCTTCTAGTGTACTCCTCATCAATCATAGATCACATATTTAGCTCATAGAATTATTTTTCCCCATCATCATAGTATCTCTCTGATGGTACTTCTTCCTGAATAGTCTCTCGAACTCACTCCAAGTCAACTTCTCTTCATGAATATCTCTGACATTCTTTACATCTTCCCACCAAATATCTGCTTTACCTTTAAGACTGAGCATAGATATTTTGGCTTTCATGTTCTCCAAGTAATCATTCAATCTGAAGAATTTATTCATTCCAAGCAAATAAGATTTTGCATCCTATGACTTCTTCATTTATCCATCAAAGGTAGGTATCTTTTCTTTCTTGAACTCATCTAGAAAATATCCCCTGTCATTCCTCTTGTAAGGATGATAACAACGATGATCATTATACCTGTCAAAACCAAACTTAGAATAGAACATGTGTCTCTCACCTCTCTTGTCCGATGTATCCATGAAATTTACATCTTTGATCGTGTCATCCCTATCTGATCTGTGCCCGCCGTGAGATTGACTACCATATGCCCCATTAGTCATATCCTCCTTTCCATGACTAATTCTAAGTGATCCTTGTCTCTACAAGTCTGAAAAGAACTGAATAATAGTTGCATTGACTTCTACTTCTCATGTGTGCTAGCAAGTCTCTCTTGTGATTGAATGATTCTGTCAATGTCTTCTTTGCAACTCCTTATATTTTCCTTCAAAATTATCAAGGTGTCTGCTATGTGAGGGGAGTATTCATCACCATGCTACTCATGTGATCCATAGGGAGAATATTGTGAACTATAATATACCATTCTGCTAGAAATATTTGTTCTTCTCTTCTTGCAAGGCATACTATGTCAGCTAAACCAAATCATAAAAAAACTAATGTACCTCAGTATAATTCAGGGAAGATATATCCTCTGCAAGATCAACCAGATTAGCACAATACGTATATAATCATAATCAAAACAATATATATACATAATCCAAATCCACATTCAATTACAATGCATGATGCCACAACCACACACCAACTAGACACAATGCATGCATAAAAACATATGTATGACACACATACATACAAACAATTACATGCATAACCAATGCATAACTGACATATACACATGATAACACATCCAACATCAACACAATTAATTTTCACATAGTAACACACTGCAACCATGATCACTACCATGCATACACAACAAGCACATAATATATCACAAGCATAAATAACACATATGCAAATAACATGTATGCATGACGAACACACCGCCCATCCAATCCAAGGGGTGAACCATGCTCTGATACCACTATGTAACCAAATGCCTCCCACATTTACCCAACTTAACCAGTTCAGTAGGTTAAACATGTTATGATAGGATACTATGATGTGATTCAACTCCCCAAGCACATGTAAGGAAGTGGAACCAATATGGCATAACCAATATGACCTTCCACACATGCTACAGAACCTTCAGGGTCCAACCAACCCTTCCAGGTGACAAACCCCTAAGACAACTTGACATTTAACTGATTTGGACCCTCAACCACTCCCATGAAATGCATGTGAGTGAGGCCTTACAGTCACTCCAAAAATTGGGCATCCAAACGATTGTGGAATTTTCAGGTAGTTCTGTGCCAACGACCTCGGATTCTTAGTCAATTTTTTAGGGCTAGGTCTCAGGCCACTTCTAAGAACTTCATGAAACTTCCAGAAATGAGTAATACCAATGGAAAAAATATACCAATGCAATCATTGATGTAATTACTTGATCTAACCCCTACTAGCCATGACAGGCATTTCGTCAAACATGTCACAAATATGTAATCTACAGGACATAACAACAAATATAAGCATAGTGGTATCATAATCATGTGAGAATCGATAAGAATCATTGTTGTCTTATCATAATAGCCGCATTATCATCTATTAGGTCATATATTCATTTTTCATTCATTTACTAATCAAAACATGATGATAAATATTCATCAAGTATGTCATAAAACATACTCGTAACCAACATATAACCAACATAAATAACAAGGGTATAACAACCATAAAAACCACATATGAGCAAGTATATTTACACATCAAATACAATAGAGAAATATGTCTTATTAACATATTCAAAATGCAACCAAGTATGGATTTTCACGTACCACCCAACCATAAAATAAGTTGAACCAAATATTTCTTACATCCAGTCATACCCATGCCATAATCCAAGCATGAATGTGAGATCTCATAGAATAAACCAAACATAAACAAAAACCATTGTTTCCAGAGGTAAAACCACCTCAAGCCTCAACTAGTGATTCTACCTCATGGTCAGACATCACTAACCATGACCACATTGGTCTCTACCTAAGTTGTCCAAGGCTCCAGAGCATTTGTTCAAACCAAAGATTCCAAGTCTAGTAACTTAACCCACAACCCATGTCATTCTTCCAGAATGTTTGTCCAACCAGGGCTTCTAGGACTAGTAACTCAACCCACCAACAACATCCATAGCATTTTTCCAACCAAGTCTTCCATGACTAGTAATTAAACCCAAGCTGTTACAGGGATCCCAGCATTTTTCTAACCAAGGCTTCCAAGAACTAATAACTCAACCCACAACCGAAGGAACATGAGCACCAACCAAAAAACAAATATAAAACCAACAAAACCATAACTATCAAGGAAATGGAAAGTTTAGGCAAAACTAGTGTCAATCTAGGAAATCATCCATGCTAATGACAGATCATAACCAAGAAACCACATGCATATTCCATGCATGCCAAAACTAGCAAGGAAATCATATGTAACTTAGTTCCTGCAAAAAAAAACTCATTGTAGTTGTTGATCCCGATGTCCTCTTGCATTTTGCTACTTTTTCTTTGCCTTCTTGATCCAAATCCCAAGTATGCCACATCCCTCCAAGAGTGCTCCAAGAAAACTCTATGTGTCCAAGAGTATGAAAGAGAAAGAATAGAGAGAGAGTGCTCCAAAACTGAAATGACAAAACACTAACAAAAGGTACCAACTGATCCTCATAAGCCTTTTTATTAATTAGACCTATATTTTCTATCATTTTCCTTCATTTTGCCTTTCACCTTATTTTTATCCTATTTTCATTATTTTTGTAAAGAAAATTTCAATAAATGCTACTTTTCCTTTCCAAATACTTTACCATTTCCTTTGCCAATTTGCATAGCCATTAATTAATCACAAGTTATCTTGATCACTATGTTTTTTCCCAATGTTTTTCCATAGCCATTAATTAATTACAAGGTATCTTCATCACTATGTTTTTTCCCAACATTCACCTTGGAATACATGTCCCATGACCAAGGTCTTATTTTACCTTTATTACATGGATTTTTAACCATGGTTGTTACATCGAATGTCAAAGACTAAGCAAAAGGTGTTATTGAGTGTGGAGGTAGCTATGCGGAGGAAGTGTGTGTGAAGGAAGTTGTGCAAAAGTGGTTGTGTGGAGGAAGCATGTGCAAAGAATAATGTGTGTGCAAAGAGCTTTCACTCTACAAAAAAAATTGTGCTGGAAGAATCAATTAATTAGGAGTAGAGGCAAGAACTATGTTGCATCGTAGCTATTAATCTTGTTTTATTTCTTATTTTATGTTTTGTGTATATTTTTTTGGTAATTTGGCTTAAAATTTAATAAAAATTTATTAGAAGTACTAATTTGAATTATGTAATTTATACAATTTAAATACTTGAAAACATTTTTACAGTGTTGTATTTATTTTAGATTTATTTAATGGTTCAAAAACTCATTTTATAGAATGAAAAAACACAATCTTATAAAAAAATTGTATTACTATCTTCCAACTAAAAATGTCAAAAATAAATACTCAAATTACATATATAGAATCAAAATTATTCTGGAGAAACAATATAATTGAAAAGTGACAAATAAACAAATAATTATGAAAAATTAATGCAAAACTTTTGTAAATTTAAATCTAAAATAGTTTTAAAATTTAAATCTAAAATAGTATTAAAAAGTTATGGAAATAATTTTTTTATTATAGATTTAGTGAAAGAATATAGAGAATTGGCTTGATTGTTAGTAAAGTTTGAGAAAACTCATAAATTAGTATGTTTGATTATGTTAAAGTCTCTAGTGTGTAAATCATATAGTTTGAGAGTAGAGATTTGAATTAAACTTTTAGAATTTCGAGGAAAATTTGAGAGTGAAATTTAAACCTGGGAGGTTCATAAAGTGAATAAAATCAACCATGTTTTATGGAAAGTAATAGAGTTACATAAGATTGGTATATTTTCCTTCTTTACTGTGTTTGTGATTATTTTTATCCATTTTCTTGATTTTCATGTTTTGGTGTTTTATAATTTTATGGGAGACGGAAGAGTGATGTTGGTTTAGTAAGAAAATGAAAAATAACAAGTACTTTTTTGTGTTTTTTATTATAAATGTTTCTTGTTAAGATAGACTTTGAAGTCTTGAATTAATTATAATTATAAATTTTTATTTTATATAAATTAAAATTAAGCAAATTAAAAATTAAGGAAACTGTTATTTAAAAAATTGATATATCCAATGGTGTTGTGGGGTTGTTCAGTTTGCTGCAAAATTCTCTTTATCCACCATTACTTACACACAACATAAATATTTTTACAAATAAAAATATATTTAGTTTTTTTACTTCAAGTTAATTTCTTGTGATCGAATCATTATATACCATTAATAATTTATGTATTTATTTCATTGTATATAATATAATAAGAATAATTTATATATTTACTTAAGTATAATTTAAGTATTTAATTCGGAAATGGAGAAAATTTTAAAAAAATTAAGAGTAAAATATAAATCAGTTATCCACGATTACTTACACACAACATAAATATTTTTATAAATAAAAATATATTTAGTTTTTTTACTTCTAGTTAATTTCTTGTGATCGAATCATTATATGCCATTAATAATTTATATATTTATTTTATTATATATAATAAGAATAATTTATATATTTACTTAAGTATAATTTATAAATTTAATTTGGAAATCGAGAAAATTTAAAAATACAGTATATTTAATTTTATAATATCCTATTTGCAAACAAACAAGATAAAATTAGCAATTGCATAGATGTTGAAAAGGAAACCTCCTAAGGAATAAATTTGAGAAGCATTGAAAATAAAAATTAGTAAAAAAAATGCTATTTAGTTGTCTTAAATCATAAGCAACAATTTCATGTGAGCTAATAAATTTTTGAAAGTTTCCATTGCCAGTGGCATATCTATGAAGTGATAAAAATAATGATACAACTAAAATATGATGCTTCTTAGGTTTATTTGGAAACAAGAAGGTTGTTTAGTTAGATTGTGTTGTTTTAGTAAGTAGCCATGTTGCAAATTGGAGCTCATCACCTAAAAAATAAATCCTCATGTTATAAATGCATCTAAAATTATACATGATGCCAAAGAGAGTGGGTACAGAGGTACCACTCCCAACATAAGCAAGGGAAGCATGCCCTTTTTCACAACGACCTCTAGCAAAATGTGTTTCAGAATATGGCTAAATGTAGCGGAGAGTATACCATTTTTCCCCAATATTATGTAGTGGGAAATGTACCATTTTTCTGTTGTATTTTGTAATCATTGTGCACTCTACAAGCAATTCATGGAGCTCTTTTGTGTCTCACAAATGGTTATAGCCTTTGGGATGTCTGAAATTGGTTACAATTGTATTGACCTTTTTGGATAGATTGAAATGCTGCCAGTGCTCGCTTGAGTCTCTGTAATATTATTCTGTGTTAGTTTTGAAGAATCTACAGTGTAATGATATCATCTAGAAATGCTATGAATCAAATGTTGGATTCCAAAGAACAAATCAACTCCTCCATCCTTCTGGGTGCATTTCCCAAGATAAATACGGATGGGCACTTTACATGAAATAAACATTAAACATATCCTCTAAAAGGGGACTCCCTTTTTGTGAAGTCCCTTAATGGGCTCAAAATATAAACAAAAATGTTACCATTCCACTTTTTAAACTCCCTTTCCCATGTATGGAGCATGATTTTTGGAGTAATGATTAATGGTTTGCATGCTGGAAAGAAAGTAAGATAACTTTGTAGGAAACTTATAATCATGAATTATTTTCATTTCGCAGGAGCATGAACAATAATGCAACCTTCAACACGATCACTACGTGATGATGCCTCCATTTCATTTGGGATTAATCAACCAACAATGTTTCTCCACAGGAATTCAAATCCCCATTTTTGGTCAGCATTCATTTTCTCGTCCAACTCGAAAATTATTTTCAATACATAATTGGGCTTCTCAGACAAATCATGAGACTGGAAGGATGAGAATCCCTATAAGGATTCCAAAATGGAAATTTCCATGTCTCTAGAACATAACTTATCCTTATGCACTTGATAACTTGATATGATTATGCTTCTTCCCAAATTCCATACTCCCTGTACGTTGAAAGGTCCAAATGGAATATCAACAGATTTACTTCCGTCAAGTAGCCAAGTATTGTTGCCAATGGAAGACTATTAGGATAATAAAATTCATCAAACAAAAAGGACGAGCAATCACAATTTTTGGAAACACAACTATATTGGAAAATTCTGTAATATCTCATAGCTATTGGGTATTTTTTCCATGTATCTTACAACAATGTTCTTACAGAAAAAGAATCTCCAACCTTTTCGTTCTATTAATTGATAGTATTACAATTTATTTCTAGGTTGCTCTTTTTGGCACATTGGTCATTGGTTCTCATATTCCCTCCCAACATGTAACAATTAACAATAAAATTTCTTATATTGAAGGATACAATTCAACAAAGTTACTATTTGAGATATCCACATGATTGGTTTCAATGTTTAAAAAAATTGATGCTAAAGGGGCATATACACACATCTCAGATTGATCAAAGTAAATTCTATGATTCAAGAATTAATTGGTTTGTTTCAAAAATGGGGTTACAAGTGTTAATTCCTTTGATTAAAGAGTTCTAAGAAATGAGGTTTTGGTTAAAGACAAAGCAGGGACATTTCTTGTCATAACAATGTAGGAAACATAGGCCATCTTCTATCTAGCAAGGCGGACGCCTCACAGCAGAATTCCTACGAACAACAACCACATAATCGATCTATAACTACAATGTCCATCCTTCCTTCCCAATAGTAATTGTAATGGCCTCAAAATATTTATCAGTAATCTTACTGCTAGGATTTCTCTCAATAAAATCAATAAAAGGCCGAGTTGAATCCTTAAATTTCGCAGGTTACGGTGAAGAGAAATTGTCAAATGTTGTGGTCATGGGAAACATCTTCTACGATGCTTGTGTAAAGCATCAATTCTCGCAGGAAAGTAAGCATGCCATACCTGGTACGTTTATTCGTTCTGTATAATTTGGAATAATAAGCACCCTGTAAATTTTTTATCTTTTGAATATGTGGAGGAATGCGTCTAACCTAGGGTTTTAGATTCGATTAGTCGTTGACACTCTCGACAGTATTAACCTAGGGTTTCAGAATCTATTAGTGATTGACACTCTCGACAATATTAATCTAGGTTTTTTGAATCGATTAGCCCTTGACACTCGATTGTCGTTATGACGTGACCTATCCAATTTATGCATACAGGTGCTCGGGTAGCCCTAGAGTGCAGTATTAACCGCAAGACAAGAGCATGTGTTACAATCGCAGAGAGCAATGAATATGACGATTTCACTATGCACGTCCCCTCACTTTTTCATCTATAAGAGAGGATTAATAGATGCTGCATGAGCCTGCTTAGTAGTCTCGAAGGAACATGCAATACACCATCAACATCTACACCCTCCAAACTTGCCCTCATAGAAAATTCTAATGGCGTTTGAACTTACATTGTTGGCTCTTTAAGCTATCACCCACAAGATATCCCTGTTTTTTGTTACATGGCCACTGTACGAGACGCTGCATTGAAGCCTCTTATGTTGCCATTCGTGGTCAGCGGGATCGATCTCAAGCCGAGATGCGGGAGAATCAATCCCTTCTCCAGCAATCCAGAGAGACGTATTCATGAAGAGATGTTGAGGCGGTAGAGATCCTTTAGGGAGAGGAGAGGAGAGTGTTTGAGGTGAGATCGAGCGGATGATAGAGGAGGTAGCCCTGGCTCGGGCTGAGGCATAGAGGGCGCGTGCTTACGGTAAGAAGTTGCGCTTGAGCGGACTGTTGATGAGGTTAGACTAGTGCACCTTTCTGTGTGCACGCTGAGGTATGATCTTTGCTTTGTCTTTGCAGCTTTGGCTTCATTTCAAATCTTTGAGCGATTCACAACCTCCGCAATTGTCACTGTTGTGATTATATTCAAATCAATGATTAATCATGACTCAATCGTCTAACAAAAGGTCTAATGGCACATATTATGACAGAAAGACAGCTAGAAGAGTTGTTTTCAAAGAAAGATGCCTTATAGCATAAACATATAATAACTACACAAATTGCAAAAACTTTTATACCCATTTTATAAATAAAGAAATGTTACATGATATTATCTATAAATAAAATAAATAAAAACACTTAATATTAAACAAAAATATGAATTATTATTTAGTAAATATATTAAATTTAATTATTTTATTTACAATTTGTAAAAAAAATATTCTTTGTTAATTAAATTATCCTTTTAATAAGTAAAAATTATATTAAAATATTTTAAAATATTTCAAAATCCTATAATTAAAAGTTGAAAGATTATTAAAATTATTAAAATTGAAATACTTCAAAATTAAATTTATTTAAGATGGAGAAATGATTGAAATTATTAATATAAATTTTTTTTTTTTTTTCAATTCCATCAAATAAATCTCACAACTAACCTTTAAATATAAATAATTTTAAATAATAATATTCAAATCGATGATAATACCCACCTAACGCTAAAGCTGAATTTCACTTTACAGAGCATGTGATATGCAAGAGAGTAGATAACCTGCCTATTTTCCCGCTTAACTTAATTGATGCGAAGTGGTTTAAATCTACTATTTGACATTGACATGAACATAAATGGGAGAAAACAAATCGAATTATAAAACTGCGAAGGCGCTTGAATTTCACTGCGAGTAAATATAGTATTTGACATTGACATGGAACATAAATTGCAGATTCAGTGTGCATATGACATGTATGAGGGTAAATGTAGTATTTGACATTGACATGAAACATAAATGGCAGATTCACCATGCATATGACATGCATGAGGGTAATTATAGTGTTTGACATTGATATGTAACATAAATGGCAGATTCACTCTACAGAGCATATGACTAGTATTATGGTAAATATAGCATTTGATATTGACATGGAACATTAAATAGTTTAGTTATATGAGGTATAATTAAAAAAAATTGTAAGAAATAAAATGATTAATAAAATAAAACTATTGAATGCTATTAACAAAAACTCAAAAGTATATTAATTAATATGGTTTATGATAAGATTTACATAATCTAATATATATTATAAAATCTTGAGGCAAAGTATACATTTGACTGTATAAATTTTAGCATTGCTTTGTATCATGACATATACACTAATATTAATCAGATTAAATGCATAGTATGTGATTTTTTTTTTAAACTAAACTTAAAACAAATGGACTTTGAGAATCTCTTAACATCATGTTATATGAGTATGTTGTGGTTTTCTCCTTCATTATTACATTTTATGAAATACTTATAAGCATTAAATGTGGTGAAAACATATTTTGAACATATTCTTTCATCTATTTATCACCAAAATTTAGTAGAATCACTTTAGATATATATTATTTTACATTTAGATATCACTAAACAGGCATTTCATTTTACAACTTGGTTTGAATTCAAAAACTTTTCTTCAAAGTTTGGGTTTAAAAATTTTTTTTGGAAGACATTTTTTGAAGGCGGCGTGATTTTTCTTGGAGGTTCAAAGTTTGAGTTTAAAGAACATTTTGGGAAGACATTTTTTTGGAGGTGACTTGATTTTTCTTGGAGGTATGTAAGTGTTTTGTGTTGAAATAAATCTTTTGAGCTTCTTTGTTCAAAAAATTTTCTTCACATTTTAGAGGCGGTGTGATTTTTCTTAGAGGTATGTACGTGTTTTGGATCAAGGATTACGTATTTTTTAGAAAAGATTTTTTTAAATTAAATCTTTTGTGATATTGTTTGTAATTGAGTTATTGTCTAATTTTTTAAATGAAATTTTTTGAACCTCATACCCTATTATCATGGGAAATCGAAGAACTTGTGTGAGAAAATATGATAGAAAAAGAAAGCCTGAAGAACGTAGAGAAGAGACGAGACAATATCGCAAAAGAAAGTTAGAAGCTCTCTCAAATATTGAAGAGGAAAATCAACCTCAAGCAGAAATTGAAGCATGTATGTAAATGTAAATATTACATGATCTATTGATATATATTTAAAATTTTCCTAATGTAAAATATGAAGCTTAATTTTTATTTGATGAACTAGTTTGAAAAATATTTTGTTTGATGTAAACAGACAGAGATATTCCTCAAAATATTGAAGAAGAAAATCAACCTCAAGCAGAAATTGAAGCAGGTATGTAAATGTAAATATTATGATCTATTGATATATTTTTAAAGTTTTCCCAATGTAGAATTTGAAGCTTAATTTTTATTTGATGAACTAGTTTGAAAAATATTTTGTTTAATGTAAACAGACAGAGATACTCCTCAAAATATTGAAGAAGAAAATCAACCTCAAGCAGAAATTGAATCGGGTATGTAAATGTAAATATTATGATCTATTGATATATTTAAAATTTTCCCAATATTTATTGACATATTTATTAATTTAGTGATTTATTGAATATGTACTATTTTTTCGAATATGTACAGATGAAATCACTATCGATAATGAGATGTTAGAAAATGTTGACACTCACACATATGGAGATAAAAAACCTGACTATATTATACGATATCGTGTCGATAAAATTTTGGAAATGTTTTTCAAACCTGAGCAAGTGACAGTTCAAGCTCAAATATTGAAAGGTCACCTATCATCAAGGAAATTAAAAGAAGCGACGACACTATTGGGTATTCGAAAATCAACCAAAGATAAAAAAATGAAAGAAGAGGTGATAAAAAATATGAGTAGTGCTATAGAGTCAATTAAGAGATCTAGAGATAAAGAGGTTTCAAATATACGTAGAGGAATACAAATGGAAATGGTTTCACCAAGTACTCAAGAGAATCATTTGAATCTAACATCTATGGCACGAGCACTGGGACCCTCGCGAAAAACTCTGCACAAACATCGAAAATTTCGACTGCAAATAGACGTAAATGATGAACTCGCTTGTTGGAGAGCTATTTGTAGGCAACCATACAAAGATAGACTTGGAGAAGATGTTAAAAAAATAATATATGAATATTGGAAGAACAATTCGCGTGTTTCACCCACTGCAAGACATGTGATGCGAACAAGAATAGCACGAAATCAATACGAAGAACATGAAAACATCTCTTGGAAACCACTCAAATAGAGTTATTCAAAAAGTTCAAAGAAGAGAATCGTCAAATTCAAGTTTCGCTCAGTGCTTTTGTTCAACAAAAACCATGGTATGTAAAACCTATCACCGTACGCGACACTTGTTGTTGCCGTTATCATGTGGAATTTGAGTTATATTATGACACATTCCTTGATTTTGGTGGAACATTATGGAAGGATTCACCTCCTCCTTCCACTATCCGTGAATTCATATCTCAAATTCTATGTGAAAGAGAAAGCGACGAACTATTTTACAAAAAGAAATGTGTTGGTGGTAAAAAATGCAATGATTGTGGAAATTTGACTAAATTTCAAAACAAATATCGTATTGATATAAATGATCAATCATTGTCCAACATGAAAGTGAAATGGAAGAGATATGAATATACCAATACATCGATTCAAGGTGCAGATAGTGTTAAAAGAATCGAATTACGAGAAGACGAAATTTTTCTAATAGACTTTTTGAGAAAGTTTGAAGCAGAAATTTACAAATACACCATGCATTCCCATATAGCTCGATGGCAAGACTTGCAATTCAAAAAATCTCGTGAAGTTTTTCCACCAGGAACCATTTTGTCAGTGATTGATTTTGCAGAAAACTACACATTTGCTCCACAAAAAGAAATTCAGAGTGAATACTATCACTCCGACCAAGTCTCCATGCTCGTCCATATTCTATATAGACATGCTGAACAAAATGTCGATCATATAGAAAGCACGAGTGAAAATCGACATATCATTAAAGAATATCATTTTTATATCAGTGACGATCGTACGCATGATACATGTTTTGTACAACATTGTTTTGAAAAAATTTATGATTCATTGAAAAATCATGGAATAACATTCAATGAACATTGGATATGGTCAGACGGATGCGCAGGTCAATTCAAATCTGCACGATCATTTTTTTGGTTGTGTCGTCTTCATAAGAAAACTTGCATTAAACATTGTTGGAATTTCTTTGAGACTGGCCATGGAAAAGGAGAACATGACGGTGCAGGAGCATGCATAAAACGAGTACTTCAAAGATATCAAATGAACCACTTTGCACGCCGACTTGTGAACGTTGAAGAAGTTGTTCAATGGTGCAAAAATGCTCTAAGCCATGAGATTAACCCATCAAGAGAAGTGCGAAGGTACATTCAATTTAATTTATATTGGAAATCTAATTTTAAACATTGCACATTTATCATGCAATGATTATTTTTAATTGTATTTTGATATCATATTTACAAATTCTTTTTCTAATTTTCCATATAAAGGTTTTTCTGGCATATTGGAATCGAAGACGTAAATAGATCAATTGGAAATGAGGTTGGAACAATAAAAGGGACTCGAAAATTGCATTCAATTCAAACAAAATTGTCCACAAATGTGTTTGCATTGGATAAAAGAAAACATTCTTGTTTTTGTGATGTTTGCATAGACAACACAAAATCCAATGACGTTTGTGAAAAAAAAATGTATGTGAACGATTGGAAACATACAGAGCTAAATACAAAGGGAAAAATGTCTGTTGCAATGTTTGAAGAAATGGAATCAGAGGAAACTACAATATCATCCAATGGTGATCGATTTTCTGATCTTGTTAGAGAAGGTAACATTTGAATTACTTTTTAATGATTTAAAGATTTACAAATAAATTTAAATATGCATAATTAAATGTTAAATTTATTTTATTGTGCAGGAGATGTTTTTGCTGTAATTGCACCTATTGACAACGATGAAAATGTAAAGTATTATTTGATGCGTTGCACTGAACAAAAAATGAAATTATTACAAGACTATAATGATCACGGATTTCAGTATGACAAATGGTCTATTATACTGAAAGGTTATTTTTTCAAACAAACTCGTCAAAGTGAAGACTTTGTTTACTTCGAAGACTATGAACCTGATTCCATAAGTTGTCAATATAGTCACTTGGTGTGTGCAGCACGCATAAAGTTGATAGAAGTTCAATCAAAGAAAAAAATCAAAAATTAAGAAATGGAAAATGTCAAAATCCGATCATGAACGGATTATTGAGGATGGAATTCCATTAGAATTTTTTTGAGTGAAGTGTCCAACAATTTATTATCTTTTAGACCTTTCAGTACTCAACTAAAAATTGAACTGCTTATGTTATTTGTGGTTTGCAGATGTTACAAATTGTTTGGGTACAAGCACGTGCTCTAGTATCCACTGAAAGTAGTTTTTCTATACATGTGCATTGATTAAAAATGTTAAATATGTATTGGATATATATATTCTAGACTGAAATTAATTGTTCTTGTATATTAATTGTTCTTGTATATGTTCTCCGACCATATGGTACAAATTATTTCACTTTATTTTGTAAAGTCAGATTCGGTCCCCATATGGCCTAGCCTCCGAGGGACGAGATAACAAGTGGTTGTCCCCACTTACCCGAATCTCGGCTTTTAAGTACAATTTTACTGTTTATGTCAAGCATCTTACATGATGTCCTAGCCAAAGATAGATTCTCTTTGTTTCAAGTTTCCAATAAAAGTCGTCACCGAATGACTTGCTCGAACTCTTGTAGTAAACACCACACCTCATCTCTCTTGCTCTCCAATATTATTAGGTTTAATTATTATAACACAAAAATCGTTCTACATTGTCAATAATTTTTTGCGCTTAGACTAAAATCAATGAACACTATTAATCCAGTGTCTTTACAAGTAATGTACCATCATACATGCAATTATATCAAATTAGAAATCAACATATACAATGAAATCAATGGGGATTCTCTTGTTACAAGTAACATAATTTCAATTTACCATATGTGCAAATGTAGGTTGAAACCATCCAAAACTTTAAGTTGTAAATTGAAACCATCCAAAACTTTAAGTTTTAAAACCCTTTTGATTATATATTGTGCATCATTAAAACATTTAACATTTAAAGTTCATTAAATATCACATGCCAAATGTAGATTGAAACCATCCAAAACCGGAGTTTTAAAAACTTCACATGCCATGCCAATTATAATTCAACAATCCAACAAAAACATTTAACAAATTAAATATCACACGCCACTAAGACGACCACACTAAGAGGATTGGTGCACTTCGTTTGGAAGGAGTCAATATATGTCGTATTGGAGCGATTAGACAAAATTCAAAAAGGAAAGAGCTTGAACCAATTCAAGCAGACCCAGGATCGAATTGTTCTATGGAGCTTCATGAGAAGAGATATGTGAAAAGCACTGTTAAGCCATGCCAATTATAATTCAACAATGCAACAAAAACATTTAACAAATTAAATATCACACGCCACGTCGTTTCAAGTTTTCGGTAAAATTTGTCACCGAATGACCTACTAGAATATTATAAATACTAACTTTGTAAGATCATTTGGCATTCAGAAAAATTCGAAACTCTTAGACTGTCAATCAATTTAAAGTATCATTCACCCTAGGGAGTGTAAAATATTCAATGTAGGTTGGTGACGATGCTCACTCCTAGCTTGAAGCAGCACCAATGACCAATTCTTTAATGAATTCCAATGCACTAGACCAACGTTGGTTCAACCTACTTGGTTTTTCACGCAAGAAATTCCAAGGATGGACTTTCTAGACAAACTGCTGAAATTGAAAAGCTTGACATGGAGATACGACAAGGTGAACAAAGACTTCAGGGACTCTTTATGGAAAGGGCTCACTTGAAGGAAATACGCACCACGTTGCAGGGTAAAGTCAAGAACATGGAAGATAAGATCAAGAGGGACTTTCTTGACCCGAAACCTATTGGTTTGAAGAAAGAAAATGCATGTGTTGGTACACTTGGAAAATAAGACGACCACAGTAAGAGGATTGGTGCACTTCGTTTGGAAGGAGTCAATATATGTCGTATTGGAGCAATTAGACAGAATTCGAAAAGGAAAGAGCTTGAACCAATTCAAGCAAGCCCAGGATCAAATTGTTATATGGAGCTTCATGAGAAGAGATATGTGAAAAGCACTGTTAAGCCAAGGGCTAGTTCGAAAAACATATTGGAAGAGGAAATGTTGAAGAAGATTACGAAAGTAAGGCACAAGACAAGGAGGAGGAATGATGATGAAAGTTCCTTGGACTTGAGATTCATGTCTACAACCGTACATGGGAAAAAGTTCTCTGCTTTGATAGACACGGGGGCTACCCATAGCTTCCTAAGTCGAAAGGCAGCTTCATCTCTTAGAAAGAGGAAGGCTAGCATCGAGAAAGAGTTGAGTGCTTTCAAGGCAGTCAACTCGAGGATAAAAGTAGCACGACCGGTGTCATGAAAAGCACACATGTGAGAGTAGGGTCATGGTTTGGAAAGATAGACTTAAGAGTCATTGACATGGATGATCATTCTATGATGGACCATACCAATGATGGACCGAGACATTCTCTTAATTCTTGTGATCAATCTTAAACTATTTTATGAAAGATAGATAAACCATTTAAATATTTAGCTCAAACTCTTTTAGTAAACACCATACCTCAAGTCTCTCTTGCTCTCCAATATTATTAGGTTTAGTTATTATAACACAAAAATCATTCTACATTGTCAATAATTTTTTGCGCTTACACTGAAATCAATGAACACTATTAATCCAATGACCTTACAAGTAATGTACCATCATACATGCAATTATATCAAATCAGAAATCAACATATACTACATAATGAAATCAATGCGGATTGTTTTGTTACAAGTAACATTTAAATTTACCACATGTGCAAATGTAGGTTCACATTCTATCATTCATGTAGTTTTAAAAACTTCAGATACCATTAGAATTATAATTCAACTATCCAACAAAAACATTTAACATTAAATATCAAATGCCATGCCAATTATAATTCAACTATCCAACAAAAATATTTAACATTAAATATCACATGTCAAATGTAATTCAATGACAACATTACTTCACATTCACATGCCAAAAGTACTAAAACCATCCAAAGAACACTGAAATCAATGAACAAGTTATTAAAATCCAATGACTTTACAAGTAATGTACCATCATATGTATGCAATTATATCAAATCAGAAATCAACATATACTGTAATGAAATCAATGGGGATTGTCTTGTTACAAGTAACATTTCAATTTACCACATGTGCAAATGTAGGTTCACATTCCATCGTTCATGTAGTTTTAAAAACTTCAAATGCCATGCCAATTATAATTCAACTATCTAACAAAAACATTTAACATTAAATATCACATGCCATGCCAATTATAATTCAACTATCTAACAAAAACATTTAACATTAAATATCACATGCCATGCCAATTATAATTCAACTATCCAACAAAAACATTTAACATATGTCCAAAAATATGTCCAAAAAACATTGTAATAAAATATGTCAAAAAATTGTAAATCTCACTCAAGTATCAAACTGTATCAAGTTTAACAAATTTTAAAACCATCTAAATTTTGAAATAAAATCAAATCTACTGTATATCTTGTCCATCAAATGGAGGATCTAGCCTCTGGGTCTCGGTTAGCTCTCTATCTTGTAAAGGAAAAACCTACATACACAATGCACATGTACTTGAACATTAAAATTTGAAGTTTTAAAAATGAATGAGAATATATATATCTAGAACTTCATGTAAAAAACAAAATATAACAAAAAAATCACGCAATACCTCGTAAGGTTGCCTCTCCATTTGATGGACAGGATCTCCCATAGAAACATCTCCAGTGGTAACCTATACAATATACATGTACAGTTAAATATAAATATATATATATACATAAATAATTTATATAAATTAAAAACTTTCAAATGAAAATGCACGTCTACATATATAAACTTATTTGAACAATAATATTAAAAAAAAGAACTAAAGACAACTTCTTCAAATGCTGTGGATGTTCCTATCTCCGTCGCTAGAGTCCTCGGATTAAAAAAATCTTCTATACGAACCTAAATTCAAAAAAATTTAAATAACTCAAAATATAGATCTCTGTCTATATATCTCAATTTTTAATGGAACTTTTTGAGGTAACATAAATTTTCAACTTGTGAAAAATTGTCCATACTTGTACATCTCCCAATGAAGTAGAAGGTATATCTCCTAAAGAAGAAGAAGGTACCGGCATCCCAAAAACATCAGAAGGAATCGGTACCTGTTAAAACATTTTATCGAATTATATATATACATACATGTACATGTGTGGCAACAATTATTTATTTTAGAGTCACTTAAAAAACACTAACATACATGTGCCAACATATCATGATGGCCAGACCCAGCTACATCGTTTGAGCCAGAGGTCCCGAATGTAATATTAACATTTTCATCACGCATCATGCCTGAGAACTGCAAATGGTGTTTTAACATATAATCATACATTTTTGTTAGATTAATGTACACATACAAATAAATGTATACATGTGTACATACACATGTATTTATTACAAATTGTACACATGTACATGTAAATATAATTTCAAACCCTAAGGTCACTAACACATACTGTTCCGGTGCCCTCTTCTTCACGAAAAATTAGGTCTTGCAGACCATTGTGACAATTTATTGCGTATGTTCGGAGATCTTCAACATTCATGTTGTAAATCTCCTCATCTGTATGATAAACAAAATTGGCACGTGCATTTTCACATGCTCTTTGTCTATTTAAGCCAATATTGACTCCACTCAATCCACTATGAACATTTTCGATCATAACATCTCTTGCTTCACGACTTATTTGAGAAGTCGCATCCATCTCTGATCGCAGGGTTTCGACTCGAGACGGTCGACTCACCAATGGCGACTCAGGGCGAGGCAACTCCACATCTCGCTTAGCGCCCTTACGTTGATATAATCGACCTCTCCCCGGGCCAAAAAATTCTGAAGGAAGATCATTGTAGTCTGGTTTCATACCCAAAAAAAATTCCGCATAAAACATTTGTGCAAAATAAAGAGGAACCTCATCGTTCCATGGAAGTCTTCCAAAGGCCGCAAGATGTCGACTATACAAATATTTTGCTTTGTCTGGGTGCTTGAAATACTGCACCTTCAACATCTTTCTTTTTAGCCCTTCCTTATAATTAAACATTGACTTAGCATCATTTCTTGAAAGTCTTTTTTTTTATGTCCTGCCATTTATCGGGACCTATCACTGTTTCTCCTCTCTTTCTCATCACTTCTACAAACGAATCAGTGGTTGGCCCCAAATCTTTGTACACTTTTACCATTTCACTCAATGAATGTGTAACTATCTCTAGGCTATGTCTACTCTCAGCAGGTAGAGTCAAATCCTGGAGATCTCTCTGCAATTTTTCATAAAGGCTTTGACACCTTTGTAAGGTGCATTCCGCCATGTTCGTTTCCCATGGTATATCAGTAATCTCAACCGGATAAGTTGTGGTAGGTTGACAGCCTTCTTCTTCAATGTAGCGCGCTACCCTGCGTCTTTTTTGACCACTGACTCGAACATTTTCAGCCTCTGCATCAATATATATAAAATTTCATATATTAGAAAAAACACGTGTAAAAAAAGTTGTAAAAATTTCATAAAAAAATATTGAAATTGATGGAAACCTTGATGTTGTTGATTAACATCATCTCCAACATGACCCTACTGAGAACCAGCCCCAGAATGATTCTGCTGAGAACCAGACCCACAGTGACCCTGTTGAGAACCAGCAGCCGTTGATTGCTGGCCTTCGGGGGAATAAATATCACCCCCTTCCCGCACCCTGCTACCTTGACCGGTTGAACCTTGGCCACGCTCCATTGATGGAGTAGAAAGCCTTCTCCTCTTGCCTCCTAAAAATTAAAATATGAAACTTATTAACAACTAATTTCACTCACAAAGTTAATAAAAAAATCAATTCCATACGTACACACATGTATGGAGATTTAAGATTATATTTAAATACCATGAACATCCTCCAATCCCTGAGCCTCCATATGGGATTCGGCCGATCTTCGTCTTTCATCCTCCATGATATATATCTATTGGTCAACATTCACAAAATAGATTTCAAAAAATCAATACCTCGAAGTAAAATCCAGTTTGGGGCTGTTAAATCCAGTATGTTTTATATTTCTTACATTTCTGCCCTCCTATTTTTCTTTCCAACCAAGGTTTATAAAATAACATGAGAAGCAACATGAGACTTAGAACAATCACTTTCATTATCTATATGGAAGGCAAGAATGATTATATCCCCTTGAGCTTAAGGGTATGTAGTTTGTCAATTTTTATCATATATTTTTTGGTAAGTGTAAATGTTTTTTTTTATCTATAGTACAAGTCATGAGTTCCCCAATTTTACCTTATGTAAAGCATGATTCTAGGATTACTAAAATTTGTACTTGGTTTTTTAAGAATATATCAAATAAAGTTATAAGAAGCAAATATGGCTTGTTCCTTAGAATTTGGCACTTTTAATTAATTTACCCATATTTCTTGTTAATGATTATAACCTTAAAATGGCTAATATTGGTTTGTCATCATCATCTAAAAATGACTTGGCACATGAAAATTTACCATGTCCATCATCATCACTTCACACCATCTCATACATGACCCCTTCTACATATTATATGCATGAATTTTTAAAATGTCATCCTCTCTACCTATCCCATGAATGGATTGTGACAACAGGTGAATAAAATACAATTTATAAGCAGAAGATAGTTTCTAGCTTGTCCTCCTCCATCCGCCCCATAGCTAGTGAATTCTCAATTTTCCACTTCCAACTTTCTATTCTCGAAATTCATTAGCAGCTAATTTTATCGATAGCCACACCACTATACATATAATTATCATATACACTACTACATTAATGAACTCTACGTTGTTTGTTATTGTAAAGTCCAATAACAAACAATGTTAATTGAGTTTAGTAGTGTATATAACAATTTCTTTGACTTCCAAGTGTGTTGTGACTAAATTAGTAGAATTAACTACCAAAATGAATTTCCAAAATAAAATGTTGGAAGAAAAAAAATAGGCAATCACTGGATATGGAGTGCGTGGAGGAGGACAAACTTATACTGATCCCTTCCTTATCAAATTTCCTTTATTCACCTAATGTCACAATCAATCATGGTCTAGATAGAAGAGATTAACTACCATAAATTCAATCATATAATGTGTAGAAGGGTCATATGTAGATGGTGTGAAACGATGATTACAAACATGATAATTTTTCATCTACTAGGTCATTTTGAGATGATGATTACAAACCAGTGCTAGCCCATTAAAGGTTATAATCATTAGTGCCTAATGTGGGGTGGACAATTTAAATAAAGTTCGTATCAAAGTACAATTTAGCTCATTTTAGTCAAGGTTAGTTAGAAGAATTAGCTATTGGTTTCTACCTTCAATTTCCTCTGAAAATGAATGTGTACGTGTTTTTGAGAGACATTAGAGACATTAGAGGAACAAGGTCCAAATTTTTGATGAAAATGTGCTATGAAAGTAAAGGGTTTTAAAGGCAAGCATGTACAAGGCATAGTTGAGCCAAATGTTCTTTAAGAAGGGCCTAATTATTTGGGTCTTGGTTATGGAAAACATGGAAAATGCTCCAAAGCCAAGGAGGCTTGTGAGGTTTGTGTTCATGATGAATGGAACATGTACATAGTTTACCTTAAATTTGTTGTGTTTTACGAATATTAAAAAATGAAGAACTTCTATTTAGATCCATTCCAGAGATTGACTGCAAGGGCATTTACTAGATATGTCACCTTTCATAAAAGATGAGATCCAGAGGCTACCTGGCCCTTTACAGACTCTGCCTATAGAACTTGTAGAAGTAAACACTAGAGGCATTAACAATATCAAAGAACTAGACATGGGAATGTGTCTCTTTCCCTACGCAAAAAAATAATTCTTGAGGTAGTTAATCTTCATAGACAGGTCATCAAGCAAGTCAGTGTGATCATCCCTCCTTCCCTCCCTTCTAAAATAATTATGTTTTGCGGGTCAGAAAGCCAAAATATGGAGACAATTATCACCAAATCCAACGTACGATTATGCATGATTGAGAATATCTAGCGCTTTCCCTTGTTAAATATATTAACAAGGGAAAGCGCTAGAGATTCTCCATCATGCATAATCGTACGTTGATGCTTATAGAGTGAAAAAACTGAAAGAATAAACTTGTAGGGCCATTTTAAAGGGGGGTGGAGAATTCAGGTCTTTTCAAATTCAAAGTATGGTGCATGTTGCATGAAGCAAGATGTTGAAAGTAGAGTTATGTTAGACACACTTAAATGCAACAAATATGGAAATTTGTACATGAGCTCTATTATTTGACTTATGAGTCAGTTGTTTGAAAAGGCATACATTTTGTCAACTTGTGTTTGGTTGATGGTTTTGTACACCAATATGTAATATTACATGGACATATTCACATGATGTGAATTTTTTTTTCTTTGAAGGAGAAAAATGATGTGTTTTCAGTAGATGGTTTTGTTTGTGACAAGACGTCACAAGATTTTGCGAAGGTCCACTCTTGAGCGAGAGCCTCATGATTACAACCTATCCGTGAGAATCAAATGGGAGTGCATCCTTATTTTGAAAACAAGTAGGATTCTAAGCTACCTAGGACTCAAACCATCATTTTTAAATTTGAAATATAATTTGGTGTTGTTTCAATGCTTGAATCCACAACCCTAACACATGAAATCACTAATCTAATTACACATGAAATAAATAGTTATTTTCTCCAAAAATAAAAATATAACTAAAAACTAAATTCAACATAGTTGAAACAAAAAGAAGCGCCATTGAAATGGTTTGCTGACAAATGGTTAGATTTCTTCTCCAATTAAGGCCTAGCATGTATTTTGATGTTTCATTAATTTCTTTGCAAATTCAAAGTATGGTGCATGTTTCATGAAGCAAGATGTTGAAAGTACATGAGCTCTATTATTTGACTTAAGAGGCAGTTGTTTGAAGAGGCATGTTTTTTCAACTTGTGTTTGGTTGATGGTTTTGTACACCAATATGTAAGAGTACATGGACATATTCACATGATGTGAATTTTTTTTTCCTTTGAAGGAGAAAAATGATGTGTTTTCAGTTTGATGGTTTTGTTTGTGACAAGACATCACAAGATTTTGCGAAGGTCCACTCTTGAGCGAGAGCCTCATGATTACAACCTATCCGTGAGAATCAAATGGGAGTGCATCCTTATTTTGAAGGAGAAATTTCAATAGGCGTTAGGAAATTTAATTTCACTAGAAATAATTCAGAGGTACATGAAATGAATAGTATTTAGGAAGAACAATAGTCCCTCATGGAATATGAAGAAAGTAGCCACTTCATTTTGTATATATGCATGCTTTGAGTTACTCCTCAAAAAATTTCAAAACATGTGTATTTATTACTCTACCCATCCCGATTTTCATAGGATCCATAGCACATACATTTCTTTATGCCCTAGTTGTTGTAAGGCCTAATTATTTCATCACTTTCAAAGGAATTACATCAGTTGTTTCTCCTAAATCTAGCATATAGTTGTGTAATAATATTTTATTTATTAGTAGGAATATATGAAAATGTTTATGAATTACATTTTTATTCCCTTGATTCATCTTTTATAACTCTATAGGATAATCCTCAAAAGTAGGGTCATCTACTTCATCAAATTTTAAGAACTTCTTAACCTTAAATATTTTTATTTCATATTTGCATAACTTCCACAAATGGGATAGAAACAAGATATTTTCCAAGTGTTGAAGTAAACCAACATTAATTTCATTATACACTCTTTATATAGGTATGGTTGAATGTTGTACATCTGGTACATAGATCAATTTGTTGTTTTCATTGTTTACTCTTAAAAATTATTTGAAGTGGGAGCGAAGAGTTGGTTTCTTCCTAGGTTGGCTTACATTTCCTTTAATATGTGATCCATCCCTTTATCTAATTCATATTTTTATCTCTTCTATTAATTATGTTATTCTTTCTATGTATTGTTAGTACAAGGGGGTGAAATAATTTCTTATCATTTTCTAAGTGGTGAGGTCGTTTGAATCTCCAATAGTTGTGTTGGTGTGGTGGGAACCATGCTAGGAGTTGGGCATTCCATTGATATGGTCAAGGTACTTAGTGTATGAGGAGCATCCAAAATTAGGCGGATTGGGATCTTGATGAGGGGGATATGTCACTTGATGCATGCAGTGATGATGGTATTTGATGAGTAAAGGGCACATATAGATGAGATGAGTGTCTTTAACATAGAGCACTCAAGGGCATGCCATATACTAATTAACCGAGTTCGTGACATAATAAATGGTGGAAGAGGAATCATCAACATATGAGGTTGGTGTAAGTGGTGGTGCTACTATTGAGGCATGATTTATGGTGACCAACACATCTTGATATCGTCGGAGATTGAGACAATGTTGTGTATAATGTTTGTGTTTCACATAAATAGACAAGAGGTCGTTGGTTCTTAAACCCTTATTACATGATGAGGTGGCAACATCACATGATGGAGTGGGGAGAAATGGGGGTGCTTAAGAAATAGTTAAGCACCAATAGTTGAAGGGTATGAAGGATACCCTTCAACTCATGAAGCATGGGGCATGAATTGGTGGGATGACCTAATGTGTCTCAAAGGGCACACGGGGGACTAACCTTAGGGGTATTTTTGGTTGAAGGTTCTTTCTAAAATAAAAATTATAAATAAATATGGAAACTTGAATTAACATGTGTGTGTGTGTGTGTGTGTGTTTGATCCTAAAAGTACTTAGTCCAACAACAATAAATATACTTGGAAAATATAACCAAATATATAATCAAAATTAATTTGTGAAATACAACCAACCATATAATTGAAATTACAGGTATGAGCATTTTTATTATAAAAATAAAAATAAAAGTAAACTATGAAAATGATATTGTATAACAAATTATCCTACAAAAATTATTGTAGAAAATTTTCAAAATTGAAATGCAACCTTGAATTCCTTGCATTCTTTCATCAACTTTGTTAATAATTGAATAGTCTACTAGTTGACTATATTACCAACTGCAATGAATATTGTCTTTTCCTAATGTTCATTGTGAAAATGGATCCTCACGTTAATGTGATAGGATCTTTTTCATCTCTCAAGTTATTGATTACTAGGTCAAAGCATCCTAATGGGTAAATTAATTGTGAGATAAATTACTTGCATTAAATGTCAATCCAGGTTCTTATACTTCTAAAGTACACTTGCACAATATATGCTTTAAGCAATTAACTCTCAATCAAAAATGGAAATTAACCTATGGAAATGATTGCAATACTCAAAGAAAACCAATTAATGAAAATATCTAAATGAGCACAAACACGTTATTTATCAAAGACTACATATATCAAAGCATCGAATTCAAACTTGAAACAAATTATTCTAATTCTATACTATGAAAGCTTTTTGAAATTTGATTCTATCAAACATAAAGGTAAATCCTATTCTATTGGACTTGGAAATGAATTTGATCTATTGAACTTGAAAGCAATTCTAAGCTCTTGAATTTGAAAGAAATTCTAATCATGTGAAATTAAATGACTTGAAATTAAATTTCCTAAAGCCTATTGAAATTTAATTTTTTTACTTTGAAGGAGAAAATGATGTGTTTTCAGTTTGATGGCATAATATACCAAGACATGTGTTTTTTTTTATTTGAAGGAGAAAATGATGTGTTTCCAAATAAATTTTCTTGAAATGATTTAAAGAAGTCTTTCTTTATGTGATAATGAGAAAGTTCAAGCAAATGAAAATTTATTATATTTAGTCTTAAAAAATCAAATAATTTCTAACCTTACAACTAAAATAATATTTTTTTCATAATTAATAAATTATTTATTTAAAATAATTAAATAAATTTGGCATGCACAATCTTTTTATTATATTTTAAATTTGTTACTTTTACTCTATTTTTACATCAATAATATATAATCTCAGTTTGAAAACATGCAAATATTTTTTTTAATTTGCTACTTTTAAATAGCTAATACATATTCTCAAAAATAGAGGGGCCGGTTAATAAAGAAACTTATTGGATCTTGGAGCATCTCGGTGATGAGCTTACAAGAAGAGTTGGTGCCGGAAAGGAAGGGGAATCCAACTCTGAAGACCTCTCCTTAACATAAGGAGCAGTCGAGTAGCAAATAAGTTTTGGTATTATATTCAGTAAATTGATGACAATCAAATTATTTTGTCTTGCATATTAAAAAAATTTACAAGAGTAATTGCAGTTTAATTTTGACATCAAGATATTTGACATTTTCCGTGTGAAGAAATCCTCGATCATGGCCACAGGACCACCAAATTTCAAGAGTAATAGGAAACAAGACAATGCAACATTTAAACAACGTTTAAGTTGAAACTGTGTTGATGACAGTCAGTAAATTATTCAGTAAATTGACAGACAATCAAATTATTCAGTAAATTGATGACAGTCAAATTATTTTGTCTTGCATATTAAAAAAATTTACAATAGTAATTGCAGTTTAATTTTTACATCAAGATATTTGACATTTTCGGTGTGAAGAAATCCTCGATCATGGCCACAGGACCACCAAATTTCTAGAGTAATAGGCAGCAAGACAATGCAACATTTAAACAGCGTTTAAGTTGAAACTGTGTTGATTTTTTTTTTTCAACAGAAGAAAAAACGTTGTTTAGATATTAAATCATTGGCAAAACAGTCCATCATACAGAAAACATGTGCGGCTGAGGGGGAAGATAGCCAGTCTCGACAGGAGAGAGGAAATTCCCGATCAGGCATAGAGAAAAAAGAGCATCAGAGAAAGGATCCTCATCAGCCATTTCGTGAAAACCATAGGCTCACACAGCATATAGTGCCCAGCAAGAAACACTGACACCCAGGCGAAGTAGGATGAAAAAATAAACATAGAACGGTATAAACAATAAGAACACTACCGACCTCAATGTTGTAACAGCGCAATAACGATACCAGGAGCACTACACGATGAGTGTAATGTGGTATAGCGCAAGGGATGCAGGCAAAACCAGTGCGCAGTAGCCAGAATGACAGAGCAAGAAATTTATATGCAAACTGTGTTGATGACAGTCAGTAAATTATTCAGTAAATTGACAGACAGTCAAATTATTCAGTACCCACGAAGCGCAGATTATCCCCTGCGGATTTTAGCAGATTATCCAGGGGGAAGATGCTACACTCCGAAGTGAGGAAGACGCTATACTACGAAGTGTTAGATGTAAATTTTTTTCTGGGTGAGGCAAGGTGTTGGTGCCTTTGATGACAGAGACGCCTCCTTTATAGGACAAATACTCAGCCTAGAGACATTTGTAAATATTATTTGCAGAGACAAAAACAGAGAGAGATCTAAAAATGGCAGACGAACATACCGGCAGATTTTAACGATGGCGCCCAGCAGCAACTCGACCCGTCGCGGCAATCACACACACAGCAGCAGCTCGTCCCGTCATGGCAATCACACACACAGCAGCAGCTCGACCCGTCGCGGCAATCACACACACAGCAGAAAAATCGCGCGCCAACAATGAAATCAGTAACCTTACAACTTTCGCGGGCGATTTATTTATAAAACAATAGTTCGGCCGAACTTTTAACTAAGTTCAGCCGAACTCCTATTGCCGGTTTTCCAAACCTCCGGCAAAAATTCTGTTTGCTGTGCCGTCACTGTGCCGTCAATTTAAACGGACTCAAAAGTTCGGCCGAACTCTTTAATAAAGTTCGGCCGAACTTTATATAATGTTCGGCCGAACTATTGGCGAAAAAAAATTTCTACGCCCGATTCTCACAAAAGTGTAACCCAGCTTCACGTTTCCGCCCTATTCTAACTGATGTTTCCTTCTTCTTACCTTGTGAGATTCTTTGTTCCCCATTGTCATCCAAGCACTCAATAGCCTTGTCATAACAATCCATTTTGGTCCTATGAAGATACAACCAGTCCATACCCAATAACATAGTATATGATCCGAATGACAATATATTCAAATGTGTTGATATAGGCATACCAGTTAGTTCAAATGCACAAGCTCTTATCCAGTGATGAACTATTTTCTTCGTACCTATAATCAATGATACTAACCAAGACACTACATGCACTTATTTATTCCAACCACACTTATCCACCTGTTCAGGATTAACATAACTATAATTAGATCTAGGGTTAATCAAAATAGAAAGAACTTGATCACAAAGCTTACCGTCCATATCGATAATAGACGTTTGGTGATCTTCCTATCTGTTATCCAAAGTTGCATAAATTCGAGGAATAACCTGTCCAACATCCCCTACTTTCTATGCCTCCTAAGCAGTATAGATTTGCGGTCTACCAACCTGATGTTATGGAAAATCCTGCATGTGATGATCCTTTCCACAAGTCCAACACTGTAAAGGTTTCCAACCTACACCCTTGTTCTGCTCATCCGACTGAAATTATTGTCCTCTCTTAGATGCATTGAAATTCTTAGTCGATGCTACATTCTCTTTGTTACTTGTGTCCTGAAGCCTTGATCACTTCTTATCCCATTTTCCTTTGTTCTTAGAATTGTTTCTCCAATAATTCTTAGTCTCAAATCCGCACTTTGATTGCTCATAACAATGCTTCAACTTCTTGATGAATTCCTCCAAATATTTAGGCTCATCAAACTCAATCATGTCCTTGAATTCTACTGGAAACCCACTGGTGAATTTCTAAATCTTCTCTTTATCCTCCTTCAAATAAGGCACGTAACTTGATAACTCCAAGAATTTGAAAGTGTACTCCTCATTGGTCATAGATCGCATCTTTAGCTCATAGAATTATTTTGCCCTGTCATCCTAGTATCTCTCTGATACTTACTTCATCATGAATAGTCTCTCGAACTCACTCCAATTCAACTCCTCTTCATGAATATCTCTGACATTCTTTACATCTTCCCACCAAATATCTGTTGCACCTTTAATATTAAACATAGTTATTCTAGGTTTCATGTTCTCTGAGTAATCATGCAATCTGAAAAACTTATTGATTCCAAGCAACCAAGCTTATGCATCCGGTGACTTCTTCATTTTGCCATCAAAGATAGGTGGATTTTCTTTCTTGAACTCATCCAAAAAATATCCCCTATCATTCCTCTTGTAAGGTTGATAACGACGATGATCATGATACATGTCAGAACCAGAAATCGAATAGAACATGTGTCCATCACCTCTCCTTTTTAGTGTATCCATAAGATTTACGTCTCTTATCGTGTCATCCCTATCTGACCTATGCCCACCGTGAGCCGACAACCATATGCACCATTAGTCCTATCCTCCTGTCTGTGACTGATTCTAAGTGGTCATTGTCTCTGTAAGTCTAAGAAGATATGAAGAGTTTCTCAAGTACCCTATCAAGTCTCTCTTGTGATTGAATGACTTTCTCATTGTATTATTTGAAACTCTTTATTTCTTCCTTTAAACTTCTCAAGGTGTTTGTTATGTGAGGGGAGTATTCATCACCATGTTGTTCATATGTACCATAGGGAGAATCTCGTGAACTATAGTCTACCATTCTGATAGCCATATTTTTTCTTCTATTCCTACAAGGCATACTATGTCAGCTAAATGAAATCATAAACAAACCAACGTACCTTAGTATAATTGAGGGAGGATATCTTGTCCATAATACCAACTGGATTAACACAATACGTGTATAATCATAATCATAACAATATATCAACATCATCCCAATCCTCATTCAGTTACCATGCATGATGCCACAACCACCTGCCAACTAGACACAATGCATGCATAAAAACATATGTATGACACACATATATACACAATACATATAAACATTGACATGCATAACCAATGCATAAATGACATATACTCATGATAACGCATCCAACATCAACATCGTTAATTTTCACATGGAGACACACTTCAACCATGACCACTACCATGCATACACAACAAGCACATATATCACAAGCATAAAGAACACATATGAAACCGACATATATGCATGACCAACACACCGCCCATCTAGTCCAAGGGATGAACCATGCTTTGATACCACTCTGTAACCACCCTCCTCCCACATTAACCCAAGTTAACCGGTCTACTAGAGTAAACATGTGACGACATGCTACTATGATTTGATTCAAATCCCCAAGAAAAATTAAGGAAGTGGAACCAACATGACACAACCAATATGACCTTCCACACATGCTACAAAACCTTAACGATGAAACCAACACTTCTAGGTGACCAAACCCCAAGAAAACTTGAAATTTAATTGATTTGGACCCTCAGTCAATCCCCTGACAACCCATGCATGCAACTGAGGCCTTCTAGTTGCTCCCACAACAAGGCATGCAAACGAATGTGGACTTTTTTTAGGTAGTTTTGTGCCAGCGACCTTAGATTCTGAGCCACTTTTTCATGGATAGGTCTCAGACTACTACCCAAAACTTCATGAAACTTCCATAAATGAGTAATTAAAATGGAACAAATTTAATAATTCAATCACTGATGCAATTACTTTACCTAACCCCTATTAGCCATGAAAGGCATTTCGTCGAACATGTCACAAATATGTAATCTAAAGGTCATATATATCTAAGCATAGGGGTCTCATACTTATCTGAGATTCGATAAGAAGAATTGATGCCTTACCACAATAGATTCATTATCATCTATTAGGTCATATATTCATTCTTGATTCATTTACTAATCAAAACATGATGAGAGCCATACATCAAGTTTATCATAAACATACTTGTAACTAGCATATAACAAATATAAATAACAAGGGTATAACATCCATAAAAACCATATATGAGAAATTATATTTAACCATCAAATACAATAGGGAAAGAGCTCTTATTAACATGTGTAAAATTAAACCAGGTCTCTTTAACTTCCACATACCACCTGACCATAGACTAGGCTGAACCAAATATTTCTTTCAACCATTCACCCACGTGTCATATTCCAAGCATGAATGTGGGATCTCATGGAATAAACCAAGAAAAACCAAACTAGGGCTTTCAGAGGAAAAACCACCTTAACCCTCAACCAATAATTCCACCTCATGGTCAGACATCACTAACCATCACCAGGTTGGTCTCCACCCAAGCTATCCAGGGCTCTAGAGTGTTTTTTCTAGCCAGGGCTTCCAGGAATAGTGACTCAACCCACAACTATTATCGAGATTCTAGAGTGTTTTTACAACCAAGGCTTATAGTACTGGTAAATCAAGTCACCAAGGGTTTCTAGATGATCCAGTGGATATTGGTGGCCACCCACATATTCCACTTGGGACCCCACCATTGTCTCTTTCAGTTTTTTAGTTTCGGCACAACTTACTATTTTTGACAGTTTTTTGGGTCCTGAACTTCCGAAGCCGTTTTGAGGCCCTAAACGACATTTTTTTGGAAAACCAAGAGCGATCGAGCTTTTTTTTATAGAACCAAAAGTTTTACTCCTCAGATAGATCTTTCTAACGAGATATTGAGTGCGTCAAATGGAGATCATATGCCAAAGTTACGTCCCCGAGAAGTTGAAACACCAATTTACCCAAATGGGGCCCATAGTTTTGGCGCTTCATCTCCTAGGGCTAGGGTTTTGGATGTTTAGGGTTTTCCATTGTTTATAAATAATAAATAGGCCCTCGGTCCTCATTGTAACTTATTTCAGAGGCCTATAGCCACCACATCTCTTCTCATAGATAAGTTACCAGCGCCCTAGCTAGTTTATTTCTATTATGTCTGTAAGCAAATTTCAGTTCTTTGATATTACTAAAATGAAGTGTTATTTCCGCTGCATATTTTTATTTATGGTTACATGTGTATTCTGTTCTGTTCCTGCATAAATCTGGATTAGTGGTATCATAGCGGTCAGCTTTTTCTCGATCCTTCTTTGCATGTCCCCAACGAGGTCGAGGTATAAGGAGTTGGGGCTCGATCTGATTGAACCTTTGAAAGATCAGCCTCGCAAACCCCGACGGCCACCCATGGGGGATGAAAATAAAGATGAGGGAGTAGGAGATCCTATAAAAATATTTCTCGAGGAGGCCCTCAAAAAACAAAGGAACGTGATGATGGATAACTTTGCCCAGATCCTTTAATGACTTCCCACCGGCGGCGCATCTGCATCCAATAGCCACTCTGGAGGTGAGACTCCCTTTAAGGTACAAGTAAACTTTGACATTCCCATATTTGAGGTTCAAATAGATGAAGATGTCGTAGATAGATGGTTGAATCTATTAGAAGGATATTTCTTGATCCATGAATTTTCCGACCCAGAGAAGATTATTTTTGCACTCTTTAAAGCTACCCCCCATGTCAAGGACTAGTGGGAAACCTACTGTGAGAAAAAGGATGAGACAAAACCCTCTTTATTCTCAGTTGTACCCACTTGGAATTCTTTCTGAGATGCCATCAAGGAACAATAATATCCCGTGGGGAGTTATGAGGACAAGTACATACAATGGACCACGCTGTGGCAACAAAGGGATCAAGATGTGCATGAGCTGACGAATCTGTTCCATACCCTACGCACAAGATTGAGAAGAAATTCAAGCAAAAGAAGCGAGACTTTGGATCTATGAATCAAAAGCAACGAAAAGGTTCCCCCAAACCACAAAACAAAGGAAAAAGCCAAGGCATAGCAGCCCAAGACAACCTGCCAAAGCCACAAGCAAAGAACAACACCTCGAAGCCAAAGAAGGACACGGGAAAGTGGTGTGAGTTCCATAAGAACTCCACTCACAACAAAAGTGAGTGTCGGGCCAAGCAGTCGCTCGTGGCCAAGATGAGGGCTTCTGAATCAGATGCATGCTCTGACTCTAAATCAGAAACTGAAAAGGGGAATGAAAAATGGAAACAAATTATTGATGTAAAGCCCAATGCCACTGTTGCCACTGCGAAGATCCAGAAGGAGGAACCAGAGGATCCAAAGGAGGCAGAACGTCTCTTCCACTCCAAGGTGTGGGTAAAGGGTTCCCCGCTACATTTCATTATTGAAAATGGGAGCCAAAAGAACCTCATTTCAGCAGATATCATGAATCAGTTGGGATTTCTGACCACACCGCACCCACAACCATACACCAACGGGTGGCTTCACCAAGGACGGGATCTCTGTGTCACCCAACACTAACACCTTCCCTGTAGCATCAAGCCCTTCACGGATGAGGTATTGTGTGACATTTCTCCTATTAATGTTTCTGATGTATTATTAGGCCAACTATACTTGTGGAAGCGACATGATGTGTATGAGTCATGGTCTCGCGTTGTTATTGTTACCTTGGGAAATAAGTTGTACAGGATACCAGAGGTACCACTGCCTACCACTATCTCTTTAGTTACTGCAAAAAAATGCAATACACTCATTTACTAAACCAGGAAATTTGTTTTCCTGATGATCTGCCCCCAGGGAAATAAGAAGACTCTGGCCACGACCTCCAGACATGGCTCCTCTGCACGACAACAACAAATGGACAAGGTTGTGGAGGAGTACGGGGACATCTTCACCTCAGCCACAGGGGTTCCTCTGCACTGTCAGGTCAAGCACTCGATTGATCTAACCCCAGGTGTGCCGCTACCCAATGGACCAATATATCGACGCTCTGTTCTGGAGAATGATGAAATCAAGAGGCAGATTCAGGAGCTGCTGTAGAAAGGTCACATTCGACCAAGTTCATCGCCCCATGGGAGCCCGATCGTGTTGGTACAGAAGAAGGATGGGACGTGGAGACTCTGTGTTGACTATTGGGCGCTGAACAAGATCAATATCTGGAATAGGTACCCGATCCCATGGATTGATGACCTTTTGGAACAACTCAAAGGTGAAAATTATTTCAGCAAGATCGACTTGAAGTCTGGGTATCACAAGCTACCAATTGAACCCTCCAATGTGTGGAAGATTGCCTTCAAAGCCAAGGAAGGCCTTTTCGAATGGATGGTCATGCCTTTCGAGTTGACGAATGCTCCCACAACCTTCATGAGGTTGATGGATGACATCTTGCGGCCATTCACCAACTCATTTGTAGTGGTGTACTTGGATGACATTCTGATCTTCAGCCAGACTTGGGAAGAGCACCTTCACCACATCCAACAAGTTCTCAAAACACTGCGGAAACACAAGTTGTGTGCCAATTTGGAGAAGTGCACTTTTGGCATGACCCAGGTTCACAGTTTTGATGAAAGGGGGGTGCATGTGGATCCAACCAAGATCCAAGTCATTCGGGATTGGCCAGCCCCAACCACTATAATAGAGCTTCACAGCTTTCTGGGTCTTGCTAATTTCTACTGTAGGTTCGTGTTGGGATTGTCTCATATCACTTGGCCCTTGAGTCAAGTCACCAAGGGAGGAGCGAGAGAAAAATTCTTTTGGTCGGAACCTCAAAAGAAGGCGTTCACATAATTGAAAAATTGCCTCTGTTCTACCCCAGTGCTCACATTACCAGACTTGCAACAGCCATTCTAGATCGAGACAGATGCCTCTAACTATGCTATTGGGGAAGTTCTTACTCAACAGGGACATCCAGTGGGATATCACAGTGAGACATTGTCCGACATAGTTCGCAAGTATCCCACTTATGACAAAGAAATGTATTCCATTGTGCAAGCTTGTCGACAATGGAAGCATTACATTTTGGGGAAGGAAACAATCATCCACATAGACCACCGGCCCCTACAGTTCATACAGACACAAAAGAAGTTGCTGAATGATCGCCATCAGAAGTGGTCCACATATATGCAACAATTTCATTTGAACATCAAGTACAAGAAGGCTAGCACCAATAATGTTGCAGAATGCCTCAGCCGACCATCGATCATGGCGCTCACCACCGTTCTCAACTCTTGTGGGCATGATACTTCTCATTGGCTGCTTATCTACGAGAGTGACCCATAATTCAGCCACAATTACAAGGCACTCTTGGGGGGTACACAAGTTCAAAATTTTCACCTCCAAGATGCAATTTTATGTCACCTAGGACACCTTTGTGTTCCTTCAAGCGAGCGTGCCAAGATGATATGGGAAGCACACTACAGTCGATTTGCTGGGCATTTAGGGGTCGAGAAAATAGTAGCAGTATTGCAGAAGTATTTCTATTGGCCAAACCTTCGAAAGGATTTCGGGAAGCACATCAGATCTTGCACTGCTTGTGCCATTGCCAAACCAACCATCAAGAAGCAAGGCCTATATACTCCGCTACCTACCCCTAGTCGACCTTGGGAATCCATCTCCATGGATTACATGTCGGGCCTGCCTTCTAATAAGCATGGAAATGACAGTGTTTTTGTGGTCGTCGACAGATTCTCGAAGATGGCCATTATGGTGGCCTGCAAGAAGAATATCACAACAGAAGCCACTGCTAAAATCTTCTTTGAACAAGTGTGGGTGCACTTCGGGATCCCACAGTCTATCATATCAGATCGGGATAGTAGGTTCCTCAACACATTTTGGTCCAACCTCTGGTCAATGTTGGACACCAACCTCACCAAGTCCACATCTTTCCATCCCCAAACAGATGGCTAGACAAAGGTCGTCAACAGAATGATTGTACACATTTTGTGCATGTACAATTCAAAGCATCCACGCACATGGGACGAGAGCCTCCCCTATGTACAACATAGTTATAACTGGGCTCTCCACAGTTCAATCGGCCATATCCCCTTTTAGGTGGGCTTGGGATTCCAGCCACTATGTCCCATTGATGTAGCCATGCCATTTGCGGCTACTCAGGGCGATTCGGTTCATGTCCAGTATGAAGTTGACAAATAAAATAGCTTCATCGAGCACATTCAATACATCATCCAACAGGCTCATGACATATTGGACAGAGCCAATGCTAAGTACAAGCAACGCCATGATCAACACCGGGTGCCACACAACTTCCAGGTGGGTGACAAAGTATGGCTACATTTGTAGAAGGAGCGCCTCACTGGACCCCACCGCAAGCTTCGCCTGCTCCGATACATGCCATACACCATCACCAAGGTTGTAGGGAACAATTCCTTCTAGCTCAGTATTCCACCATTCCTTGGTCTACACCCAATATTCAATGTGGACCGCCTTCGTCCTTACTTCCCACCTCTACTGGACACCTCTGACATTACAGAACAACTCACACCAACAGAGTTAAACCCATACTACATGGAACAGGCCACCACAGATTGTATCATGGACATGCAAATCAAGAACACTCGCCAACAGAAGATCCAACTGTATCAGGTTGTCAAATCTGGCCAACTCCTGAACCAAGGAAAGTGGTTCACCAAGGACCAAGTTCGGTAGAAATTTCCTCATCTCATGGAGGAACTTAACGCAATGGGGACCATTGCTTCCTAAGGGGGGAGGAATGATCCAGGTGGATATTGGTGGTCACTCGCCTATTCCACTTGGGGCCCCACCATTGTTTCTTTTAGATTTTAAGTTTCGGCACAACTTACTATTTTTAGCAGTTTTTCGGGTCCTGAACTTCCGGAGCCGTTTTGAGGCCCTAAACGACATTTTTTTTGGGAAAACGGGGAGCAACATGGGTCCATGGATTGATGTTACTCACTCAAAATTTTTAGTCCTCAGATAGATCTTTCTAACGAGGTATGGCACGCGTCAAACGGAGATTGTATGCCAAAGTTACGTCCCCGGGAAGTTAAAACATCAATTTACCCAAATGGGGCCCATACTTTTGGTGCGTCATCTCCTAGGGTTAGGGTTTTGGTTGTTTAGGATTTCCCATTGTTTATAAATAATAAATAGATCCTCAAGCCTCATTGTAACTTAGTTCAGAGGCCTGTAGCCGCCACATCTCTTCTGAGAGATAGCTACCAGAGCCCTAGCTAGTTTTATTTCCATTATGTTTGTAAGCAAATTTCAGTTCTTTGATATTAATGAAATGAAGTGTTATTTCTGCTGCATCTTTGTGTTTATGGTTATTTCTGTATTTTTTTGCGTTCTTGCATAAATCTGGATTAGTGGTATCAAAGCGGTCTACTTTTTCTCGATCCTTCTTTGCATGTCCCCAACGAGGTCGGGGTATAAGGAGTTAGGGCTCGATCTGGTGGAACCTTTGCAAGATCAACCTCGCAAACCCCGACGGACGCCCATGGGAGATGAAAAGAAATATGAGGGAGTAGGAGATCCTATCAAAATATTGCTCGAGGAGGCCCTCAAAAAACAAAGGAATGCGATGATGGATAAATTTGCCTAGATCCTTCAACAACTGCCCACCGGCGGCGCATTTGCGTTCAGCAGCCACTCTGGAGGTGCGAATCCTTTTAAGGTACAAGTAAATTTTGAAATTCCCATATTTGAGGGTCAAATAGATGCAGATGTCGTAGATATATGGTTGAATCTATTAGAAGGATATTTCTCGTTTCATGACTTTTCCGATAGGGAGAAGATTATTTTTTCACTCCTCAAAGCTACCCCCCATGTCAAGGACTGGTGGGAAACCCACTGTGATAAAAAATATGAGACAGAACCCTCTCTGTTCTCGGTCGTACTCACTTGGAATTCTTTCCGAGACACCACCAAGGTACAATACTATCCCGTGGGGAGCTATGAGGACAAGTACATACAATGGACCACGCTGTGACAACAAAGGGATCAAGATGTGCATGAGCTGACGAATCTGTTCCATACCCTATGCACCAAGTTGGGTATCAAATATTTAGAGAAAAATCTGGTGCTAAAGTATCACATTTGTGTACACAGATACATTCAAGAGGAAATGGATTTCCTCGACATTTCCTTGCTTGGTACGACATACCGGTATGCTGCCAAGATTGAGTAGAAATTCAAATAGAAGAAGTGAGACTTTGGATCTGCGAATCAAAAACAAGGGAAAGGTGCTCCCAAACCACAGAACAAAGGACAGAGCCAAGGCATGGCGACTCAAGACAACCTATCGAGGCCACAAGCAAAGAACAGCACTGCAAAGCCAAAGAAGGACACGGGAAAGTGGTGTGAGTTTCATAAGAGCTCCACTCACAACACAAGTGAGTGTAGGGCCAAGCAGTTGCTGGTGGCCGAGATGAGGGCTTATGAGTCAGATGCATGCTCTGACTCTGAATTAGAACCTGAAAAGGGGAATGACAAAAGGAAATAGATTATTGATGCAGAGCCCAATGCCACTATTGCCACTACGAAGATCTAGAAGGAGGAATCGGAAGATCCAGAGGAGGAGGAACATCTCTTCCACTCCCAGATGTGGGTAAAGGGCTCCCCAATACAGCTTATTGTCAACAATGGGAGCCAAAAGAAACTCATTTTAGCAGATGCCGTGAAGCTTTTGGGCTTGCCGACCATAGCTCACCCACATCCATGCACCATCGGGTGGCTTCACCAAGGACGAGATCTCCGCGTCAGCCAGCAGTGTTGCCTTCCCTATAGCATCAAGCCCTTCACAGATGATGTATTATGTGACATTGCTCCTATTGATGTTTCTGATGTATTATTACGACAACCATACTTGTGGAAGCATCATGCTGTGTATGAGTCTTGGCATCGCGCTGTTATTGTTACTTTGGGAAATAAGTTGTACAGGATACCAGAGGTACCACCTCCTGCCACTATCTCTTTAGTTACTGCAAAACAATGTAGTAAGCTCATTTCCAAAACTAGGAAATTCATTTTCCTGATGATCTGCCCCTAGGGCAAGAAGAAGACTGTGGCCACGACCTCCAGACAGGGCTCCTCTGCACGACAAAAACAAATGGATAAGTTTGTGGAGGAGTACAGGGACATCTTCACCTCACCCACATGGGTTCCTTTGCACTTCCAGGTCAAGCACCCGATTGATCTAACCCCAGATGCGTCGCTACCCAATGGACCGATCTATCGGCGCTCTATTCTAGAGAATGATGAAATCAAGAGGTAGATTCAGGAGCTGCTGTAGAAAGGTCACATTCAACCAAGTTCATCACCCTATAGGAGCCCGATCGTGTTGGTACAGAAGAAGGATGGGACGTGGAGACTCTGTATTGACTATCGGGCGCTGAACAAGATCACTGTCTGGAATAGGTACCCGATCCCACGGATTGATGACCTTCTAGACCAACTTAAAGATGCAAAATATTTCAGCAAGATCGACTTGAAGTCTAGGTATCACCAGGTACCAATTGAACCCTCCGATGTGTGGAAGACTGACTTCAAAGCCAAGGAAGGCATTTTCGAATGGCTGGTCATGCCTTTTGGGTTGACGAATGCTCCCGCAACCTTCATGAGGTTTATGGATGACATCTTGCGGCCATTCACCAACTCATTTGTAGTGGTGTACTTGGATGACATTCTGATCTTAATCCAGACTTGGGAAGAGCACCTTCACCACATCCGACAAGTCCTCCAAACACTGCGGCAACACAAGTTGTTTGCCAATTTGGAGAAGTAAACTTTTGGCATGACCCAAGTTCAATATCTGGGATACATTATTGATGAAAGGGGGGTGCATGTGGATCCAACCAAGATCCAAGTCATTTGGGATTGGCCAACCCCAACCACTATAACAGAGCTTCGTAGCTTTCTAGGTCTTGGTAATTTCTACCGTAGGTTTGTGTTGGGATTCTCTCATATCACTTGGCCCTTGAGTCAAGTCATCGAGGGAGGAGTGAGAGAAAAATTATTTTGGTCGGAACATCAAAAGAAGGAATTCACAGAATTGAAAAATCGCCTCTGTTTTGCCCCAGTGCTCACATTACCAGACTTGCAATAGCCATTCGAGATCGAGACAGATGCCTTTGACTATGCTATTGGGGCAGTTCTTACTCAACAGGGACATCCAGTGGCATATCACAGTGAGACATTGTCTGACATAGTTCGCAAGTATCCCACTTATGAAGAAGAAATGTATTCCATTATGCAAGCTTGTCGACAATGGAAGCATTAAATTTTGGGGAAGGAAACAATCATCCATACAGACCACCGACCCCTGCAATTCATACAGACATAAGGGAAGTTGCAGAATGATCACCATCAGAAGTGGTCCACATATCTGCAACAGTTTCATTTTAACATCAAGTACAAGAAGGGTAGCACCAATAATGTTGTAGACTGCCTCAGCCGACCACCGACCGTGGCGCTCACCACTGTTCTCAACTCTTTTGGGCACAAGACTTCTGATTGGCCGCTTCTCTACAGGAGCGACCCAGAATTCGGCCACACTTACAAGGCACTCTTGGGGGGTGTGGAAGTTCCAAATTTTCACCTCCAAGATGCACTTTTATGTCACCCGTGACACCTTTGTGTTCCTTAAAGCGAGCGTGCCAAGATGATATGGGAAGCACACTACAGTCGAGTCACTGGGAATTTCGGGGTCAAGAAAATAGTAGCAGTACTGCATAATTATTTCTATTGGCCGAACCTTTGAAAGGATGTCGGGAAGCACATCAGATCCTGCATTGCTTGTGCCATTACCAAACCAACCATCAAGAAGCAAGGCCTATATACTCCGCTACCTACCCCTAGTCGACCTTGGGAATCCATCTCCATGGATTACATGTCAAGACTACCTTCTACTAAGCATGGAAATTATAGTGTTTTTGTGGTTGTCGATAGATTCTCGAAGATGGCCATTATGGTGGCCTGCAAGAAGAATATCACAACAAAAGCCACTGCTAAACTCTTCTTTGAACGAGTGTGGGTGCACTTTGGGATCCCACAGTCTATTATATTAGATTGGGATAGTAGGTTCCTCAGCACATTTTTGTCCAGCCTCTGGTCAATGCTGGACACCAAGCTCACCAAGTCCACAGCTTTCTATCCCCAAACAGATGGCCAAACAGAGGTCATCAACAGAATGATTGTACACATTCTGCGCATGTACAATTCAAAGCATCCACGCACATGGGATGAGAGCCTCCTCTATGTACAACATATTTATAATCGGGCTCTCCATAGTTCAATCAGCCATAGCCCCTTTTAGGTGGGCTTGGGATTCCAGCCACTATGTCCCATTGACGTAGCCATGCCATTTCCGGCTAGTCAGGTCAATTCGGCTCATGTCCAGTCTGAAGTTGACAAAGAAAATAGCTTCATCGAGCACATTCAACACATCCGCCAATAGTTTCATGACATATTGGACAGAGCCAATGCTAAGTACAAGCAACGCCATGATCAACACTGGGTGCCACATAACTTCCAGGTGGGCGACAAAGAATGGCTACATTTGTAGAAGGAGCGCCTCACTGGACCCGACTGCAAGCTTTGCCTGCTCCGATACGGGCCGTACACCATCACCAAGGCTGTAGGAAACAATGCCTTCGAGCTCATTATTCCACCATTCCTTGGTCTGCACCCAATATTCAATGTGGACTGCCTTCGTCCTTACTTCCCACCTCTACTGGACACCTCTGACATTGCAGAACAACTCACACCAACAGAGTTAAACCTAGCCTGCATGGAACAGGCCACCACAGATTGTATCATGGACATGCAAATCAAGAACACTCGTCAACAGAAGATCCAACTGTATCGGGTTGTCAAATCTAGCCAACTCTTGCACCAAGGAAAGTGGTTCACTAGGGACCAAGTTCAGCAAAAATTTCCTCATCTCGTGGAGCAACTTAACACAATGGAGACCATTGCTTCCTAAGGGGGGAGGAATGATCCAAGTTGATATTGGTGGTCACCTGCCTATTCCACTTGGGGCCCCAACATTGTCTCTTTCATTTTTTCAGTTTCGACACAACTTACTATTTTTAGCAGTTTTTTGGGTCCTGAACTTCCAGAGCTGTTTTGAAGCCCTAAACGACGTTTTTTTTGGGAAAATGGGGAGCAACATGGGTCCATGGATCAATTTTTCTCACTCAAAATTTTTAGTCCTTGGATCGATCTTTCTAACGAGGTATGGTACGTGTCAAACGGAGATCGTATGCCAAAGTTACATCCCCAGGAAGTTGAAACACCAATTTACCCATACGGGGCCCATAGTTTTGGCGCTTCATCTCCTAGGGTTAGGGTTTTGGCTGTTTAGGATTTCCCATTGTTTCTAAATAATTAATAGGCCCTCGAGCCTCATTGTAACTTAGTTCAGAGGCCTGTAGTCACCACATCTCTTCTCAGAGATAGCTACCAGCGCCCTAGCTAGTTTTATTTCCATTCTGTCTGTAAGCAAATTTCAGTTCTTTGATATTAATGAAATGAATTGTTATTTACACTACATATTTGTGTTTATGGTTATTTATGTATTCTATTGCATTCCTGCATAAATCCGGATCAGGGGAGGAATGATCCAGAGGGATATTGGTGGCCACCCACCTATTCCACTTGGGGCCCCACCATTGTCTATTTCAATTTTTTAGTTTCGACACAACTTACAATTTTTGATAGTTTTTCTGGTCCTGAACTTACAGAGCTGTTTTGAGGCCCTAAACGATGTTTTTTGGGAAAATTGAGAGCAGCCAAGGCTATCTTTCTAGCACCAAAATTTTTACTCATCGGATAAATCTTTTTAACGAGCTATTGAGCGTATCAAACAGAGATCGTATGCCAAAGATACGTCCCCAGGAAGTTGAAACACCAATTTACCCAAACGGGGCCCACAGTTTTGGTGCTTCATCTCCTAGGGTTAAGTTTTTGGATGTTTATGGTTTTCCATTGTTTCTAAATAATAAATATGCCCTCGAGCCTCATTGTAAATCAATTCAGAGGTCTGTAGTTGCCACATCTCTTCTCATAGATAAGCTACCAATGCCCTAGCTAGTTTATTTCTATTATGTCTGTAAGCAAATTTCAGTTCTTTGATATTAATGAAATAAAGTGTTATTTCTGCTGCACATTTGTATATATAGTTACATGTGTATTATGTTTCATTCCTGCATAAATCTGGATTACTAGAGCATTTTTTCAAACAAGGCTTCTAGGACTAGTAACTCAACCCAAGTTGTTACAGGGCTTACAGAGCGTTTTTCCAACCAAGGCTTCAAGGAACTAATAACTCAAGGACTCCAAACAAGGATTATAAGACTAGTAACTCAACCCAAGTTGTTACAAGGCTTACAGAGCATTTTTCCTACCATGGCTTAAAGGAACTAATAACTCAACCCATAGCCAAAGGAGCATGAACACCAACCAGACAAAAAAAAGATAAAACCCACAACACCATGGCTATCCAAGAAATGGAAAGGCTAGGAAAAACCATTTTCAATCCAGGAAATCCTCCATGCCAATGATAGATCATAACCAAGAAACCACATGCATATTCCATGTGTGCCAAAAATAGCAAGGAAATCATACATGCAACTTGGTACCTGCAAAAAAAAACCGATGTAGCTACTGATCCCGATGTCCTCTTACAATTTCTTGCTTTTCCTTTGCCTTCTTGATCCAAATCCCAAGTATGCCACACCCCTCCAAGAGTGCTCCAAGAAAACTCTTAAGTGTCGAAGAGTACGAGAGAGAAAGAATAGAGAAAGAGCCAAAACTAAACTGGAAAAAGGTTACATTGACAAAAGGTACCAATTGATCCTCATAAGCCTTTTTATTAATGATACCTCTATTTTCTTCAATTTTCCATTATTTTCCTCCATTTTCCTCCTCACATGCAACATGTGGCCTTTCACCTTCTTTTTCTCCTATTTTTAATTATTATTTTCATAAATAAAATGCCAATAAATTATACTTTTCCTTCCCAAAATATTTTCCATTTCCTTTGCCAATTTCCATAGCCATTAATTAATCACAAGTGATCCCCATCACTATTTTTTTGCCCAACATTAAACTTGGAAACATGTCCCATGACAAAGGTCTTATTTTACCTTTATTAACTTTATTACATGGAGTTTTAACCGATGTTCTTACATCGAATGTCAATAACTGTCCGAAAGGCGTTATTGAGTGCAGAGGTAGTTGTGCAAACAAAGCATGTGCGAAGGAAGTTGTGCAAAGACTGTTGTGTGGAGGAAGCTATGCGGAGGTGGTTGTGCGAAGGAAGTTATGCAAATACTGTTGTGTGGAGGAAGCTATGCGGAGGTGGTTGTGCGAAGGAAGCCTGTGCGGAGAATAAATTCTTGTGTGAAGAGCTTTCACACTTCAAACATTTTTAGTGTGTTGGATTTTTTTATTGGTTCAAAAACTCATTTTATATAGTGGAAAATCAAAATCTTATAAAAATTTGTATTACTATATTGGAACAAAAAATGTCAAAAACAAGTACTCAAATTACATATATAAAATAAAAATCATTCTACAAAAACAATATAATTAAAAAGTGACAAACAAATAAACAAATAAGATTCAATTTGGAATTGTTTTTTTTGATGTTTTGGAAGTGGCTGCTCCGAAGGCTGAGCTAGACTGCAACAAGACTGACCTAAATTGACCTCGCAGCCTCTGCCCTACGACCATTGTTGTCGCCGACTCTGACTATGTTCTCAAAAGGTCCCATGACGGCACCGGCTAGTGGCCATTTGACCCCCTCCTTCCATGACCTAGAAGAAGGCCGCCCATGTTATCACACCCAAAATTTTCAAAATTATAACTTGAAATGTGTCAAGTTTATAATTAGCTTGGTTAGAAGCATAATATCATGAAATAATAATTTTTATGATTAATATAAGCTTCTATGATTTCTTTAAATGGTTAGGGGATGAATTCAAATCATATCAAAGGAGAAAATCTGAAGTAGATACTTTAGATCAACCTAATGTGTCAAATCTGGCCACCTGTCAGAATTTTCCCGAGTCCATAGTGTTTTTAGTACAAATTAATAGATTTCTTTGTGGAAACACCTAGTAATTCCGTAGTGAATCTGACACTTGTTAAACTAAATTCGCTACGAAATCATGTTTTCCTGTAACGGTTTCCTGCATAATGATGCGTTGTTAAACTTTGAGGGTTTAGAGGTCATGTTGTAAGAATAGGGCCATCATTGAGATTTTTAGGCACGTTTTGGCATCAATTACCATTTTCTTAATGAATATCATCTCAGTTTTTCAAATCTATCCCTCATTCCTCACACTTTCTTTTTCGCTCTTGTAAGCTACTACTAAAGTAGCTTGTTGTCATTTGCTTTTCCCTTAGAATTCTTTTTTCATATTAGTCCTCTATTTCCATAACAACTCCCTGTCATCAAAATATTTCACTGAACAGGTGTGAATATCTAAAGAAGGCAACTGCTACAAAACAAAGGAAATGGCTACACCAAAAAAGGCAAATAAAGGACGCCTACCATTCAGGTATGAGCCAATAAGTCCAAGATTAATCATGGAAGATCCCAATTTCGTGGAAATTTTTAGAAGAGTAGGGTGCATTCAGTTCATTCAAAGATTACAAGCTCATCACAAATAGGTATCAAAATATTTTTCACTTAACTTCAAAGGAACTTCTACAAAGGTTGGTTTTCTCCATGTACCAATTTCACCTGATAGTATTTATCAAGAAACAAGGATCCCTAGGATAGGAGAAGAATGGTTTAAAGCTATGAAGTTTGATTTAAATATTTGTGATGATTGTTTGAATCCTAAACATGTAGGGATAAATATGACTGTAGGGATTCCTAGAACTTGTATTAAAGATAACTACTCTAAGTTATTAATAGTGATACAGAAATACTTTACCTGTGAAAGTAGATTCCATACAATCTACATGTATCATTTCAATTTTCTACTTCATTTTACAGGAAAATGGCTGATAGATATTCCTTTTTACCTTTTTATAAGCCTTGGAAAAATGGCAGATAAGGTGCAAGGTAGACCTGAAAGAAGTGAAACTTCCATCTTTCACCATGGATTGATAAAGTTACTACTACTAGAAGAATTAAATAAAATAGACAGGGTCTGGGCAGCTTTCTTGTTTATGAATGGGTATGAAATAGATGCTTTAACTCCAAGGAAACTTTCTAAATCCAAAACTCCTACTCCTAGATAAGAGATGAATGCTATTGCAGAAATAGAAGGGAATCAACAAGAAGGTTTATAGTATACAACTGAAATCATGGATATAGAAGATAAATTCATCCAAGAGGTAGCACCTCATCCAACAACTAGTAAGCATGCTAAAATTCATGTCATAATTAGCAAGACTAAACCTGATGCAAAAAGGTCTAAAAGAAGCACAAAGGAAACCACTTGAGGTAAAGGTGAGCTTGAAAACATTTTACAAGCTATAGAAATTGCAGAGACCCCTATAGTGAAAGAAACTGAGCTAGAAGGATCCAAGGTCAAAAGGAAGGGTCTTGTGGCCAAAAAATTAGATTTTTCATCAGAAGATTCAGGTTTTATTTTTAAACCTAGAAAACCTTTCACTAGATCACAGATTTTTGAGACTGTCAAAACTGGAAATAAGCAGCAGAGGGAAGATAAAGAAAAGAGGAAAGAATGGAAGAAATTATAGTTATATCTCCTATTGAGACATAGGTTACTAAAGAAAAAGAAGGTCAATCCAAAAGAAAGATTCAGAAGGAGTCTGAGGTAGATTTTCCAAAACTGCAGCTCAACGATAAAGAAGAAACAATCAAGTAGAGAAAAGGAAAAGAGAAAGTCATAGAGAAAACTGAAAAAGAGATTCTTGAAGAATAGTTAAAAGAAACTAGGGAAGAACTGTTTGAAACAAAGAGAGAGCTGGAAATATTCAAGCAATATAGATATTTGATAGATGAGGTGGAAAAGAAAGTGACTGATCAGGTTACTCATTTTGAAAAATCCATTGGAAAGGCCAAAAACATGCTGAAGAGATCACAACCTTTGTGCATCATGATGAAACACACAAGGAAGAGGAATTTATGGTTACAGGCAGAGAGGAAAAGTCTCCAAAGACAAGTCAAAGAATTGAAAGAACATATGGAGATGATGAAGATAGAATTAGAGAAGAAAGGTTTGGAAAGAGAAGCTATAGAAGAAACTATTGAAGTTTCTCATGAAGAAAATGCTGATAAATAAGAAGGTAACAGTGAATAACAAACCTTTTTTTTGTCTTATATCATCATAATTCATATGCAGGTATATTCTTGGATCTTTTATAGGCTCAAATCCTAAATTTTTTCAAGTCTCTGAGAAATTAGACAATTTCGTAGCGTGTGCCAAGCTTGAAGCCCAGTTTTTGTTGCGGAATTTCTGAAGAATTCTTTTTGGTTTAAATCACTTAAACTGACATGGTTAAGTAACTTTGAGGATTTTGTTTAAATTTTTTTGATAACTTAATACCCTCCAATGGTCAAGAGTGGCAGAATTTCATCACAGATGACATTTTTGTTTTCGCTATGGAAGTAGCTCAAAACTCTATTTTGACAGCAAGGTCAATTTTTGGAAGAAGGTGAAGGATAAATAAATATTTCAAAGCTGTTCTCCATGAGAAATGACAAAGAGTATTAGGGAAATGATAAATATTATCAGATCAAAATATTTCTAAGCGGAGATATTTTGTTATGAATATAGTTCGAAGATACCAGCTGACTATGTTTCCATATCATCAATTTGGCAGCTCCTTAATAGTAGGAAAAATAGTTTCATGAAGATAGTCATGGTATTAATTTTTTGATTGTGGCCAATATGGCTGAAAGACATGATTCCTTTCAAGGAAGATTTGGATCATATTTAGATTAAAGTGTAATAAGTAGGTGTTTGAGTCATAGTATGACTCTAACTCCTAATTTAGAAGGTGTTTTAAATATCTAGTTAGTGGTTATATTTGGTGTCAGTAATAGAGTTTAATGATCTAGCCACTTGGTAGATTAGATGTAAAGGCTAGATGCCTATAATTAATGGAGACTTTGATGTATAGAGGATTGGAAAATGTTATCTCAAGGGACTATTTTTTGTAAAGCTTTGGAGTTTCTTCCATATACAGTAACAATACAACTTTTATTCACCTAATATTCTTATCATATTTCAATGAGTTTTTGTCCTATCTTTTGAAATGTTTTCTTCCCATATCTTAATGCTTATTACTCAAAACTCATGTTGTTTAGGCTCTAAATTCCTTTAAGTATTAAGCTATGGTATGTCTCTCTTAATATTTTGTTTCCAATATCTTGATGTCTCATTACTCAGAATTCATGTGTCACATGCTCTGACTTCCTTTGAACCTTAAGTTATTGAAATTTTCCTATATGTGTTATTCTTTCATTGAAATATCTACAAGCCTCAGCTTCCACAAGGAAATCCTTTTTCATTGAGATCCCTGTCACTGACTCCATAACCCAATGGTAGCAAGTATTCATCTTTTCAACCTGCAAACATACAAAACCAAGACACAAATAATATAGTTAGCCATCTAAATACATCTTTATTCAATATCATTAACCCTTTGAGAGAGCCCTCTCGGACTTAAGAGGCTAAGCTATAGTCAAAATATTGGTTTGAAACAGTTACTCCAAATTGACCATTGAAGCAACCCAAGAGGACTCAATTTGGTGATAACAGCCCGAACAAGAATATAACTTCATTCTTCACTAGACTAACCTCCTCTTCAACCTTCGTCCTCCCAGACCAGGGCACTTCTTTGGTTGGTAATCAACATGGAAATGGTAAAGCGGCAATGGAAACTCCCTTAAAGGACAACACCTCAAACAACCAAGAAAACTCGGCTTCTTGCATTCCAGTTAATGTGGAGGAAGATATAATAGTGGAAGAAAAGGAAAAGGGAAGAACAAAGAAGAAAAACACTTTCAACCCAAAAGCAAAGAAGACTCTGGAACTGATCATCCAAGATCCATTTGTGGCCTTTTATAGGGAATACATGCAATAACACATAGTAATCTGTAAATTTGTGGGAATTTGGCCAACAGAGAAAGCTCTCAGTAGATGGATTCAATCCAAATGGAGACCAAAGGGATAAATCCACCTGCAACCGGGTTCTAAGGGATTCTTCACAGTGGTTTTTGATCTTCTATAAGACATAGAAAAGGTATATGAAGGAGGACCTTACTTCTTCAACTCCATTGGTCTCTAAATGAGGTTTTGGAAAGAGAAATTCACACCAGAGAAAGAGGAATTCACAAGAGTCTCAGTTTGGGTTTGGCTCTATTCTCTACCCACAAACTACTAGGCTCCCACGGTCCTCAAAGGAACAGGAGATGAACTAGGAGAATATATAAAAATGTTGGAGGGAACAAGAAATGGACATTATGTGTCCTACACAAGAATTTTTGTATGCATAGACTTCTCAGGTGCCCTACCGAAGGCCATCAAGATAATATACAGGGACGAATTCTGGTTGCAAAGAATTGATTACGAGCACATCCCCTTTATATGCATGAATTTCCATGAACATGGGCACCTCTTCAAGGAATTCCCACAAAAGAATCCCCTTCAAACAACGAATAAGCAAGAAAAAAGAGGGACGAATAGGGATATACAAGGGTTGGTAACAAGAATAAACACACTAATAAAACATACATAAAGAAATACCAACCCAAGGAAACTCAACACAATAATTTCGAAGCACTGGCTGCATCTTAGGAAGTACAATGCCCAACCAGTTCTACGGAGGAAGAACACAAGGAAAATGAATAGTCCACAGGAAACAACAGGCAGGAAGACAAAAAACAAGAACATAGTATGAATGAAAACGAACAACCACAGGAAGACACTGAGATGGAACAAGCCTAGGAAGAAACAACTCCGGAAGAAAATGCTATAGAAGAGGCACCAGAAGGCATCAACCTCTTAATGGTGGCAAATGAATGGAAAAAAAATGGAATAGCAGCAATTCCGAAGGACCAAATACAAAAAATAAAAGAAGCATACCTACTACAGGATATATTGAAGAAAAAATTAGGGCATTCTGCCATGGAAAAAGGTGCAAGCAAGGGAATTCTCGCAAACTTGGAGGCAGGATAATAGTATCCAAAAGGACCGAACCAAAAAAGAGGATGCAAAACCATAAGTCAACTTCTACAAGAGATGGGAGCCCGCCTCCTTAACAAAGGAAAGGTAAACACCCTTACCATATCCTCCAAAACATTTCAATGAATTTCACTTCATGGAATATAAGAGGACTTAACTTTCCTAGGAAGAAACGAGTCTTGAAAAATAGACTTGCTACAGACAAGCTAGAGATCCTGCTAATCCAAGAAACTAAGATTGAGCTGGACACTCTCACTACGATCCAAAAAAAATTCTTCAAAAACTATAGTCATACCACAATTTCTACCACTGGAATGACATGGGGGATTAGCACTGTTTGGAAGAGCTCGATATTCAAGCTCACAACATCAACAACCACCAAACACTCATTGATGATAGTTATAAAAATAACGACACCAATGACAACATATGTGTAACCAACATCTATGCGCCCCACAGAGCAGCAGATAGAATCAACATTCTGCATAACATCAGCCAGATCCTAAACTATTTCCACCACCCCTATAAAACTATAGCAGGGGACTTCAATATGGTGTTCAACTTGGGGGAAATGAAAGGGGGCATTCGGAAACTGGAAAAAGACTCTGAGGCATTCCAAGCCACCATTGAGGATCTCCACCTAATATACATCCCCACTAAAAATGACACCTTCACTTGGAACAATAGGTGTGGAGAGAAATATAGATCACCTCCAGATTAGACCGATTCATCCTCTCAGAGGAAATCTATCTCACCTCCTGCGAAACAGAGGCCAGGATCCTCCCACAGGTTGGCTCAGACCACTGGCCAATATCTCTAAGTATCCACATCTCTACTAGACTAAAAAATAAACCCTTATGTTTTGAATCATTCTGGCTCGACCATCTAGAATTCATTGAGAGAATGAGGGAATGCTGGGAAAGCCTACGATCCCATCACAGATTTTTTTTTTTTTTTTAATAATTCCAGCAAAAATTGAAATTCATTAAAGCAGAGATCAGGAAATGGAACAAAAAAACGTTTGGAAACATCACCTCGGAAAAATACTGCTGGAATTAAAACAGGAAGCTCTCTAGCTGTTATAGCATCATTTCTCACCTTGACATGATTCATGATTGCTTCATGGCTTTATGGGCACCCATTCCTACAGACTTGGACAAATTCACTTAAAAACAGTGGAAAATCCTCCATACGCGACTATGCCCGTGTTTTTCCGCGTGTATACGCGAGTACAGCTAGACTTTTCTGCGTATGCCATTTTAATGATTAAAAATATATATAAAAATCCCTAATTTCGCGCTGGGTTGATGGTTACTCAGGTAGTTCAACCACCCCAGCCCGTGGCCAACTATTTCCAACTGCTGAAACTACTTGGAGGGACTATAAAAAGACCACATGTGTATGGCTACTTCAAGAGAGAAAGTATTGATATTATACTCGCGTATTCTCTATCCAAGTCCGATTCCCGTGCCTCCCGCATTTCTCTCATACCATTTCGTGAAACCTTGTTTCCTTGAGATACACATCCTTTATATGCTATCTCGTATGCACGCAGCTGGAAGGAGTCTTTAGAGAGGCAAGGGCCGGGACGGATCCCACGACCGTCCGCGAAGGCCTTGGAAGGATCAGGTGATCTCTCCACTTACTTTTGTACGTACTATTTTATAATACAGAAGTATCATGCTGTTCCCGAAATAAACGTGTTAGTGTATGCTTTAATGTATGAAGAATATGTGTTATACATGCATTTATTATGATTTATGTAATGTTTTATATGAATCACACTAACATATAGAGTAGAAATATACTGTACTACTTGTCCTTTGTGCTGGTTTCTTCTTGCATTTCAGGTTAAGGAGGAAGGACGGTCGCAGGGAGTTTGAACTCCACGTGGATCTACTTCCAACGTAGGACCAACGGGTAAACCTCTCATTCTGCTCTATTTAGTTTTTATGAATGTGCATGATCGTGTGGGTCTCTGTTAAGTAGTACGCCCCTCGGCTCGTGGAGGTTGAATCCCAACCAACCTCTAGGGTGTTAATTCCCCCGAACAACCGGCGACACCACCGGGGATCACATTTTGTGATTCTCCCGTTGGGTTGTTTCACCAAGCTATAGGTTGCCACCGCTTTTTCTCGTCTTTACAAATCACTTTGCTTTCTATAAAATTTTCGGCCTCAAGCTTTGATATCTTTCCCAGTTTGTAATTTTTTGTTTTCATTATCTTTCTTTGTATACGCCTTTTTGCTTGCACACAGTCGCGTATACCCGTGAGTTTGTGTAGAAGGAACCACGTATACGCGAGTTTCCCTCAACACAGACGCGTATACCCGCTTGTTGCATAACTGCAAAGTCGCGTATACCTACGCTGAGTTTGAAATTTTAAGATTCTGGTGTTTTTGGTCTTTTCTGGCTGTGGAGACTTGTGTCTGCAGAGTCTCTATGCTTACTGGAGTGTGACAGAAGTGGTTTCAAGTCTTGTTTCTCTTTCGTTTGTCCGAAAACTAATATTTTTGGCAAAGTGTCTTTGTTGGTGCTAGCACTCCTGGATTGAGTTCCAAGATCGCTTTCTGAGTGTTCTTGGCTGTTCTACCTTATCAGAACAGAGATCTTCTGCTCACTGACTCGCTCCTATCTTTGTGTTGTGTTTTGCATTGCGCTCTTTGCTTTGTTTTCGATTGGTTTTCTTGAGTTTCATAAGCTAGGGTTTTGTTGCGATTTTCGGAGAACTTTTCTTGTTTCTTTGGAGTTTTGTCTTGCAACGAGTTTGCACTATTTCTCTAGGTTGTTTGATTGAGTTTTTGGTCTTCCGTTGCTCTTATTGATCTTGCTATCATTAGCTTTATAAGGTTTGGGAGCATAGTTGAAGTTTATGCTTGAAATTCGATCTTGTTTTGGCTTGGATTGTGATAGTTGTTCTTGGTTTTTTTAAAGCTCTTGTTTTATAAAACTGAAAAGTCCAAAAAACATTTGTTTTGCTTTTTGTTTTTGCATATCAAAAACTCAAAAAACATTGTTTCTTGTTTTTGTTTTTGTTGTTGCGTTTTTCATTTTCGTTTGGCCTTATCTTTTGTAGCTTTAGTGAAGTTTCTTGCTTCTAGTTTTTGGCTTGATTTTGAGGAGAGGTGGTCTTTTGATTTCTTCTTCTTCTTGTTGAGTATTTTTGTTGTCTTATACTAAAAGTTCTTGCTTGCAAGAATTGGCTTTTTGGATAACAAAAGATGAGTTAAAACTGAAGGAGCCTTTTTGGGAAATTTCACCTTGTTTCAAGAGACTTTTGCATCTTAGAATTTACATGCTAGTGGTCATTTGCATTAGGTTCATTGAATCATTTAGTTAGCTTCTTAGTTTTTGTGAGTGTGAGTTTGTAATTCGAAAAGAAAAATATATTTTTTAGTCTCGTAGAACTTATATAGAAATTTCTCTTCATCGAAAGACAAAGAACTGCATGTGCATGTAGTCAGGTTTTTATTAATTTCTTTTGGGTCAAAACACCATTGGTTTCAACTCCATATCCTTGTGACTTAATACAACAAAAATTCCTCTTAAAATAAGCGATAGAATCTAAAATCAACTAGCAAAGTTTTACTAAGTGTCAACTACCAACTAGCTAGGTTGTAGGGCCTTGGAATAGGTGAGAGGAGAGTTAACTCTTCAAGGCCGCTCAAACAAACATAGAAGTTGATTAATTGAGCGAAATCCAACTCCGTGAGGTGGACCGGGAAAGCCTCTGGTCCGAGAGTCAAGCGCGAGGGGAAGCGAAGGTTAAGAAGAGGGATACCCCTCCGATTAGCCGAATCAATTCTCAAGACCGTTCCGCCCCAGCTTCTGATACGGATTGGTTTCCATAGTTGTTGTTCCTAGGTTCCACACAGGTGACTACGGGGGGGAATACTCGTGGTACCTGAGGCAGACGTCGCATCACTTTCAGCAGTACTTCTGGGGGGTGCCCTTGCGAAGCTTGGGTGCTTGAGCCGGCAAAGGCTGTCATTAGGAGGTTGGCGTAACTATTTTCGATACCTTCGCTAGTTGTTCTGGGCCCTAATCATCCCAGACTGCTTTCGGGAGGTCCTATACTTCGCTTTCCTGTATTTTGGTGTCCGGTCCTCATCACTCGGAGCGGAAATACTTGGAGGTTGTTTGCTTGACTGTATCTCAAGGATTTTTATTTTAGTGAGTGCTCTTTGCTCCTAGCTTGCCTAGATTTTCACTTTTTTGAGTCTAATTTATAAAATTTATAAAAGTGGCTGATCAAGCGCCTCGACGTTCGAGGAGAATCCGGGGGTTATCTCCCGAGAGTGCAGAGCCTTCTTCGAGGAGGCGTAGGAGCGATTTAGCAGGTGGTTTTCACCCTGTGGAGTCTAACGCTGTGGAGAGAGATCCTCCACTAAGGTCTGAAGGTTTCGTTGCTGATTCCGGTGTCGGTTCCGAGAGGAGCGTTCCGCTCACCTCGAGAGTATTGTTTTCAGAAGAAGATTTCCCGTATAGAAGATATACCCGAGCTCGCGCCTATGTGTCCATCCCCTCTTCCTCCTGACTATCCGTTCGTTGTTCAGTACATCGGACCTGAGTCTCAGAGACTGGAAGATATTCCGTATCATTCTTATCTTTCGATGGCCACGACTGGGAATGCGGCTTCTACCGTGAGTGCTGCAGGCATTCTGACTCCTGCTTCTGTTGAAGCAGGGGGCACTATTGCTTCATCTTCGATTGCTTCTTGCACTGCTATGTTTGGCTCTGGTTTCAGCCAAGCATATGCTTCTCATTCTGGTCCCTTTTGTTCAGGGATGCCCTCTAGTGGGAATCCCTCTTTTTCCTTTTCTGCTGCTTCAGCTGGATCTACGCCCATGTCTAACATGGCTAGTGGACCAGGCCGTTTCGTGTTTCTGGGACCGGCATGATCTCCCTAGTCCCAATCCTTCTTAGGCTCGCCTACTTCCTGCACTCAAAGTTTTAAGGGAATCCTTGGGCTCGGGGACCAAGTTCGACCGCAGGGACCAAGTTCGACCGCTTTTATGGGCTGGAATCCTATGTTTGCAACGTCTGGGGCAGGGAATCAGTTCATCGCGAGTCCTCCAAAGAATGCTTTTCCCCTCTTTCCCCGCATCGAGTGCTTATCACTTTTTCTCCCTCCTCGTCTAATGCATGGAACCCCTACTAAAGGGCTTTCCTCTCTTCAAACAATACTCAGCGGGGGGAACTAGCCCGGGTTATGGTAACTCGCTGGGTTATGGTAACTCGCCGTGGGGAGGAGGTTCTTCTCCGTTTTCTACGTCCTTACCGGCAGCCTCGGTGCCTCACCAAATCCAGGATATTCTTTTCGTAATGTTGGGAATCCATCCCATCAAGGATGGAATTTCGTGCTCCGCCCGCCTCGTTTACCTCTTCGGGCAACGTTAAACTTGCAGACTTGGCGAAGTTAACCAATGACCCGATTCTGATAGTTCGGTGGCTCGGTTCCAACCAGCTCCCTTCGTACATTCCTAAGTTTGAAGGTAAGAATGGTGAAGATCCGGCGGACCACGTCACCACATTCCATTTATGGTGCTCTTCCAACTCTCTGATCGACGACTCGATTAGATCGAGATTATTTCAGCGCACCTTAACTGGGAATGCAGCTAAGTGGTATATAGAGCTCACCGGGGGCAGTTTCGCCACATTTGGAGAACTCGGGTCGTCACTTTCTTAACCTTTCCAAATGCTCGTCAGATATGAGGTCGGACTGAACCCCTGCCAATTTTAAGCAAGGATGAGGCAACTCACATTTCTGATCACATTCAGGAATGGAGGAGAAGGAAGAGGCTTATCAAAGCTCATATTCCTGGGGAATTCCTTCTCGAATGGTTTCTCAAATCCCTGCAGTCAGACATTTCAAAGGATGTATCCCTATCTGGGGTATTTTCCAAGGAGCAGGCCATTTTTAGGGCCCAGCAGCTGGAACTGATCTATTCTCAGTCTGGGGTCCTTTATAAATATTTGCTCAATGCTCCTCGCTCCAAATTGGATTTATCGAAACTCAAAACCGGTCCGCATGGTGACTCGACTCTGTCGGATCGGTCGTAGTAGTGCAACAAATTTCGCTTCTCAATTGCACAGCTTGTCTTTACAATCCGCTCCCGCCCGGTCAAAATACCACCGTCGTATTCATCACCATTCCCGCCTTAAATGCATTAATGAAGCCGGGGCCCCTATTCTCCAACCCAAAGGAAATCAACAGTCCGATGGGAAGAAGAAGGGACGTAACAACAAGAAGAAGGGCAAGAATGGGAAGGGCAATGCAAATAAGACCAACGAGCGTGTTGGTGAAGGGCAAAAGGAGAAAAAGAAAGTTAAGTTTCCGTGCAAGCTTTGTGCTGGGGACCATCTCACGCATCTTTGCCCGAAAATTCAGGATGCTCAGCGCCTGTTATCTCAGCAGGGTTCTTCTAGTTCCCAGGCTGTGCTAACAAACCCTTTTCCCCAAGGGCAGCAATTAATTGCTGGCGCGAATCAAAATCTTGGGGCTTCCTCTGGAGGTGCTCAGGAAGGGGAAGTTCCATCGAATATCTTTATGATGAGTGCTCACGTGGATGTCGCTACGAGATCCCGTGATTATGGCGGAGAGGAATCTTCGAAAGCTAAGGAAGTTCCTGATGCTACTGAGCCGCTTCACATTACGAAGCCAACTGTTGAGTCTATGCCTCAGATGCCAAAAGCATCTTCTAAGCGGTCAACGATTAATCCGAACATGAGGGCTGCCCAGAACTACTCGATTGTAGAAGATCTGGCGCAGATTCCTTGTGCTATGTCCGCTTTAGAGGTACTCCAGTCTTGTCCGGCTCAGCGCAGTGCTTTTCTCACTGCCATTGGGGCTATTGATCCGAAAAATTCTCTTCTGATTACCTTTGATATGAAGAATTTTAAGAAGAGACTTCCTCATCACATGGCCTTCCATATTAAATCATCGTATCGGAAGACTAACATCTTTCGCACGGTTGTTGATGAGGGTGCTTCTACTTGCGTGATGTCTTTTGCATGCTGGAAGACACTTGGATCTCCAAAAGCCGCTCCGTCTAGCACTATTCTTACTGCATTCGATGGTCATTCTCACAGACCCCATGGTATTGTCCCGGCTTTGCCCATCTGTGTTGGGGGCAAAACCGTTAACATAGAAGTTGAGGTAGTAGATGCAGCCTTGGACTACAACCTTCTTTTGGGGAGGAACTGGATATATGAGATGGATGCCATTGCATCTTCATTATTTCGAATTGTATGTTTCCCCCACGAAGGGAGGATAGTCACAGTGGATCAACTGGACTGTCCTCCTGTAGACCTGGATGCGCCTTCTGACTCATCTGTACCTAAGTTGGATAATACCAAGGCGCCTGTCGAGAATCTGAGAGTTGGAATGTATTCTTCCCTGATGGGTTCTTTTGATCTTCCTCCTCCTAAGGTGTCTATTAATGCTATTTCATCCTCCAAGGCTCCCCTTCGAAGAGATTTCTTTCAAACTCATTATTTTTCGGACCCTTGGACCTTACCTTCTCCAACTGCCACATTGGAAGAAGGGCAAGTGGGTGGAATGGCATTCCCGATTTTTGCAGCTGAGATTGCATATCAGTCTGTTGTTGACACTGCAGAGTCTGATCCAACTCCTCTTTCGCCGGAAGAGTTGGATGGTGATGTGGCTCCGGCTTGGACGCTTACTTCTTCTTCTGCCCAGGATTGTCTAGATACCACTCTTCCATCTTAAGAGGCCATCCTGGAAGCAATGACAGGTATAGAGAGACCGTGGGATGACTTGCATCATCGGTCTTACTTCCTACCTGACTTGAGCGAAGTCGAAGCTAGTTTTCCAAGTCCTTAGTCTCCTGGACCTGTTCACCCAGTCTTGAGCCCCTTAGCACCAGCACAGGTTTATGCTGAAGGGAACATGGCTGTGATCTCTCCGACTATCCCGGTGAACATCTCCAGGAATCCCAACATTATTGAGAACGTTTTCATTGGAGCTGAATGTTCCCATGAAGAAGTTCAAATCTATACCGAGCTCTTCAAAGAGTATAGGGATGTTTTTGCTTGGTCTTATGAGGAAATGCCTGGCATAGACCCATCTATCGTCCAGCATGAGATCAAGACGTATGAAAACGCTAGGCCGGTCAGGCAAAAACTTCGTCCGGTTAATCCTAGGAAGGCAGCAGCTATCAAAGCTGAAGTTGAAAAGCTGCTTAAGGCGGGATTCATTTTCCCAGTTCCTCTGACTGAATGGGTTTCAAACCTCGTTCCCGTTGATAAAAAGCAAGGAACGATTCGAGTGTGCATCGATTTCAGAGACCTGAATAAGGCGTGTCCTAAAGATAATTACCCCACACCCTTCATTGATCAGATTATTGACGAGTGTGCCGGTAACAAGATTTTCTCCTTCATGGACGGTTTCTCCGGTTATAATCAAATTACTATCCGTCCAGAAGATCAACATAAGACCGCATTTATTTGTCCCTGGGGTACGTTTTCATATAAGAAAATGCCTTTTGGTCTTAAAAATGCTGGAGCTACTTTTCAGCGGGCCATGTCTTACGCCTTCCACGACATCAAGAAAATCATCGAGGCATACTTAGATGATCTAGCTGCTCATTCTCGAAAGAGGATGGATCATCCCGGTCACCTCCGGCAAATATTTGAAAGATGTCGTTTTTATAAAATTCGTTTGAATCCGAACAAGTGCGTTTTCGCGGTAACATCCGGTCGACTGTTGGGATTTATCGTGTCTAGTGAAGGGATAAGGGTAGATCCCTTCAAGGTTGAGGCAATACTTCGGTTGCCTCCCCCGTCTTCAATCCGTCAACTTCAAAGTCTCCAAGGGAAGTCTAACTTTCTTCGGAGGTTTATCGTTAACTATGCCGAGATTACAAAGGGATATATGAGACTGTTGAAGAAAGGAGTTCCTTTTCTTTGGGACGACTACGCTCAACGCTCATTCGATGCCTTGAAAAAGGCATTGACCTCTGCTCCTTTGCTGAGTCCACCCGATTATAGCAGAGATTTTCTTTTGTATCTGGCTACAGCAGAATCTACCATTGGTATGGTTCTGGTTCAGGAGGATGATGCTCTGGCCGAGCATGTTATTTACTACCTTAGTCGAGGACTAGTAGGACCTGAACTGCGATACACCCCGATAGAAAAATTAGCCTTAGCAGCAGTCCATGCTGTGCAGCGACTCCGGCATTATATTATTCTTCGCAAAACTTATGTCTTGGCAGCTACCAATCCATTTCAGTTTGTCCTCAGCAGGCGAGTGATTGGGGGCAAATATAATAGATGGATTGTGATATTACAAGAATTTGATCTAGAGTTCATGTCTGCCAAATCCAAGAAGTCATTAGTCTTTGCAGAATTGATCTCCGAGTTGCCTTGTGGTGAGGAGATGATCTATGATGAGTCCTTTCCGGACGAACACTTGTTTTTGATCTCTCCACAAGATCCTTGGTATGGGGATATCATCGTATATCTCCAGACTGCGAAGTTTCCCTCTTCTTTTTCGAAAGATGAGCGTCGTAAGCTGCGTCACTTAGCTAAAAGTTATCTGATTATTGGTGATGCTTTGTACCGTCGAGGGGTTGATTCAATCCTAAGACGCCGCTTAACTTTCGAAGAAGCTGAGGCTGTGCTCAATGATTCTCACGGTGGAGCTTGTGGGGGTCATTTATCAGGGCTTGCTACAGCCCAAAAGATTTTGCGTGCTGGCTACTTCTGGCCTTCGATTTTCAAAGATTGTATTGAATCCGTCAAGAAGTGTCATCCTTGTCAGGTGTATACTCGAAAAATGCGCGCTCATCCAGCTCCGCTTTTTCCAGTCGTTACTGTCGGACCCTTTACAAAGTGGGGTATGGATTATACTACTTGCAACCCGCCTTCGGCAAAAGGTCACAAGTATATTATCGTAGCAGTAGACTACTTTACGAAGTGGGTCGAAGCTATGCCTACTTTTGGGAACGATGGTGAGACTGCAGCTCTTTTCTTCTTCAACCAAGTCATCGCTCGTTTCGGTATACCTAGAGAGATTGTCACTGACCATGGCAGTCACTTTCAGAACAGTATGATGGCTGAATTGGCTCTTAAATTGGGTTTCCGGCAGGATCATTCATCTCCATATTATCCTCAGGCCAATGGGCAAGTGGAAGCCGTTAACAAATCCTTGAAGACAATTCTTCAACGGACGATTGATAAACATAGATCCAACTGGCACATTATGCTATATCCTGCACTCTGGGCATACAGGACGTCAGTTAAAACTGCAACTGGCTTTACTCCGTTTCAGTTAGTCCACGGGGTGGAATCCATATTCCCCATTGAATGCGAGATTCCTTCCCTTAAATTAGCTATTGAGCTTCTTCCTGACACTTCTAGTCTGGCAGAGCGACTTCTTCATCTGGAACATCTTGATGAGCAGCATCGAGATGCCGCCACGTTGAACGAAGCCCATAAAAACCGAGTTAAAGCTCAGTATGATAAGGCAGTTAAGCCTAGGATCTTTTCCGAAGGTGACCTTGTTTTGGTCTATGCCCAAGAAAAAGATGCCTTGGGGGCAGGAAAGTTTAAGTCGATGTGGTATGGCCCCTATATCGTCAAAAAGGTCCTTAAGAAAGGAGCGTATACCTTGGTTGACTTCGAAGGAAACGAGTTGTCGGAGCCCCGAAATGGGCTCTATCTCAAGAAGTATTATGCCTAGGCTTTGGCCTGGCATTTTGCTTTGTATATAGTAGTTTTTTGTCTTGTACATATCTGTTTGATTTTCGATTTTTGATGGGATGGTGATGTTTTTGATCTGCTTTGGCAGTTTGTGTTGATGTCATGAGTCATTATGGTTTCGTCGATGGTGCTAGTAGACACACCCGGAACTTAGCTTCCGCGGCTTGGGTGCTTCATTATCCTTCCGGTCAGCTGTTGGTATCAAGAGGGGTCTGCATTGGTCCTGCTTCCAATAACGTAGCAGAATACACTGCAGTCATTCATCTACTCTCGGAGGCAATATCTTTGGGTGTTGATTCGTTGGTAGTTTTCTTGGACTCCCAGCTGGTGGTGTCGCAGTTGAACAACACTTATTGGGTACGAGATCCAGTTTTATTACGATTGTTCTTGAGGGTACGTTTGTTACAAAGGTCATTTCAATTTTTAACATTCATTCATATTCCTCGAGCTGACAATTGGTTTGCTGACTCATTAGCTAATCAAGCTTTAGATTGGCATATTAATCATTCAATACAATAAAATCTAATCATCAAAATCATCATACATTTGATACATTTATCACATCACATCAAATATCGCTGTATATATATCATCGGTATGTCAAAAAATTTTACAAAATTTTGGATCCATAAATGCCGTACAAAACTTGGGCTTATGCCCCATCATGTTCAGTCTCAAAAAAATATATAAAGTCATCTAATATGTAAAATCTGTCTACTTCTGAGGACCCTGCCCAGAAGTTGCGTTCCTATAGAACATCACTGCAGTGGCCACACGGCGGAACAGTCTAACCCAGTCCCGGGGTACTCCTACAACCCGTCTCTGGACGGCTTCTGGCAAGTCCTCCACAGCAGCCAGAGGGATTTGGCGGGTCAGTCCCTCCAAGTTTCTCTGTACAGCCTGGAGTGTCCTGTCAGAATCCGCTGTCTCTGTTTCACCTCTGCGGCGCTTGTGACGTGCTAGGCCCTCAGGACGAACTGGTCCAACATCTGAAACATGATCATTTTTAATCATCAGTCATTATGAATCCAATCCAAAAAACATGTTTGTTTTTCATTTTCATACATATTTGAAAATCCAAAAAAATCATATAAGTTAAAATTTTTGAAAAAACTTACCGACTGCTCCCCATGCTGCACCGGGTGGAAGTACTAGATCTGGATCTCCTCGGAAATCCATCCCGGCATAGGGATAGTCATCCACTGCGATGATTTTTTCTCTCCACCATAAGAAGAACTCATCGTCCCAGGTGGTCCGGGGTACCTCGCTGCCCCCCAGTCTCTTCATCATGTCTGCCCAACGGGCGATTCTTGGGTCCCGAGGGCTGCTGATAGTTGAGATGACTTTGGGTCTCACAGCTGGAACTCTCGAAGAAGAAGAATGTAGTCAAAATGGTTCCATAGCCAAAGTGTTTTGTTTTTGTTTGGCGAATGGAGGTCAGTTGTTGTTTCATGTTCTGTAGCAGGGCTGTGCACCAATCATACACATGAATTAAGCACTCTACAGCTATGCTCATGTGCGTCCTGGACGCCTGGTGTAGTGAGGCAGATCCTACCACTCTGCCGATGGTGAATAGGAGGATTTTTATGTGCAAATCCCTGATATCTCTGATAGCAATCTATGTGCCAACTTTCTTGGAATTATCTACGCAATATATTTGGACATAGTCCTCCACGGTCAACCCTCCCAGGGGCTTTCCGTGCAGATCCACTGGGTCTCCCCTCCTGGAGAGTCCAGTGATGAAGTATATATCTTCCACTTCTATGCGTAGTGGCATTTGATCAATGATGAAGCAATCCTGATCTGGCTCCCAGTAATTTACCAGCATTTCAAGCAATCTCACATTACTTTTCATATTGGGCATTTTGAAAAATTTGAATAATCCACAGTTTCGGAGGACATTTTGTGCCGCGCGATCCTGCATGACCTCTTGGTCTATTGCGCCGTGCTCACGTTCCCTCCAAGAAATAGTCATCCTGAAAAATTTCATTAAAATTTGCATTAGAAACTTCTTTTTGAGTTATGGACCTGCGCATACGCGACTTTTCCTGTGCACAGTCGCATGTATACGCAGCTTCACTTCATTGAACCCGCGTATGCGCAGATACGCATTTTTTAAGAAGGGTTTCTAGGCAAAAATTCACTTAATTTTAATTTTTAAACGGACAAAATGGTTAAACAGGATGAATAAGGAGCCTACCTGAAGTTTCGCTGAATTCCGACGGTCGGTTGTTCCTGATTTGACGAAACAAGTTTTTAGCTCCAGAGCTCTTTTTCCAAATCAGCTATATAATAATGAACCAATTGAGAGGTAATTTGTGTATTTATGGCTAAAAAATTGAAAATTTTTGCAAAAATTTCCTTGTGCTTATTTTTTCGATCTGTCTTATGCTGTATAACTCGATTGCTTGGAAGTGCCCAGTTTGGTATGTTTCAGGTACATTTTGACGATTTCAAGATTTTTCCCGGTTTTTGACCCATGATTTCAGACTCTTCACGGCAGGTATATGATCTTCACTGGCATATAGGTTAGGGAATCACTTTCCGTTGCATCTCGCATTCTAGCCTCCATACTGATCACTTGCCTTAGGGTCGATCCCATCAGGTCATGAGCATTACACCCATTTCACTCGCCGATTTTTAAATCATGACTTGATGGTAGAGCCTTCCTTTACATAGGCTTCCTAGTTAGTTCCTCGCTATCACTTGTTGCCCATGCTGCTTTTTATGTAGGCTCGGGAGTCCTCTTTAGTCCCGCCATGTCTTTTGTGTTGAAGCTTCATTCTTCTTCTTCATCACTTATCATTTTTCTGGCTTATACCCTAGAGGCTCCCTGGTGTCGTTAAGTTGTATTACTGCATTGCATCTGGCTACTTGTTTATCCTGGCCTTTAGCCGGCTTCATTTGGACTCGATGTTTAAGCCAACTTTTGACCTTGACTTTCTGTACAAGTTAACCATTGCATGCACTTAGCTATCACGACTTGACACCTTTATACCCATGGATGGAACGTTCCTCTGAGTATCACTGACCAGTTTTCGCCACCTTGCATTGAGCATAGGATTGTTCCAATCCCAGAAACTAGTGCATCTGCTTTCTTGATACTCGTTCTATCCATTGTACCATAGCATTCTTTTATTCTTTTTCAGGCTTATTATATGAAAAAGACAAAAAAATTAAATATAACAAAAAGAGCGGGAACAGGATGTATCTTCGTTATTTTGATGGCAGTACAGAGTCAGTTTGTCGCCCTTGAACAAAGCACATATACTTATATATATTTCCTTCATTTGGGATGGTTCTATTTTTGACCTAGGTTCAGCCTTTACCATGTTTCACTTGTCAGTTCTCCCCCGGTTGGTTATCTCTTCCAATCATATGGAGAGTTTGTTCTGCCTCCTGCATAACAGACTTATACAGTGTCACTTTTTACTGCCATGGTCATCACGAGTCGTGCTTTTGTTCAAGGGAAGTCTAGCCCGAGTCGGCCATTCTGCGGTGTCTCTTGACTCATTATTCAGTCGGCCTTCCCGGTCTTGTCAGTATCATGTTCTATCACATCAGATGTTTTGATCTTCTGCTCGTGCTGGTTTGAGAAGGTCCCCATTGACTTCTTGCCGGCTGGTTTGTCTCTTATCGACTACGACACATTGCTCTGAGAGCAAGCCTAGAGCCGCACCTTGGGCCTATTTCCATCATTGATAGGTGACCTCGTGCTCAGCATTTGATCATCATCATGGGTCTTTGACTGAGTGGTTTCCCCTGTGTTCGACGTCAGCACACATTATCACACTTTGGATTCGTGCAGTACCTGGATTTCCATTTGACCCTATCGGTGGATTTCTCGCCTCTGTGTCAGCTTTCATTATTGGTTGGTTCAGAGGGTTTCTTCCGTGCGCTAGCTTCATCTTGTGCACGTCAGAAACGTACTTCGGTTTTGGTTCCATCACTCTCCTTCGTCCGATTCCTTCCAAATCTTGGCCTGCGGGTTACACTCGCGCTGGACTGATGTGGGATGCCTTAATGCCTTCCTTCCAGCAGATATTTTCCCATCGACTCCGACTCATTGCTTTGGGAACAAGATCTAGAGTCTTTTGTCAGTACCTTAGGGTTTGCAGTCATCAGTGGCAGACTCTTCGCTATCGACAGTGGGGATTCATCATTGCCTCCTGATTGGTAGATTCTTTCAAGTGTTCGACTTCAACTCATTCATTCACACTTGTTAGATTGTACTGGGGCACCTTGACACTCATTTTCATTATTGGTGGGTTGTCTCGTGTTGGTTAATGGTATACATCATTGACCGGTAATCCAACGATTTCTCACATGGTCGACTTCAGCTCATTTATTCCCATTGTGTAGAATTGTGCCATAGTGATCGGTGAAGACCTCAGGTTGCATCAGCATTTTTCGGTTCACTTTTGACAGTCTATTCAGTTTCTGCCAGTGATGCCATCCACCCTTATATGTTGCAGTTCAGCACAACAACATCCTATATGTTGGCTCCCAAGTTGCGTGATTGTACCGTTTGTTCCACCTCTTATGATTCGGTACTTGGAGATTCAGTTACTTATATGATCAGACATCCAGTTGCACCATCCTTGATCAGCTTTTTATATGTGATACTTGGACATTGATTCAGACTTGTATTTCCGGGCCATGCTCAGATGATTCATTGTGTACTTTCAGTTCAGCTATACTTGTATACATATTGGATCTATTCAGTACTTTCCATATGATGTATTTTTGACTGAGCATGGGTATGCCCACCTCAGCATGAGTTGACTCTCTATTTTCTTTCATTGGTTTTTGGCAGGCTGAAATCCGGTGAAGTCCTCTCTTGTCCTTGCGAAGTTCTTTCTATGTGCATAATACATTTCGGCCATCATGTACCCCTTCTGACCTCATATATTAGGGGGCATCCGTTATAGCATCATTTCTCACCTTGACATGATTCATGATTGCTACATGGCTTTACAGGCACCCATTCCTACAGACTTGGACAAATTCACTTAAAAACAGTGGAAAATCCTTCATACGCGACTATGCCCGTGTTTTTCCGCGTGTATACGCGAGTACAGCTAGACTTTTCCGCGTATGCCATTTTAATGATTAAAAATATATATAAAAATCCCTAATTTCGCACTGGGTTGATGGTTACTCAGGTAGTTCAACAACCCCAGCCCGTGACCAACTGTTTCCAACTGCTGAAACTACTTGGAGGGACTATAAAAAGACCTCATGTGTATGGCCTAAGGGAGAGAGAGAAAGTATTGATATTATACTCTGTTGGTTCCCTATCCAAGTCTGATTCCTCGTGCCTCCTGCACTTTCCCAGTTCATTGTAGGAAACCCTTGTTTCCTTGAGATACACATCCCTTTATATGTTATCTCGTATGCACCAGTTTGGAAGGAGTCTTAGCGAGGCAAGGGCTGGACGGATCCGGACGACGGTCTGCGAAGGCCTTGGAAGGATCAGGTGATCTCTCCATGATTACTTTTGTACGTACTATTTATAATACAGAAGTATCATGCTGTTCCCGAAATAAACGTGTTAGTGTATGCTTTAATGTATGAAAAATATTTGTTATACAAGCATTCATTATGATTTATTTAATGTTTTATATGAATCACACTAACATATAGAGTAGAAATATGCTGTACAACTTGTCCTTTGTGTTGGTTTCTTCTTGCATTTCAGGTTAAGGAGGAAAGCAACAAATCATAAGCAAGGGTATCAATGAACATAGGAAGCAGGAGGAAATCCAACTCCAGAATAACTGGGAGGAAAGGGTAGATCAAGAGGAAAAACTGTGGCAAAAAAAATCCGACATCAACTGGCTGAAATGCAAGGAACGAAATTCTGCATTCTTTCACCGTACAACGATACATCACAAAAGACACAATATGATTTTGGGCTTAAATACCAGCGAGGGTAAACTAATCCACGTCCACGAGGAGATTGAAAACTCCTCACTAAAACTTTCAGAGACAAATCAACAGCTATAAAGGAAATGACCAAGAACATATCGACCATCCTCACGAAGGATCATAACCAAACACTCTTGAGGAAATTCTGAATGCAGGAGGTTGAGGAAGTGGTCATGTATATGCCCAATGGAAAGGCGTTGGGCCCAGATGGCTTTACCACAGACTTTTTCAAAGCTTGTTGGCCTCTGATAAAGGAAGAGGTCCACGACCTAGTTGAGGAATATCACATACAAAAAGTGGTCTTAAAAGCTTTGAATGCCACCTTCCTTTCTCTGATTCCCAAATATGAGGGAGTTGATTCCCCTGACAAATTAAGAAAAATAACTCTTTACAATTTCATCTACAATATTATATCAACAGTCCTGTAAAATAGGATAAAAACAATTCTACCTCTCATCATCTCTCAACATCAATACATATATGTGGAAGGGAGAAAAATTCTAGACAACATCATTCTCTCGCAGTAAATCATTCACTCCCTCAAGGTACAAAAGAAACCAGGCGTGCTGATGCAGCTCGACATGTCCAAAACTTTTGACAAAATCAGCTGGGAATATATGAGAGGAGTCCTGGAGGCTTTCAGATTCCAAAAATACTGCATCAAATGGATCATGGCTATGGTCTCAAGTTCCTTCTTCTCTATCCTCCTAATTGGCGCCCCCTCCCAAACTTTTAGCCCTCCTCTGGGCATCAGACAAGGTGATCCCATCTCCCCCTTCCTCTTTATTATCATGGCTGAGGGGCTTAGCCGATCCATCTCGGTTGCCTCCTCCCAAGGGGACATTACTGGCATCAAGCTACACAACTCCATTCCCCCCTCTACCCACCAAAAATTTGTAGATGATACCCTACTTATGAGCACTCCCACTGTAAGAGAATCTTGCTCCTTCAAATCCATTTTGGCCAAGTTTTATAATGCCTCAGGAACCTCCATCAATGTGGAGAAGTCAATTTTTTTTTTCCTAAATACCCCCCTACATACCCAAAGAAACCTAGCCATAATCCTATAATTCAAAATATGTAGGTTCCCTTCTAAGTACATGGATGTCCCACTCACTAGCAAGCCTCTTGCTAAATCTAACTGGGAAAATCTCACAGCTAAATTAGAAAACAAAGTTGCCAACAGGACATTCTGGACTCTCAACTTGGTTGGTTGCCTTATGTTGGTTCAGTCAGTTCTGCAGGCCATCCCTCACTATATGTACTTGGCACGAGCGGCCCCTAAATCTATCTCCATCCATATAAAAAATATCCAATGTAACTTCCTTTGGAAAGGAACTGAGAAAAAGGGGAAATGGGTGTTGGTTTCTTGGGATAATGTTTGCAAACCCAAAAAAAAGGCAGTCTTGGCCTAAGAAACCTGAAAATTTTATGAAAATCTTTGGGGGCCAAAACTTTATGGAGATGGATAACCAGCCCACACTCCCCTTGGGGAAGCTTATGGAAATCTAAATACGCCCCTTCCCATCACCATGACCTTCTCATCAAACTAAATGGCTTGATTAAAGGCTCTTCTATCTAGAACCAAGCCTGGGAAAAAAAAGAAATCATCCAAAATCATTGATTTTTGGAAACTGGCAATGGAGACAAAGTTTTGTTCAGGGATGAAGACTGGCAATAGTGCCCAAAGCTGAACTAAGATAAATTCGACCATATAAAGACAAGTATGGAAACCAAGGGCAAGAAGAAGGTAAAACATTATTGGAAAACAAACAATGGAACCACAAGCTGGAGGGAATGGCTTGTTGATGAAGACTGGAGTTATCAAGACTTCCCCATTGCTTGGCAAAAACTATCAGATAAATTAAAGTAAAGACAGATAAAACAAGACATCGATGAGGACAAGTTAATATGGGGGGAAAATTTAGCGGGACACTTCAACTTCAAGGAGGCTTATGGATATGCGATGTCACCCAACCTAGGCCCACTTGAGAAAAAATGGAAAACTTTGTCGGATATAAAGCAATGGAAAAAAATATCTATATTAATCTCGCTATTCATGCACAAGAATATTCTGACTTGGGAAAATTTTAAAAAGAAAGGCTTCATTGGACCCTCGAGGTGCATTCTCTGTGAAGTTAATGAGGATACTACGAACCATCTGCTAAATGAGTGTCCCTATGCCAAAAACATTTGGAATTGGGCTTACTTGGTCTTTAACGCCTTTGACAGAGATCCCTCCTCCATCCTCAACACCATAGAGCATTGGAGATCTTCCTTCTCCAATCAACCTCTGATTAATAGAGCCTGGAACTCCTCCCGGGGATCATCAGCTGGTCTCTCTAGAAGGAAAGGAATGTGAGAACCTTCAGGGATATGAATAAGTAGGAAGAAAGGGTTCTCACCCTCATCAAAAAGACTCTTAGAGAAATGGTGACATATTCAAAGCTAGAGGCTCCACCTAAACGTCTGACGTGGGAAGATCTCAAAATCTTGTCCCTTCTGAAAATTCCCATTTCCCTCATACCCCCGGTCTCCCCAAACTCATCTCTACAGGGTACTGTGCAATCCTGGGTTCCACCAGAGACCGACAATGTTAACTTAAATCAAGACGAGGTGGCAAAGGGAAACCTGGGGAAGGTTGGCTTTGGAGGGGTCTTCAGAAACTCGCAAGGAAATATTCTTTGGATTTATGCTGGTAACCTGGGAACTAACACTAACAATGATGTGGAACTTCATGATTTAGAGAATGGTATCTCCATTGCAATAACCCAAAACATAACACCTCTTATTATAGAGGGCGATTCAAAGCTGACAACTATCGCAAGCAGGAAATTGTAGCAGGGAATAGTGGTATCCAGAGTGTCAAAAAACTGGCGCCTCAATAAAATCATTAACAGGATCAAACACCACATAGACAGTGCTATAGGTCTTCACATTCAAGCTATCAGGAGAAGCGCTAATGGTTTGGCTGACAGGTTAGCCAACGAAGGGATGGAAGGGGCATAGATTTTGTGCTCTATGACTTGGCACGAGTTGGAGGAGGGTCGACTGCGACAAAAGTGCACGTCTCTAAACATCATAGGCAACCAATGTGTGGCTCCCAGCGGCATCGACACGAACAATCGCCACCCTCTTGTGAACATTTCAGTTATTAATGTTCTAGCGAAATCCTTACAATCCTAAGGATCGCATGCAAACGCATGAAGGTTAGCATGCTACATCCCCCATGTTATGCCTTCCTTCAGTCACTTCAATTTTATCCATCTTTGGCTCTGTCATTATGTCGCAACACCTCCCACTGCCTGCTCTCAATACTTTCTATTAGCTCACACGCTCCCTCGGGCTCCTCCTCCTATATTACTACCTACCGGTGTCCTCAGAAACCATCTTCCTTGCCACATCTTAGCCTCGTTCTTCTTTCCCATTTCCATTCAGACACTTCGCGTCACTCTACTGCTCAAGCTGCATTATGTGACCCAGTTCTCTCTTGCATCCCTGCATCACTCAACTTTCCAATTTCCCCCCTGTCTGGATGGCTCCAAGAAAAAATTCAAGCCATGGCCGTGGGCACGCGACCTCTCGCTGGAACAACCTGAGCAGCCCCCCAATTAACAGGGCTGAATCCGCTGCCAAGAGGGCAGCCCTTTCCTATGAGGTGATTGTTAACCCCAAAACATAGGTCCACATTGAAAAATTGGAAGGTTAAACAAGGTCTTTGAGGCACTAGATCACCACAGAAAGCGTGGATCAAGAGTTTGAATGGATCCTTGAGCCTGGTTTCACTCGGGCCAGGGAGAACCTTTACAACAAGTTGATTGAGCTCTATTGGCATATCAAAAACACCCTTGGTCTAGCAATGCAAGATCAGGCCAAGATGGCTAAAGTTCTAGAGAATAAAATTGATATGCTCACCGACAGATTTGTGGTCTTCGTGGAGGCAATTCATCACTGCAAATTTGTAACTAGGGATTCTCACCGTTTTTCTATGCAAAAGAAGCGCACCCATGTCGATGGCCTCTCTCCGAGCATCAAGAAAGAAATGGAAGGGGCCTCCTCCTGCAGTCCTCTCGGACGATGCAACTTTGATGGCAGCACTCATGACATGCCCATCATTTTGGATGACGACCCAGCTGTTGTCTAAAGACCTCAGCCACTACTGTAGTTTGGAAGCCTCATCGGAGAATACTAATGTGAGTGTTACAGAACACTAGTTTTTCCCTACTGTTTTTCTTTTAAAAATCATATACTTGTCAATATCTGTATATTATCTTCTCATTCAAACAATTTCTCTTCTCCAGGTTTCTATATGTAACTTATGCTTCTGGTCTCAGTGTGTCTTTGCTACTGGTCTCAATTTGTAATGTTGTTCTTATCCTCTAATTCTTTGGTAATTGTAAAAAGTTCTCTCAGATGGGAAATAGGAGGGTTTTGTTTACTAAGTGTTGGAGCAAGGCTCGCACTCAACAGATTGTCATGTAATTAAGGTTTTTGTTTATAATATATACTATCTTGCATAAAAAAAATGAATAATTGTGAAAAGTTCATGCAAAATTTTTGTAAACTTAAATCTAAAATAATCTTAAAAAGTTATAGAAATATCATTTTTTATTATATATTTAGTAAAATAATATACAAAATTAGCTTAATTGTTAGTAAGTTTGAGACCACTAATAAATTAATATGTTTGATTATGTTAAAGTTTCTCTAGTGTGTAAATCAATCATATAGTTTGAGAGTAGAGATTTGAGAAATGGATAGTCATATTAGACTTTTAGAATCTCGATTAAACTTTTAGAGTGGAATTTAAACATGGGAGGTTCATAAAGAGAATAAAATTAACACCATGTTTTATGGAGAATAATAGAGTTACATAAGATTAGTATATTTTTCTTCTTTACAATGTTGTGATTATTCTTTATCTATTTTCTTGATTTTCATGTTTTGGTGTTCTATAATTCTAGGTTAGAGAAAATAGTAATGTTGGATTACTAAGAAAATGGAAAATGGTAAGATTTATTTATTTATTTATTTTATTTATTTTATTTTTTTGTCTTGTATTATAAATATTTCATGTTAAGATAAATTTTGAAGTTTTGAATTAATTCTAATTATAATTGAAATTTCTGTTTGAAAAAAAATATAGAAATTCTTTATTTTATTATGTTGTAAGACATTTTTATTTGAAAACAATTTTCCTAATTGCCATTATGTTCATATCTGAGCCATTAGATTCATAAGTAAATAGTTATATATATATTTTTTATAATGTTAGTATTTTTTTTTTTTAATAAGTTAGATTGAATTTATGTTTTGGTGACTTTTAAGTTAAAATGTTGTTACTAAAAGTCTATTATATTTTTATATGTAAATGTAAATAGTTTTATACATGAATTTTTATAGTATTTTTTTTTCTTTTTAATAAGTTAAATTGAATTTAGGTAACAAAATAAAATAATAATAAACTATAAAAATAACCCATGGTATTGACCCATGGTATTCATGTGGAATATAGTTTATTTAAAGGGGGAAATTAAGATGGCCTAGATCAATCTTAACTCGGGATCTACTAAGATCCAAGAGAGATCAAATGTCTTGATATGCAAATATTTTTTAGAGTGAAAAGAGAATTGATCCCTCTAATAAATAATATATATCTAAACTAACTATTTAATAAAATTATTTTTAATTGTTTATAACCATTATTCTTTTAAAATTTTACTTAATAAAATGTATGTAAATTTTCATACATCCAAATATACATAGTTTTTCTTGTTCTATATTATTTTTGTTACAACTATTTTATTATTCCAAAATACATGGTTTTTTTGTTATATACTATTTATGTTACAACTGTTTTATTATTCATGTGTAGAATTTCTTAATATATAAAAAATTAAATTAATAACGAAATCTTTTAAAATATGTGAAATTTTTTTAAATTTCCAAATTATTTCATAGGACGTGATTTATCTTGAGAAATAATGATGAATGTTCATAATTCTCATTTCTTAATTAACACTAAATTTACCTTTAATTACTTAATTGTAATAGTTTGTAACTACATAACAATTTGTAACTACATACATACTCTTTTGATTTTTTTTTGTTAATGAATATAAAATATTATTATCATCAAATATATATCTTAAAATATACAATTATAATTATATATAATTATAAAATAATATTTCTAAAAATTAATGTTTTATTGTGAAAGTGGACTTTTTTTAAAGATATAACTAGTAAATCTATTATCGTTTTTTATTTCTTTAATGATTCATTTAAGATTAAAATTTGTATGTTGTCATAATGAGATTTTTTATTTTTCATGTCAATTACTTTTTATAACTTTAGGAGGTTCTTAATATTGTTTTTTTTTTAATAAATGAAACTGAATTATATATTTAAAAAGATGATTATTTATTTTAGGATTATAATTTTTTTTTGGTCCAAGTTGACAATGTGAATGCTTATTTACCTAAAGTTGGCTCCCATGTTCAATACCTCCCCATGGGGTTTGAAGATAATAGGTAATGAAAATTGAATGACATATAAAACAAATAAAAGTTCTATATATTGTAGTAGTTATCGCTTGAGTAATGTTTCAATTTAGCATTCAATTCTTTATTAATAAAGTTGTTTTACTTAGTAGGGAGTGCAATAATTTGGTAATCAAATAATAGGATAAAATATATTCAAAATATAATTTATTTGAATGAATAGACATGTGTAAAATACTTTAATAAGAAACTAGATTTGTAATTATAAAATATAAAACAATAACTTGAATTTGTGAAATTATTTTGTATTTTTTCTTCTTCTGTGTACAGAGAAAGACTAAACCAAGTTTGGAGTTAAGAAAATAAACCATAACATGAATAACAATATCTCCTTCCAAAAATGTCTCCATATTAAAATGACATTCACTTTCTTGTATACCAAGACTATTGTTCTTCATATACTTCTTGGAGTATAAAAATTCTCTTTATTTACATCTATGCTAGATAGATTGTACTTGAATGTATTTAAAATATCTTATTTGAGTTACATGCTCATTTCATGCTTGTTTCGGAGGATTATTAATTATGTTGGTTTACATATATGTTTTCACCCACAATTTCCTATTTCAATATCTATAACAAAATTTTATGGTTGATAACTCTTTTAATCAATATCTTTGAAACCTCCACGACATGCTTTCATGGAAGAAAAATATGCCTTTCATTCCTTCACGATGACTCCTTCTCTGCAATAACTTATTTCATTATCTTGGTTTACATATATATTTTCACCGATAATTGCCTATTTCAATATCTATAACAAAATTTTCTGGTTGATAACTCTTAAAATCAATATCTTTGAAACCTCCACGCCTGCTTCCATGTAAGCAAAATTTGCCTTTCATTCCTTCACGATGGCTCCTTCTCTACAACAACTTATTTCTTCTAGGCTACTCTTTCCTGTGCTATTTCCTTAGGGCATTTATTGGCTATTTCAATATCTATAACAAAATTTTCTGGTTGATAACTCTTATAATCAATATCTTTGAAACTTCCACGGCCTGCTTCCATGTAAGCAAAATTTGCCTTTCATTCCTTCACGATGGCTCCTTCTCTACAACAACTTATTTCTTCTAAGCTACTCTTTCCTATACTATTTCCTTAAGGCATTTCTTTTGCAACATACGGTGCAATTGCTAGTATAAATTAAAATAAAACAAATTAAAATTTGAGAAAAATGTTATTTAAAAAATTGATACATACCATAGTGTTGTGTGATTATCAAGTTTGCAAATCAAACTTCTCTCTAAGAACTTGAAAAAAAAACATTTATATTAAAAAAACTAAAAAAATAAAAATAACCCTCATCTATGATTACTTATACACAACATAAATATTTTTTCAAAATTATTTTTATAAATAGATATATATTTAGTTTTTTTACTTCAAATTAATTTCTTATAATCCAATCATTATATACAATCAAAATAACCTATGTACTTAATTTGGAAACTGGAAAATTTTGAAAATAAAATATATTTAATTCTACATCATCTTATCAACAAACAAACAAGATAAAAACATATGGTGACTAAGCAAGTTGGAAAAACTTTTATACTAAACTAAAAAAATATTTATATATGTATTACATTATCTTATCTATAAATAAAAACACTTCTTATAAAATAAAATAAAAAATTGAAATATTATTTAGTAAATATATTAAATTTAACTATTCTATTTAAAAAGTTGTAAAGTAAAAATATTTTTTATTAAATTAAATTATTTTCTTTAATAAATAAAAACTAAATTAAAATGTTTTAAAATATTTCAAAATAACTTGAAAGAATATTTCAAAATAACTTGAAAGATTATTAAAATGATTAATATTAAAATACTTCAAAATTAAACATATTTAAGATCGAGAAATTATTAATATTACATTTTTTTTAAATTCGATCACTCACAACGAATCCTTTAAATATACATAATAATATTCAAATGGATGATACTAACCACGTTTCGGTGAATCTTTTGGCCACCTCTGTGTTGGCACAGGCTTTCCTGTCGATGCTCTGTCATTTGAGATTCGGCATATTTCTATTTTATGCGGGTTGGACAGTGATCATGACCCTGTTTGTCTATTTTCTCCTCCCGGAGACCAAAAATGTGCCTATTGAAGGGATGACGCGAGTGTGGCAAGAGCACTGGTTTTGGAGCAAAATGAATTTGGACGATGAGACTACTGTTCAATCCTCTGACCTGCTGGGCCACCAAAAGAATCTGGAATTGGTAGAAAATGGCATCCCTACCACTACCACTTTTTAACAAATAAAAGAAATCAAAACGAAAGGAAATGAGAAGAGGCAAAACGACCAAATTCACTGGATTGCAATGCAATGCAAAAAAACTTCAATGCCCTTTATCAAGTGGCTCCTTTTATCAAGTTTCTATTAGTGTGTAACGCTAATCGACAAAATCCGAATCGTGATGCCTGCGTGTAGGTGCAGGAGATCCGAATCGAATCGAAAAATGATCAGTGAGAGTGGAATTTTTGTTTTGTAAATGCACTTGTCATCTGTAACTCAGGGAGTGGAGGTTCATTGTTATACAAGTGGTGTAAGACTTTGTTTTGGTTGTTCCTGATACATTATATAAACCAAGGTATTTTTCATACTGAAAAAAAAATGCACTTGTCATAATCTTATCTTGACATCAATGTAGAAAAGGTTGAACAAACCATTGAAATTTGACGAGTAAGTTGTTGGTTAGAATTCCTAAAATTATCCACCCCTGAGAAATTCTGAAGGCAGGTTATGCCATGCAAATTTCATAGTTTCAATTTGTTCATCCCATGTAAATTATATAATTTCAATTTATTTAAGCTTTAATTTCCAGGCTTTTACTAAAGATGGATCATTATTGTCTACTGACATCAACTTCAAGGATAGTTTTTGAGAATCTAATGTTTTTCATGTTAGTTGTTTTTTGAGATTTTTTGGATTTTTTATGGTAGATTTTTTTAGATCTAATGTGTTTATAATCTAGCCAGAATTCATTAAAATCACAAATTTGATGAATAACCATACACAATCAAAATGTCCTAAAAAAATTTCAGAGTGCCAAATTCATATATATACAATCAAAACAATAAATCCTTTAAATATACATAATAATATTCAAATGGATGATACTACCCACCAAACACTAAAGTTGAATTTCACTTTACAGAACATGTGATATGCAAGAGAGTAGATGTATTCCTGCTTAACCTTAGCGATGTGAAGTGGTTTACTTAAATATAGTATTAGACATTGACATGGAACATAAATGGCAGATTCACTGTGCATATGACATGTTATGCGGGCTGGACGGTGATCATGACACTGTTCCTGATTTTTCTCCTCCCGGAGACCAAAAATGTGCCTATTGAAGAGATGACACAAATATGGAAAGAGCACTGGTTTTGGAGCAAAATGAATTTAGATTATTCCACCCCTGACGATGAGACTATTCGACGTCAACTTGAAAGTGGCTCCTGTAATCAAGCTTGTACTATGTGGGAATGCTGATCATGCTGCGTATGGAGGAGGAAATCCGAATCCAATCTTGCTCCTGAAATTCGATGATTTTTGTTTGAAATGTGGTTGTCATGATCTGAGTTGTGGGCATGAAATCCTAGGTTATTATAATCTAGGAAGATTGAAAAAAACAAAAAATTGAAATCACAATAATTTTTTAAAATTAAGCTGTTGGTTGGCATTCCTAAACTTATCCACCACTCAGAAATTTCTATGGCAGGTTGCGCGGTTGGAGCCCATGCAAATTATATAGTTTCAATTTATTTAGTCTGCGTAGATTATAAATTATATATTTTCAATTTATTCAACTTGTCATTTCATGGTTCCCATTATCATATGTTTGGAATTTAGATGCAGGAGTGGTATCTTCTCTTTTGAATTTAAACTTGAGATATTTTATCACTCCAATGAGTGGTTTTTAACTTGAATAATTTTGTGGGTTACATATCAAAGAGGATGTATATTGTTTAATATAAGATATATATCATTCTCTTATGTATTTTTATGGTGAATTATTTTTAATATTTAAATAATGTTTTTTTATTTAGATTTAATATTTTTTTCTCAAAAAAAATTATAAACTAAATGATTTTTTTTGAAAAATAAGGTTTAGAGTAGAAAAATCTTTGTTTAAAATTTAAAAAAAACAAGAAATATAACTTGATGAAACTTCTTTGAAAGAAGGTGGTTCCTAAAAGCCTTAGTATAAGAAACATTAACCCATGTTCATAAGCATTTCTTGAAATACTAGTCTAGCCTTGATTTTATGAGGAGACATTTCTATAAAATAAAATATACTATAGTTTAAAGAGTTTTGTAAATATTTATATTAAGATATGAAAAGTCATGATGGAGATAGAAGAGTGAAGAAAACAACATAGGATATGTAGTTAGATAAATGCTTGACTTAAGCTTTCAAAAAATCAGTTTTTGGAACACTTTTACAATGTCTATTTTAAGATAGTTTTGAGATATATTACAATACCTTTTTGGAACTTACTCGGAAAATATCTATCTAAATTCTATATGAATCTTCCATCTTTGTTGCATTGGTTAGCTATTGATTAAATCTTCCTCATCAACAATTATAGTTATACTACCAAATTTTCCATTATTGTTTCCTTTCAAAATCTCAATAAGACCATGCAAGTGAGCATCCCTTATCTATGAATGGGTTGTCCCATCCATAAATTGTAGTATCACATGCACCAAGCTTGATATTAATTGAGCACCTCACTTAGTCCCTATGGCTTTTGTGAACATTATTGCAATGCATTCTTCTTAAACTTCACAAGACTGCATATCACCACTTATTTGATTGATTCCTAAAAGCATGGAAAAATTACAACAATACAAAAAAAATCACATTTTGGAGATGTCACTAGATCCATAATGAATACCACACAAATAGCCATCTTTGGTGAATCAAAGCCATGCATCCTATTATAATGTTCCAATGGCATAAGTCGTGTTTAGAATAATGTTTCTTGTCCCCCATTTATCCCACTCTACATAGTTCCAAACATTTGCCTTTCCTAACTCCACATCGACATAGTTTGAATCATTCCCAAACCTCTTGCAATTTTTTAATAAGCATGTAATTGTTTATTTATTTTTTTAATGTTGGCAATGTTGATCAAATGTCCAAAATTTCCTTGGAAGTGGAAACAACCCATCGTGATGGTTGGCCTTCCAAGGAAGGACATTAAAAATAAATGTTGTAGTGAAAAAGAACATCAATAGGGAGATGCAAGGAAGAATTGGGAAACTTGAAGGGTAGAGATGAGAGCTTGAAGAGATCAATCTACTTGAAAATTAGAGGACATAGTAGTTAATGAGCTTGTCCATGATGAGAAAATGTGTTTCTAAACCATGACTACTTCCCATATATTTTAGTAACAATAAATGAGGTTTCTAAGCATACATAACTCACCCTTTGTAAGTAATTTCTGAAGAAAAATAATTCTCTATTGTTTATGTTGTGTGGTTTCCATTTTGTTGCATTTATAATGTTTAATTTAGTTTTTTGTATATACTTTTGTATACTCCACTCAACAAATATACATAGTGGCATGGTATTCACCACTAAAAATTGCTTAAATATTTGAGTTAATGGCTACAATATTATTGGCACTATATCCCTACATAAACATGGGGAGGTTTAATATAGAGCATCACTCCAGTAGTTATATAGCTCATGCGTTATATTTCTCATGTTTTTCTTCACTAGAGTCATTAGGTGTAACTAACAACTCAAATTCCCTCCACTTAGTCACTAGAATAGTGCCCTAGATGGATAATGAACCTATATATTAAATTTAAGGATTTATTTTAGCCATTAATGTATCTTTGTTAGCTAAAATGTAGATGGATTTCCCTCAAGCATGATAGCATGGCCATTATCACCCCAGTACCCTTAAGAAAAAATCAACTAGGAATGTATTTGAATTTGTATTTGATCTCAACAAATAAGAATGGTCTTAATGGAATTATTTCAGACCTAGATAATCTAAGCTTTTATGTTTTTTTTTTTTTTTTTGGTAGTTTAGACTAATCATAATCTTTCCATTTTTTCTCCTCCCATCCCACCCACGGGTTTCGAATTGGTGACCTTGCAAACGGAGTGCCTTAACAGTGCACCCCATCACCAACTGCTCTACACCTCATGGGCAATCTAAGCTTTTATGTTATGAACATTGCACCTTAAAAATGATAAGAAGCCAATAATTATAGTCCTTTTCAAGGGGGAAACCTTATTTTACAATTATGACAACATACAAGACACAATTTGATGATTCTAAGACTAGGTCTCTTTATTATACATATAGGAGACAAAGGATACAATTATAATAAAATGGGACCACGAAAGGTTCTATCCTATAAAAAAATATAATAATATAAATGTAATCACCCAATATATAGGGATTAATAACGGGTTTAGGGTTAATATGGGGCTTATATAGGGCTTAACATTCCCTTCCCCTTCAAATAATTGTTGTTCTCAACACTTGAATATCTACGGGCGTTTATTCATGAACAACTCAACTTCCCATTTCGATTCTTCCATTGCTAGTGTTAGTGTCAATATGTTCAGTGATCAAGTATGCTCTATCAATTTACTTTTTAGTGGTCCTAGGTCAAAATTTCAAGTTTAAAGTCAGTTTTCAAATAAAATTTTGTTCATTGAATATGTCTAGGTCTGAAATGCTACTCCCTTCACGTCATTCAAGGTCATCATCATTTCAGAGGTCATGTCATCCATCAATCATCTAGGGTCTGAGGTCATTCACCACACCTTCATTTAGGTTAGATTCTAGGTCTCATTTGTTTCGCCACCATAAGAGTCAATTACGTCATAAAATAAAGCGAACGAAATCTCATTTTCACCATACAAGTCATTTTCATAGGGAGCTAGAAAGGATAAGGAAATAAGTAAATAGCTCCTTTATTCTCACCATCACACTCCACTACTGCCATGGGTTGAAGAAAAATACAAAAAATTGTGCCAACACTACCTGTGCTACGCTTCTGGGTGTGTTGCGTAGGTGCTGCGCTTTTGGTGTTTGAGCTCCAAATCAATTCTCCAAGGTTCAAAAACACTGCAAAAAGGTTCATTCACTTCCTAAAAAGTAATTTGACACCTTCCATACCTATTTAAAGTCAAAATTCATCAGCAAATGAGTGGTTTCCTTCATTAGGTTACCTCCACTGCGTGCTACGCAGATGCTCTGCACATGATGCGCTTTTGGTGTTTTTCATATTTTATTTGTTTCAGCTAGTAAAAATCTAATAAAACCATCTAAAACATTCAATAATATTCATACACCACTCCCTAACACATCCTATCACTCACATCCCTCTTTTCCATCAATTTCATTAAAACCCTAATTTTCACTACATTTTGGAAGAAAAACTAGTGAAACCCTGTTTTTTGACCTTTCAGGCACCTTTCACCTACCCATTCCCTAGAATTTCACTTTCATCCTGTAGCCAACTCATCACCCTACCCACCTAAAGTTTTATGGATTTTCCCCTAACTTCCTTCCACTTCATTTCTGTCCCTAAAACCACTCTACCACTATCCCCTGTTTTCCTAATTTTACACCTTCCCTATCCACTACATCAAGCTAGGGATTTCCTTGTTTAAAAAAACCATGTATGGTGAGAAGAAGGTCCATAAGGGAGGTCACCATTCTAGGTTTGAGCCAACTCAGACCCATGGAATCATTTTTAGAGCTTCGCGATCAAGTTAGGGTTTACATTACACATAGGGACAATTTGGCTTAAAAATCAGTTTTTGATGTCATGAAGATTCATTTTACAAAATTGAAAGAGGTTTTTGTCAATAATAGGCCAAAGAACAAAAAAATCATTCATTTTATGCACAGGTGTTATGGTTTGAGCGAAATTCTCAAAATACAGTTGCTCTAGGTCATTTTCTGCACTTTTGGACAGGTTGTCTTCAAATCAAATTTTCAGGGGTTTAGAACAGGGTTTTGCAGTGATTGATGAATCCATTGTGTCGCAGACATCCTAAGATTTCCAAACATAACAAAAACCTCTCTCATCTTTGAAAATGATGTGATAGTTAGAGAGATATGGATCCGTCTTTAAGCCCTATTTTTGCAGATTTTAGCAATTCCCTTGTTACGTTTTTGTGAGCCCTTGTTATTTTTATGTGAGACCTTGTTACACTTTTGCCTCCCTTGTTACACTTTTGTACATGCTTGTTACACTTCTGGAGGAGAGGCAGATTTTGGTTTTTGGATTAGAAAACCTCCAAACAAGCTTTAAACTTGTCTCCATTGCCTCGTGAAGCCTTCATAAAAGGTAAATACCACTCTTATGCCATATTTTAGTTGAATTTTTGAGGGTTTGAAACATTTTATTTCTCATTTTGTTGGTCTTCACGTTGTCACTTGTCCATGTATATAATTTTTTTTAAATTGACAAAACCTAACCTACCCCACCTACCTAAACCATAACCCTGACATCTAAACCCTAACCCGCACATTTCATACAAATTATCCCCACATTCCTATCATCTACACCATCCCTAACATGTCAAATTCAAGCAAACCCTAATTTCTAGCTATTTCACAATGAAAAACATTGAGAATTTCCCGTGTTTTCTAGATTTTGTGACCTTACACTCATCCATTTTTCCTCATTCCACTTTTAGTGTGGAGCTATGATGCCATCCTATTCACTAGATGTTTCTTAGAATTTTTTATTAGCTCTATGGCTCTCATTTCACCTTCTAAACCAAAAACACTTTTACACTAGCTATTCTCACAATCAAAATTGGGAATTTCCTGTGGTTTTATCATTTTTCCATTTTCCTCACACTTATTGTCCCTCATTTCACCCACAACTTGAAGCTAACACACAACTGAACCCACTCAATGTTTTCTAGAATTTCTCTCAGCTTCAAGATCTTTCATCTCACCCTCTAAACTCACATTTTCCTACACTCTGTTTTTCCATATTTCCATTCATTCACCCATCTCATTAACAATCTAGGGTTTTCATAATTCCAGTGAAAAACACAATGGAAATTGAAAATAAGAGCTTCAAGGGAGGGTGCCACCTCAGGTTAGAACCCTTCACAATGCATGAACGCAATGCCTCACCATTGGACAGAAGATGCTTTGAGAGGGCTCAGTGTTTGAGATTTTGTGAAAGGCTCATGGAAGAGGGGTAACATCTTCAATCTTCCAACCTATTTTCTACAAGCTTCAGCATAGGAAAGATCAATATTGTAGGTGTAGAGATTAACCTATCAGCAGACCTAATTTCTTTAGCAACAAGTATTCCTTGTCATGGAGAGAAGTGGTTCAAGGGCATGGACTTAGACATTGAAGAGTATAAACAATTTATCAAACCTCATGCTAGAAAGGAACCACATGTGAAGTCCTTGGTTGTTTATCCCATCACTTACAAGTGCCATAGAACCAATTTTGAGAAGTTTTTATTAATTTTGGTATTTTTTGTGATTTTTGCACAATTCTAGAAATTCCTCATTGCAGAGGGGTAACAAAATTTTGTTACTCTTATTTTAGGGGCATCTAAATGATGATTTTTTTACATGGATGGATGTATTTTGATGAGTACATCATAGATCAGGAACCCCCATGGCATGAAAAGCTGTAATTTTGGAGAAAAAGCTCAAAACCCACTCATTTTCATGATTCTTCCACCTTTTTGGACTCTCTATTACGCGTTTGGAGTAATCGTGGGAGAATGGATTTTTGGAGGCCATCCTGTCGATCATTTTGAAAAATTCAAGATATTCTAGAAACTAGACACATAGGGCTAGTTGACCGTTCTTTCAGAAGTGGGTCTAGACTCCTAAAAGTGCCTACAAAGTTATGTTACACTTCTACAAATGTTTTTTACCCTTCTGTAAAAAATGTCACAAATTAACATTGGATTCCTAAGGACACTTGTCAAGCTCAGAAATTGTCACAAATTCGAGGTTTTGTTGTCCTATGATTTGGAATTAGATTTATTGAGTTTTTTTTCCTCCTATCATGAGGGGATATGTAATTACTGCAAGGGACAAACACTCCTAGTTCATAGCTAAAATTCAAGGAATGGTTTCTAACCTCACTAGAAACTAGGAAATGACTCATCTTGTGCATCTATGATCCATTTTGGATGAGATTTAGACCTGATGAGGTGTCATAGTTCATATTTTTCATAAGTAGACTCTCTTTAGTTTTTTTTTGGGTTGGATAGTCTCATATTGCAGTGGAGCTCTTGTAATCAACAATTTGGAATAAAATTAGAGACACATTTGCAGGAATTGTGTTGAGATATTCATGGTATGCTTTGGAGCATCTATTTTTCTTATGTATGTTTATAATTTCATGCTAAATACGATGTATTCTTCTTCATATATGCTTATCTTATAAATTTATGTGCATAAATCATGTTTATGAATGCTCTGTTTTAGACAAGATTTATAGTGTTATGTTTATTTGCTTCTAAATTTGAATTAATTCACCTCAGTGCTCATTAAAAATCTCTTCTCTTTCATCATATACTCAATGAATTATTAAAGTGATTTTAAACTACCTATCTTTCTTCACATATTCTCTGTAGATTCACCTTGGAGTTTCAGACCTAAAAAACTTATACACTATCTACTCACTGAATATTTCTATCCAACACTCAAAAGATAAAAAAAATTCTATTTATTGAGCTTACATACCTAGCCTAATATCGTTATATACTTAGCCATTCCTTTGACTGCAAAATTGACAACGATAGATCCCTCTTTGGTCCTAGTAGGGCTAGCTACTTGACCTAAAAAAAAATTTGTGGTTACCTTTCTCCAATCCTATTGTCAGCCTTGGGAAGCTGGGGAGAGTGATAACATGTAGTTTCTTGCATTTGATGACGTACTTAATAATTATTCAATTTCTCAGCTTCTTAATCCTTATTTCCAGGATTGTTTCTAGTTCTAGTATAATTTTCACTTAATCAATATTTGGTAAAATATTATGGACTGAGATTTTGTTGCTGATTACCTTCTTTAAGAAACAAACATAGAAGATTATATGTACACATGAAGATGGAGGAAACTCCTATTTGCAAGACACACTTCCAATCCTCTACAACTCCTTATAGGGATTGTAATATCTTGTTTCTAATTTATTGTCATTTTATGTTGCTTGAGGGGCATCTATTTATATGGTTGTACCCTCACAAATATCTAATCTCACACTCCAAATTCCCTTTCACTATGATGTTTATCTACTTCTTGTTTGATCATATTTTGTGTTGCAACCAAGTTGTCCTTGAATAGTTTGAGAACATCTTGTTAGTTTAGTATGTGGTCCTCTAAATCTTGAGAATTTATAGTCCCTTTTGAGGGTGATTTGATGGATGGAGGATGATATCCATAAATTTACATAAATGGTGACTTTTTTTATCAAGTATGGAAGAATGTGTTGTACCACCATTATGAAAACTAAAACCATTGGAACCATTGCATCTATTTATTAGATACAAATAAATGTATATATTACTCTAAACATTTATTCATAATCTCATTTTTCCCATCAGATTAAGGATGGTAAGATGAATTGTAATCCAATTGAGTACCCAAATAGGAAAATAATTCAATCCAAAAAATTCTAATGAAAATTTTATCTCTTTCACTTACAATTACCTTTTGCATTCCATATTTCTTTCACATTGTTTCCATGAATTATTCTAACACTATGCTTTCTATAAAAGGATGAGAAAGAGAGAAAAAATGGGGAATTTTTTTTATTTGATCTACCACTACCATAATGACACGCTTTCTTTTAGATTTGGGAAAAACTATAATAAAACCCATTAAAACTTGTTCTAAGCATCAGGATGGTATGGATAATGGTTGAAGTAGCCCTGGGGTCTTCATTATCTCTCCCTTATTTTGTTTCCACACCACACATTCATCCACAAACAATTGCACATCTTCTTTAATAACTTCCCCAGAAAAATATTTATTGATCCTATGGTAGGTCTTCAAGTACCTAAATTTTCTCATAGCAAAGAAGTACATATTTCCAAAAGAGCTCTTGTTTGAGTTGAGAATTCTTACATAAGTATAAGCGATCTTGATACCATAAAAAATCACTATATCACATGAATTTTTATACTGTTTCGGAGTCCTCATATAGTCATTGAATGATCTTGCATACTTTCTCATCTTACTTCCATTCTATCGTTACTTCTTCCACCTATTTAGTTTGTGGAATGGAAATAATGTATGATAAACCGTGTATGCATTCCTCTTTCCTTAAGAATGCATCTACTGCAAAAGAAATTTCCCTTTATATAGATAATTTCAAAGTCATAACCCAACATCTTTGTAACCCATTTTTGTTTCTCTTTTGAAGATATTCTTTGTTCCAAGAAGTACTTCAAACTATTATGGTCAATTTTTACTTTGAAGAGCCATCCTATTAGGTATGGATTTAATTTCTTAACTGCATGTAGTATGGCCAACATTTCATTTTTATAAATGGGTATGAGTAATTTCTTTCCTTTAGATCACTACATTCAAGGTAAAGAGGCCTTCTCATTTCCTTCTTACATAAAAAATACACCAATTCCATGGTGTAATAGCCCTGGGTTGATTTTATATGTAAATAAATTAAACCAAGGTCATGGGACACATATTCCAAGCTGAATGGAGGGGAAAAAATTATAGTGGGCATCACTCATGGTTTATTAATGGCTATGGAAATTTAAAACGAAATGGTGAATGCAATGAGCTAATAAATGGAAATTTAGTATGAGAAATAAAGGAAAATTTGAGAAAAGGAATATGAAGAGACACAAATATGCATGCAAAGGAAAATAGAGAGAAATTAGAGTAAAACGAAGAAAAAAGGAAAAAGTAAAGGAAGAGACTATACATCAATGATAAAAAGGCATTGGGGAAATAGTTCAGAACTTTTGGCTCAACTTTTGTTTATTCTAGCTTTGAACACTTTAAAAAATATAGCTCTAAGAGAAGAGAGAGAAAGCACTTGGACACAAGCAATCAAGAAATGGAGAGAAAGGAGGATAAGTAAAAGTTTGGAAAAGTAGCTACAGAAAGAGGAAATTATAGGTAACAGGTTGCATGTGTGATTTCATTGCTGATATTTGGACGCATGGTACATACATTTAGTTATTTGGTTACTTTTTTTTCATTGACATGTGATTTTCCTAGATTGACAGTGGTTTTTAGCCTTGCCTTTCCATTTCCTGGATAGCCATGGTGTTGTGGGTTCCTTTTTCGGTTTAAGCTTTGGATTTCCGGTAGACTTTAGATCCTGGTGAGGTGGTCTCAAGAAATTCCCAATGGTAAAGAGTGGAGATGGGATTTCTCATGGAATTCTTGACAAATGGGTGGAGACAGGAAAATTCCTCTAGATCTGGTGAACAAATTTGGAGGCATCCAATATTTTTTGGTAAAAGTTATTTCTGGACCAGTTTAGATGAAACCAATGTGGTTGAGGGTTGAGGTGGTTTGACCTCTAGCAGCCCTGGTTGGTTCTATTTTGGTTTAACCCATATGATTCCACATTCATCCTTGGAATATGGCATGGGGGTTTTTGGTTGAAAGAGATATTTGGCTCAACCCAATCTATGGTCGAGTGGTATGTGGAAGTCCATGAATTGGTTGGCATTTTCATATGTTAATATGAGTTATTTCCTTATTATTTTCATGGATTCATTCTGGTTATATGTTAGTTATAGGCTTGGTTAAATGATGTGATATGGTTATGTGTAGCAACCTTGGTTAAAAATCCATGTAAAAAAATATATAAGGTGATGGTCATGGGACACATATTCCAAGCTGAATGGTGGGAAAAAACATCCTAGTGGGTGTCACTTTGGTTTATTATGGATAAATGAAATTGGAAAATTCAATGGAAAATAATTTGGAAAGGAAAAGAGGCATTATTCGCATTTTAATTATTAAAATAATGGAAAATAGGAGCAAAGAGAGGTGAAAGGTCACAATGGTTGCATGTGAGGAGGAAAATGAAGGAAAATAATGGAAGTGAAGAAAATAGAGGCCTCATTGATAAAAATTCTTTTGAGGATTGGTAGTAGCTTTTGCACAAAAAATTGTCAGTTCTATGGTGGATCTCTCTTCTATTATCTCTCTCATACTCTTGGACACTTAGAGTTTCTTGGAGGACTCTTGGAGGAGTGTGGCGTACATGGGATTTGGAGAAAGAAGGAAAAGGAAAGGAAGGAAAGCGCAAGGGGAGATCAGGATCAACGACTACAACTGGATTGATTTGCAGGTATCAAGTTTCATATATGGTTTCCTTTCTAGTTTTGGCACGCATGTGGTTTCTTGGTTATGATTTGTCATTGGCTTGGAGGATTGCCTATATTGACAATGGATTTTCCTAGCCTTTCCATTTCCTAGATATATATGGTGTTGTGGGTTTATTTCATTTTGTTTCTCATTGGTTCTCATGTTCCTTTGGTTGTGGATTGAGTTATTATTTCCTGGAGCCTTGGTTGGACAAATGCTCTAGAGCCATTAAACAACTTGTATTGAGTTACTAGTCCCGGAGCCTTGGTTGGAAAAACACTCTGGTGCCCTTGGTGGGTTGAGTTATTAGTCTTGGATCCTTGGTTGGAGAAACACTTTGGAGCTCGACAACAGCTGTGGGTTGAGTTACTAGTCTTGGAGCCTTGGTTGGAACAAATGCTCTAGAACCCTAGACAACTTGGGTAGAGACCAATCTAGTGATGGTTGGTGATGTCCTACCGTGAACCGGAATCACTAGTTTAGGGTTAAGATGGTTTTTCCTCTGGAAGCACTGGTTTGGTGTTGATTGATGTCTTTCATGAGATCCCACATTTATTCTTAGAATATGGCATAGGGGTGACTGGAAGAAGAGAGATTTGGTTTAGCCATGTCTATGGTTGGGTGGTACGTGGAATTCCTAGACTTTGTTTCATTTTTCTTATTGAAATAAGAGTTATTTTACTCTTGTATTAAGGGGTAAATATTCTTGTGATTATGTGGCTTATATGGTATTTATATGCTTTTCACTTCTATTGTTTATATGTTGGTTATGAATGCGTTTTATGACAATGATGATGTATGGCTCTCATCATGTTTTGATTTGTAAATGAATGAACAATGAATCTATGACCTAATAGATGATAATGAAACTAATGTGATGAGGCAATAATGCTTCTTAGCAATTCTCAGATAATTATGAGATCCCTATGCTCAGATATGTTGTTTAAACTTGTATATTACATATTTGTGACATGCTTGACGAAATTCATGTCATGGATAGTATGGGTCCAGCCAATTTATTGTTCAAGTGATTTCATTTACATCGTTATTCCACTGTTATATTTTATTTCTGGAAGTGTCATGGAGTTCTGGGAAGTTACCTGAGCCATCGGCCTAAAAAAGTGGCACCAAAATCGGGGTCGCAGGCTGAGAACTACCTGTAAAATTCCACAGTGGCATGCATGCCCATGTTGTGTGAGTGACCGTAGGTTTCCAGTCACACCCTTGCCCATATCAAGGGATCGACTGGGGGATTGATGCACTAAAATGTTAGTTTGTCTCATGGGCTAGCCTCCTGATTGGTTTGGATGGCTCCTGTGTGTCCTATAGCATATGCAGAAGGTATGTGTTGTTGTATTATGTCAATTCTACATCCTTAAATGAGACATATGGAGTTGAATCATATCATAGTAACTCTTCATCACATGTTTACCCTGGTTGGCTAGTTACTTGGGTGGATGTGGGAGGAGGGTGTTACATTATGGATGGTATTCATGATTTGATAAGTTATTGAATGGTTAAGTGAATGCATGGACTAACAAGTGTTTTTGCATCTAATTTGAGAGGGAATTGAGTCTTCTTGATAATTCCTTGATGAAGTTAAGGATACTTGAACAAATATGCATTCATGACCTGTAGATCATCATGTTTACCATATGTTTGACAAAACATTTATCATATTCCTAGCTTTTTTGTGAAATATCTAGCCTTATTTCTTATCATATAAACTTGTCATCACCTTAGACTTGATTATGTAAAGTTATGGGTTGTTGAGGCAGTGGAATGTAGCCTAGCCCTGAAAATGTGGCACTGGTTTTGCAGTTGCATGCATGTAACTAGGAAATTTTGCTTGCAACCACATGAAGGGGTTCCTATGCATGTGGTTGGATATTTCCAGCCACACTAACAGTGACTTATGCATGCATCTCGGTTGTGATATTATTCATAAAGAATTTCCAGCTCAGGGTTTGAGCACCAAAGGCAATGGTTTGCCACCTAGGTGATCTGATGTCCCTGAGAGGTTTCAGTAAGTTTCCAGTTAGTAGACCCCACTTACATAACTGGAACTTAGATGTTGGGTCACATCATAGTAACTCAGCTCATGTTTACCTAGAGAGATTATAAAAGCATTAAATGTGGGATCAAGTGGTTACAGGGTGGTATTAAAGCAAGGTTGTAGCATTGGACCTTGGGGCAAAGGTAGATTGTTATGCATGCATGTCAGTTGTCTATGTGTTTATAATTCATTCATGTTGATTATTTATTTTTATGGTTATGATATCCGAGTATGATATGTTATTCTTGTGATGTTCTATCATGCTAGTTTGGATTGGCTCCTGCAAACTCAATGGCCTCCCCTGAGATACCTTGCGGTATGATTTTGATTATGTTTTATATAGATAACAATAGCATATTGCAGGAGATAGAAGGAGATAAATGAAACAAAAATAAATTTTATTATTTTGACTTCTTCTTTTCATAATTACATAGTCAACATGAAGACCGACCTAGCTACAATTTTCAACACTCCCTATTAATTAGGGAGGTATTCATACAGGTACATGGTCACTTTCAAACTGAAGAATCTCATAAGGAGAATCAGATTGGTAATCGCATCTATATAAAATCATATCAACTAGCATTGTCCTAGTGCAAGTCCTTGACTAATAGCCCCATATCTCAAAGAGACAATGGGCTACAATGCTCGCGAGACAGATGACTAATAGACATCGTAGTCATTGTCTCTCCAAGGTACATACCCCGCCTAGGTGTTCCCAGAGTATGACCTTATTGGACTATTCTTCTCTTGGGTAGCTATCCCTCAAAGAATATCCTTCCACGACTACTCTTATATTGAATGCCCTACCTCATTCTCAAAGAGTATCGAATGATAGATGATAACCCAATCCTCCATTCTGTCTTCTAGTTGAAGACTAGAATGATGTGTCTATCGATTCTCTTCACATGGCCTTCACTAAGACTTACGGTTGTTAGTCCTATTCTAGTGCATGGCACATGTAATAGAGAATCACATACATCATTCCCTCTTAACACAGGAAGGACATATTTCAAGTTTCTTCCAAGCAAGAAACTTACCACCAGGCTCCCTCTTAACCAGGGACCTCCAGTAGCAATGGTGAGACACCCAACTGCTCATGAAGAATTCCTATCCTCGATGTCATGGATTTCAATATTGAGGAATCTCCAACTTTTAGCTTCATAAGGCACAGATCATCGATCACTTCCATCCTAAGTCATGTCATCTATTAGAAAGTGATTCATCAGACTTCCTTTATCTCATCCATTTTTATTCCAGGCTACTTTCCTTCGAATCATTTCCCAAGATCATACATCCTTTCTCATGATTAGCAACCCTGCACAAATTCATCCAGATAAACATATTCATATTAACTTTTAGAACGAAATTTACCTTAGTGATGATCTTTCACTATGACATCTTCCTGTAGGCATCAACATCCTTCATACAAATTGACACATCTCCTAATGATATGTTTTGCTAAGGGTCTTCTTCTTTACCAGAATTTCTCCGGAGTCTACATATCTTCCCAGGAGATCTCTTAGTCACATATTCTTTGTCTCTGGATGATAACTTCCTCTTTACATGGTTGCATTTTATCATCTCTTCCTTTTTGCACATTATCCATTCCCAGGAACTTACACATTTTCCATTTCCTTGTTCATATAAAGCCACTTCATATTTCATGAGGACATATTACGTTGATTTCATCTTTCCATGCATCGAGAGATACTCTTCCATAGATCATAATTCTAAATACAGAAGTCCATTACCTGCAACCATATGGCATGAATTCACAGCATCCAATGTCAGCGTATAAATATATACATACCTCATACCTTTTTCCTTGAGTCATCCTGTAGAAATTTCTCTTGAATGAAGAGCTTCATTCCTTTGACCTGCTTCACCTATATGTCATCACATCCCAAAATTCTGTCTCCATGATGACCCTTGATCTGATGACTGCTTTACTTTTGGTAGAGAGGTTTTCCCAAAGCTTTTTCATCGAGAGCTCCTTCCATGCTTTTATCGAAATGTTTCTTAGTGTACATGCTATCATACAATTTTACAACTAAACAAAGATCACTTATAGAGGAAGATGATCTCAATCATAATAGAGATCTCTTGCTTCCTCCTTCTTAGATATTTATCGTCAATTTCTTCCCTTTCATAAGTGATATGGGCTTCTTCCTTTTTCCTTTTTCCATTTCTAGATTTAGGACAATATCTTTTATAATGTCTAAGCTCATCACATCCAAAGCATCGCACGTTGTCCATATTTCTTCTTTTATTCTGAGGGCCAAATTTTTCGAATCTTCCTATCTTCCTGTATGAGGTTGCAAAGGCATGATTCTCTTCACTTGGTCCTGTATCAGCTTTGGCCTTTAGTCTTGTTTCCTCTATTTTACATAGAGACCATAAAATCATGGAATGGAGTGGCTTCTTTATTCCCATATAGACTAGAAATGAAGCTTCTCCATTCCTCTAGTAGAGCATTCAACACCACTGTTTTCATCTCAATGTTATACATCACTTCTCCTAGTTCCCGTAGTTGATCTCTTATTTCAAAAATCCTCATAAATTATGGAGTGATTCTTGCTTCCCTTGATAGTTTCATTTTGTATAGTTCTTGTCTCAGAGAGATTTCTTCTCCAACAGTACTCACAGAGAATAGCTCCACCAATTTCTCATATATTTGTTTTGCATTCTTTAGTTTTGATACATAGGGAATGAGAGAGTCTTTGATGGATTCTATGAGAATCCTTGGGGCTCTAGTTTCTCCCTTCATGTACTTGGCATGGGTTGAAGTATCTTCTTTTGGAGGTTGAATAGTAGATCCTTCGATATAGTCTATTATTTCATCTTTAATTAAATTCAAGTCTGTTCTCTTCTTCCATGCACTGAAGTTTGATGATCCAACCATTTTGTTTCTTTCCTTACAAAAAGGAATCTTGATATATAGGGTCATGAATACTTACTTGAGTGGATTTTCTTGCATATTCATTGATGATGATTGAGAATGAAGTCAAGGGTTTCCTTTCTTCAATGTTGTTGTACTTGAACCCTTTATTTTAATGACTATCTTTGGAAGTTGAGATTTCCTTCAAACAATGTCTTGAGTGAAAATATTTTGATGCCAAAGATTAATTTCCAGAATGAGTTGATATTTTCACATGAAGTAGTTGGATAGTCTTCCTTGCAAACTGGATTGTCTTTCAACCCAAACTTTGGTCATTGCTTCTTTGAGTGTCTTTGTTGACAAGAAGCCCTTATATTCAGCTCCTTAGCTCTGATACCATGTTGAGAATTGGGAAGGATGTAGGTTAATACAAATTATCTTCTTGATAATTACTTGTGAACATACTTGAGGTACTTATGTCTTCTCTTATTTTATTTAAGTTAATCTTTCATCAAGTCAATTATCAAAACACAAGACACAAAGGTTAGGCTCCTAGAGCCAGGGAAAAACCTCTCCCTCTTGGAGAGGAAAACCCGCAAAGAATTCTTCTTATTGATCTTCAAATGAAAATTACGATGACCTAGACTTAGACCCTAGACCTAGATTTCACTTTCATGACTTCGCTCTTCACCTTGCGATGATTGTATTAATTTCAACATATTCTTTATTTAGATTAACAACCCTTAACAATTATGTATCAACAATTGGATCCTTCCTGCACTAATCCGAAATCTTGTGAGATCAATCCATAATTCTGTACACTTGTTATCCTTAATTCTCTTCCTGCATTCCACGATAATCTTCTTATTGCATTACACAACAATCTTCTTCCTACACCACTGTCTTAAGTCTGCACTTTGTGTTGTCCCTTATCCACACTATATCCTTCCCTTATCCACACAGTAAACTTAGAAATATCTGCAATGTAATCTTCAGAAATATCCGCACTGTAATCTTTGAGTTATCCATAAACTTTTCACTGTAAAATCGCAGAGACAACCATAGTTGACAGGGTTATATATAGTCTTTTGTCTAGATTTTAGGCCAACTTGTAGGCCGAATTTCCCAATGAATATAGGTCGACATGAAGGACTGCAATTTCATCTTTAATGTGGCATCCTTTACTGTAACTATAGCTTGTCTTTCATCGTTGATTGAGGGCTTCTAAGAGCTATTTTTCTAGCCTAGTTAGGTGTCCTTCTTCTTCACAGTCTTGGGGCATATATTTGCTAGATGAACATGATACTTAATAAGAGGTTATACCTAGAGGAAAAAAAACCTAATGGACATCAAGAAGAAGTCCATCTATTTGATAAATGAAACAAAAATACATTTTATTATTTTGACTTCTTCTTTTCATAATTACATAGTCAACATGACGACCGACCTAGTTACACTTTTCAACAAATTGGTACATCAATTTTCCAGGGTCGTAACTTTGGCATACTCTAGTTGACACATGATACCTCATTAGAAATATCTATATGAGGATTACAGCTAATGAAATTTAATGTTAAGTCAAACAATCATATGGTTATTTTCCAAAAAAACAACATTTAGGGCCTCAAAACAGCTCCGGAAGTTAAGGGCCCGAAAAACTGCCAAAAATAGTAAATTATGCTATAATTAAGGAAACTGGAAAACTAAAAGAAACAATGGTGGGGGTACAAGTGTAATAGGAGGGTGGCTACCAATATCCACCTGGATAATTCCACCATGGCATCAACCTAAATAGGTTGAGAAATTTCTTCCTCAAATAAGGAAGGTTATGTCTCAATGAGCTATGTCATGAGATTCATGTACCTAGTGTACCTATCAGGTGACCTCCTCTACCTATGTTGTGATGTGGGGGCTCCCACATTCTCCCTTACATCCTGCATTAATATATCATCCTCTCTAGTTCTCTTTCTCCCCTCCATGGAAGATTTTGGTTGAGTGGGTGCCTCCACTTTGCATCATGTCTACTCCTCTACATGTGGTTGCGACAAAACCTCAAAAACCTCATCCTAAGGCTCCTCCTTTGGAGATAGAAGATGCTTCTCTAGTGGTATACTCAACTCTCATTCAGGATAGCATCTCATGGCATTCTCCTCATTGAACTTGACATCTCTCCTCATAATTGTCATCCTCAGTGAACGAAGATACACCCTGTAATTGTGTGGAGTTTCAGTGTATCCTACAGAAAATCCCAACTCTGTTGTAGGCTCAAGTTTCTTCCTTGAATACTTGGAGACATGATAATAAACTGAAGCTAGAAAATTTCTAAAATGAGACACATCGGGATTTCTACCAGAGAAATATTCCGCCGATGTAATCATTCTAAGAATCCTATAAGGACTTTGGTTCTGCAAGTAGAATATGGTGTTGCATGCTTCTTCACATAGATGAAATGGAAGCCCATAATCATGAAACATGGTCCTTGATTCTCCCAATATGATTTAGTTCTTCCTCTCAACTACCCCATTTTGTTGTGGGTTATGGGGTGTTTGCAGCTCTCTTCGAATGCCTTCTTTCGCACAAAAATATTTTAAGGCTTGTGAAAAAAAATGACCTCCATTGTCTCTCCTGGGAACCTTCACCTTTTTATCAGTCTCCTTCTCCACCAGTTCCTTGAAATCAACAAACTTGGAGAAAACTTCATCCTTCTTCCGCATGAATAAGATCCAACACTTTCTAGAGAAATCATCAATAAAAATAACATAGTACTTATGTTTTGTTGTGGAGGATGTAGAAAAGGTTCCAGAAACATCAAAGTGGAATCGCTCCCATCGGTTATGCTCTCTCAATCATGGAAGTGGATTTAACATACTTCCCCAAGGTGCAACCCTTGCAGACATCTTGATGGTTAAGGGAGCCTTTAGGGAGGTTGGTGGTAATTTGTTGCATTATCTTCAAGGCACCATGGTGTAAATGAACCAATATCCTCTTCCAAAGTCCTCCAACATCATGAATTTTCACCTTTTCAACCTTGATGCTCAATGCAATGCAATCTCCCACCTCAATTTTGTATAGTTTCTTCACTAGAACCCCGATCTGGTTCACCTGCCCGGTAATTGTGTCTCAGAAAGGATTTCCCTTTACTAAAATAACATCATAGCCACGATCCTCCAAAACTAATACAGATACCAGGTTCTTTTCAGCCAGAGTACAAACATAAAATCTTTGAGGTGAATATGAGAGGTTTTCTCCCTCTCAAAGGTGATAGTACCAATACATGTAGCATTGTACCTCCCATCATCCCCCATTTCGATATCCATCTGGAGATCATTTTCCTCCAGGATACTGAAAAATTCCTTGCACCCTATCATTTGGAATGAGGCACCATAATCAAGGAACCACACACTCCCCATAATAGTGTTGAATGTGCTTGTTATTAGGGTGAATTCAAATTCAAATTGTGAAGCCACTACTTCACCTATTTCTCCTCCTACACACTTCTTGGTAGAATTCCTATGGGAACCCAATTAGGAAAAACACCTACACAATTTCTCCTCCTACACACTTCTTGGTAGAATTAATTGATTAATTGTTGAGGCATTTTTCCTAATTGGGTTCCCTTAGAAATCATTGTGTATTTTTGGTTTTTCTTATTGCATGTATGTGCATGTTGTTCTAAAAACCCAATTAGGAAAAATGCCTACACAATTAGAGCTATTCTTGTGGGAACCCAATTAGGGAAAACGCCTACACAATTAATCAATGAATTTAAAAACTATTACAATTTCTAGCTCCAAATCTGAGCTCAACTTGCAAAAGAATAACTGCTCTATCGCTCAATGAACAAACTCTAGCCAACACCTAACCAATTATTTTCTCACCAAGGCCCCTATTTTCTTTTGCAAATCCTGAGGAAATTAGCCCCTATTATTTAGGAATTTCCTCCAAATTGATTTTTCAATTCCTTAAGATTGATGATTGATTGCATACAACACATGTACACGTGAGACTAGTCTACAACTGGTGTTACATTGCCTTGTCATCTCCACTTCAGCCGCGAAACTTGAATTCTCTACACGCACTAGCTATTTTGGGTTGTGTTAGTGTCATAATATGCATTCTTCCATCAGTGATAGAAATCACTCATTTCATTATCATTTTAGGTGTCTCACTTTGAAATTTTTATATCATTCCATTAGATCATGCTAAAAAATGTTGTACTGATGGTAGCCCTAGTCATAAAAACATCACTCTTCCTCAAATTTGATTACTTGTTGGCATAGTTTCGTACCTTTTTGACTGTACATCATTCGCAAAGTTAATGTCATCATTCCATAATGTCATTCATGTCATCTTGAAATTCAGTCCTTCAAGGTCTCATTAAGTTTTTTAGGGTTTTTCAAGGTTTCACTAGGTCATTAGGGTTTTCATGATTCAATAAAATTCCATTCCATTGCATAAATACCAACAAGTAGAGGGTGATCCAATAAACTTCTCTTCACCATTTGAAGATTACTTGTAAAGAAAAATTCTCATTTCAACATGTAATTTGGATTTCACAATGTAATAATTTTTATTTTCATTATGTAATTTTATGTCTTTCAAATGTAATAAGTACAAGGTTCCCAAGCTACCAACCCAAGGTTCCACATGTCAAAGCATAAAAAAGTCAAATCCTAGTGTTCTCTAAGCTCATCAGATGATCAGATGTCAAAGGAAAAATTCAAATGAAAAGGTACAGTGTTAAAGTTCAAAGATGAATGTGAAGAAAGTAAAATGGGTCCCAAGAGCTAATTTATTCAATCTATCAAGTATAAAGGCCATTACAACACCAAAGAGGCACTCATTTGCTCTATAAGCCATCAATCTCACCCTCACCTACACTCCATCTACCTCCCCTAAACTTTTCCCATTCCCATTCCTCTCATTTCCCTCACTTTCCCATAAACCCTAGCCTATTGCTACACTTTTGACACCTTCCTAGGTTAGGGTTGTGTTTTTCCCTTTTGGACCCCTTCTCCTCACTCATTTATAGAAATTACACATCCCCACACTCTCTAACATCTATCCCTATCCCCAAAAATTTCTCTAAGAATTTAGACAACCCCTAACCCCTTCATTCCCCTCCCTCTACAACATCCCCTGTTTTCCCTACACTTCTAGAGTGATCTTGGGAGAATAATTTTTTGACAAAGAAAATCAACTCTAATCATAAAAACAAAGGTATATTTTGAAATTAGACACGATAATATTTCCAACGAGCTATCCTGGGCCCAATTTGGACACCGAGAAGGCCTCCAAATGTGGTCTCAAAAAGGTGTTGCAGGGACGCTGCACGTTTAGCCTCGACGTTGCGCGTTTAACCAGGACGTTGCGCATTTGGGAAAATTCTCAGTGAAATTTTCAACGGTGTTGCACATTTAGGAGGTTCGTTACGCGTTCACCCAGAAAGATCCTAAAATCCTTTTTCATCCTGCCACTCCACCAATTGATGCCAAAACTTTGCACAATGAGTCTTCAAAGCTTCTATTGGCTGTAAGTAACAAAATTCTCATCACCTTGATGTATTATTGTGCTTAAATTCAATTCAAACCTACTTCTTAAGTAAGAAACCCTAGTGTTTAATAAAACCTAATTGACATCCTAAAGCTAATCCCTAAACTTTCATACACTTTCCCTCACATTCCTAAAAACATTCACCGAATTCCCTATCCCCATTCCCTAAGTAATCTCATCCCTTATAACCCTAAGCCTAGGGTTTCACTTTCCTAGGCTCCCCTCCATATTCCCATTACCTCCATATCCCCAAACCTCCCTTCACTTCATATTCCTTCATTTCATTCCATCATCCCTAGTGTTTTTGACACCAAATACATCACGACAACCTAGAAGAGGTGAAATTAGCAAGCCTAAGAGGGCTGATTTGGGCACATTGGCACATACCTATCAGAGAGGTCATAGTTAGGTTTTTACCCCACAAATTGTGGGAGGGGCCCTGCCTTCTTCACCAACAAAAGTAGGTACACAATGACAAGGAAAAGATGGCAGAGGTGGACATACACGAAGAGGAAGGACTCCATGAGAAAGAGGAAAATTTTGAACTTATAGACTTAGACACAATTTATGATTATGAGGACCAGCCTCCAAGACAAAGACCTAGGACTAGAGGGCTGAAAATAGCTCTAGCCCTAGAGAAACAAAGGGAAGCTGAGCTAGTAGACCAGCTTACCCGAAATGAACAACTTGCCCTAGAAATCAGTGACAATAGGGAACCATGGCTTCATAGATCCAATCTACACTTAGATAAGTTTCTAGAGAAGGCCAACAAGGATAATGACTTGTTGAGGATAAAGGTTAAGCTTCATGCCTGGAAAAAGAGAATTGCATTGGCCAAGCTCAAAAGAGCCAATGCCAAAATTGAAGTTTTGACCAAGCAAGAAGAGAAAGAGAAGTAATACATACTTACTGAGGTGTCACTCCATGCCTAAAACACTTAATCAACAAGTATCCCAACAATTTTGACAAAATTTTTGCAAACTTAGCATTTTGTACCTTTCTGTGTTTTTGAGATTATTTTATACATAGAAAATTTGCTAAACGCGTAGCGCCTTGGACACTATGCTCTTTTTTGGAGCATCTAAAGGATAAATGGCCACCACCAGCAGATTTGTAATGATGAGGACATCAACCTTGTGAAGTCTCAAATTTTTTGGAGGAGAACTGGTCCATCAAAAAGTCAAAAAACCATCAAAAATTCATGTTTCTACCTCAAATTTTGCCTTGTCATTGCACATTTAATACTCTTGGGAGAAGTGGTTTTTGATAGGGCAAATGGGCATCATTTTGAAAAATGGAGCTATTTTTGGAATGTAGACTTGAAGGGCTTTCCAACGAACCACCATGGAGCAGATTTGGATACCGGGAAGGCACTCAAATTCAGCCTTGAACATAGGTCATAATTTCTACCTCAACGTTGCGCACTTTACAAGGAAATTGTGCTTTTGCAGTCTTCAGAAATTTTCTGAGTTTCACTCCAGTTTTGATTTTTACCTTGGGAAACGTTGAATTTACCTATGTAAATGATGAAGATGAACGTAATTATTATGTTTTTACTATTTACTATGGTAATTACATTAGGTAAATCAAGCAAATGAGGTGTAATGAATCAGTTTGCAAAAATTTAGGGTTGAGTCACTTTGACCACGCTGCACTCTAGGTTTCAGTTTAGACTTTAGTGAATTAGCTCCTCTTCTTAAGGATTCGACCCCTAAGGTTGGGAGAGGTTGTTTGAGGCCTATATCATGTCATTTTTTACTCATTTTCAAAATTTGGAATAGTTGGAATCAGTTTGATTTTGCTAGTTGATCAAGGGAACTTGTACTTAGTTTTGGCCAAGAGAATAAAAAGGAGTTGCAACTACATTTATGGGATACCTGTGGTATTGAATGTCTTTCATTGTTTCTTCTTTAGTCACATATGTTTGAATGTATTGTTCATGTCACTTTCATGTCTATGTTATGATATTTTATAAGTTTGAAATTCAGAATACATGCTTGCACATGCTCTGTTTTGGGTAATTGATCATATTTTGTTCATTATCTTTTGTCTGAGAGAAATACATCTCTTATGCTTTTCTCATCCTTATTACAGTTTCAAAACCATTCCATAACCATTCTCTTCAAGTGATTGGCATTGTACCTACCTTGCCCCATTGATCCTACAACCCTAACTCCATTTGCCCTCACCTAGATTTCCTTGACCTAATTCCATTATCCACTGATGTACCCAACGAAACCAAATCAAAACAACCCCTTGCACTCATTATCTAGCCTAAAACCCTAATTTCTCCATCCCTCCTGGCTATGACCCTTTTGGAGAGAGCCCTCTCCAGCTTGATAGGGCTAGCTATTAAGTCAGAATCTTGGTTTGTGGTTACCTCTTTTGGGACTCCTTCCTTAGTCTTGGGAATCTGGTGGAGTGATAACAGGTTGATTGATCATTTGACTAACATATATCTGAGTTAGATTGTTTTCCCACCGCATAACTGGCCTTCAACTAACTCTAACAATACTTAGAGGACAGTTAAATGAATACAACTGAAAATAAATGAACTAGATTACTAAAATTTAGCAATCACACATGCATAACTGAACTCCAAGCCCTCTAACTCAAATTTACTAAGCTAACTAAGTGACAAGAGCCATGTCACACTAGTTAACTTCGTCGAAATTGTGATGCTGATGTCAAAATTCGATAAAAATCAATTTGACTAAGGTTAGAGTCAAATTGAGTCTTTCTTGTTACATTTTTTAAACAAAATGTAGAAATAATATTACAATATATTATAAAATTTTGATTTTTCAAGACACTTTAAAACTTTAAGATGAATCTTGATCTTTTCTATTACACTAAGATTTAAAGATACATTGTATAGTAAATACGATTATTTAGCAAAAATAAAAGAGATGAATGATCGTAAAGAAGAAAAAAAAATATGAAAAATTATTGAACCAAATTAATTCTTGAAAGAAGTGGTGATTTAATAAATTACATTGAAGCCCACGGGTGTAGCAAATATGAAAAATTATTGAACCAAATTAATTCTTGAAAGAAGTGGTGATTTAATAAATTACATTGAAGCCCACGGGTGTAGCTAAATTGGTAATCCCACAGGTGTAGCTAAATTGGTAATCGCCTTGTTCCATAGTCATTGTAAAACAAGAGAATGAATGTTCAATTCCCCGTGGGTTAGATCAACCAAAAAAAAAAATTAGTGGATCACATTACTTCTATCACCAATTGAGTTGCCCCTTTGAGACTTCACGAAACAAAATTTATTCTTACAAAATTTGAAAATGTATATCTATTTTTCTTTTTTATTATATTGTTTGAAGTGACTCTAACTAAATTATTGTAAAAAATAATAAGAAAACAAAATAATTATAATTCAATTCTAAAAATATATAAATTTTAATTATATTACTATAAATAGTTATTAATTCTTATTATTTCATGTGAGTGGGAAGAATGGTTATTATCTTTGACACCCAGGTCAGATCCCTATTAGTAATATAATAAGTTATAATACCTTCATGTTATAATGGCTTAATATCTATGAATATTATTATTATTGATTTTAAACCTTGTAAACTAGTACGAGAAACTTTACTTTAACTCTTAAACTTATTAAAAAAAAAAAAACCTTTGCAAAAATATATTATAAATAAATGCCATTAAACATTCTTTATATATTAAATTAAAATTTTAAAACTAATTAAATAATTTTAACTCTAATAGATGTTTTAATTAATTATCTAAAGACATACTAAAATCATTGTATTCATAAAACCATGGCATGCTTCGTAACGCTATTAATATCATTCGTATTCATAGAACCATGGCATGCTTCGTAATGCTTTGTAGTTGATAAAATTTCGCCGCAATCTCTTTCGTTCAAGAAATTGGATTACACTTAATCAAACCCTAATTAAACTCAATGTTAAGTTGACACCTGATATTTTAGAGTGTAAATAACTTTTTTTTTTTAAATTGAAAATCGAATAATAATCCAGATTAAGGTTTGAGGTAAATCTAAATATTCTTAAAAATAGAATAATTATTTAATTTAACATTTTTTATTAAAAGTAATAAATATAAAATCCCAATAATTTATTTAATAATTATTAATAATCAAATTAAAAATCTAAAATACCTATTTTGAAATATACACACTTTTCTATATTAACAATTAACTTTTAATATAAAACAAAATAATCATTAAATAATAAATAATTTTGATATCAATACAAAACAATTTGAAAAATCTATTAACTAAACACATAAAATCTTATAATTAATTTAAAATTAATTAATAATAAAAAAATAAAAAATAATAGTATTATTAATGCAATTGAAAGTATTAATACCGTATTGTTTTTTAATATTCCGTCACATAAATCTTACAACGGATCCCTTAAATACAAATAATAATATTTAAATGGAGGATAAATGCGATATGCATGTGGGTAGACAAACGGTCCTACTTGATAGTTTCCTCTCACTCGGGCTTTAACGTTATTGATGCAAAGTTATTTACTGAAAGGAGGAAAGAAGATTTAGACACGAAATTTAATGTTAAGATGATAATTCAACGAAAGAAAACAAAGCAGAGAATAAGGATCAAACGCATTTGAATTTCACCATGTGATGTGCACGACGGTACTCAGCTTGCCATACTCCTCTAATTTTCGTTCTTAGCATTTTTAATGCAAAGTACTTTGTTAAAAGGAGGGAAAAAATTAAATAAAACATAGGCATGGTTATAATGATTGTGATCGGGGATGAAAAAAATTAGATATAACATTTTACAATAACAAACAAATTAAAGCATAAATATTTAATTACATTTATAAGGAAAACAAATTAAAGTATAAATATTTAATTATATGTAGGTTAAGAAAATATAAAAAGGGCAAACAAATTGAATTTGTGATTGAAGACTGAATTTTGATTTAAATTTATTAATTTAAAAAAGAAGTTTAAATTTTTTAAAAAATATTTAAAAATTTAGATTTAAAAAATATATTATTTATAAAAATCAACCAATATTATAAAATGTTAAATGGAGGATTAGATTTTTAATGGTCAATGTTTTTATTTTTTTTGGTTGTTTAGTAAGCATTGCTTTATTACATGATTAGTTTTTTTTGGCATCTAAAAACTAAAATCATCTTTATTTTAGTCACATGAGTATCTTTCCACTATATTAAATCAATCACATAACACATAGCTAGATAAATATCTTACTATCATATTATTATATTGATGTATGCATGATTTTATGTGTCATTTAATGAAAATTTCCCAAAAGAGTTTAGATCATTTTTTATTTCCCAAATGAGTAGAAACTATTGCACTTTCTAGAGATGGAAATTGAGAGAAAAAGTGAAATCTTAAATTTATATCACAATTATTAGGTACTTTTGTGATTCCACACTCCAAATCATGTATTATGAGCATTGTCAATTTTTGTAAATATGAAAATTAGCATATCACATGTACATGTTGATTCATAGTAATAATATTGAACATGTTGATTCATCTTAGTAATAATATTGAACATGTTGATTCATAGTTATTTTATTTCACTCATAATTCTATTGGTTTGCCTATTAAAATTCATGACATGGTTATAGTTTTGGTATCTTTGATTGTGTGACTTGACAATATTGGTGGGCCTCTCAACCATTTAGTATGCAATTCAAAACATCTTACTAGTAAAATAGATAACTAGAAAAAAAACATATAGCTAAGAATTGAATTTAAATATCTCAACAATCCACCAATCTCATATGAGTTTCCTCAAGCTCATCACAAAGGTAATGCATATTTTTTTCACATAAAATTATTGAAGAATAATGTTTGTGATTGAAAATTCCATTAAACTTGCTGAAATTTTCTAGCTTGTATGTTTTTTATTAACTTTAAATATGAACTTCCACAAAATAAATCTTGTCAACATTTTAAGAAAAAAAAGTGACCTAATACTAATGAGAACTATGAATATTTTCATTCTATTTATAGTATCATCAAATCTTAGCTCATTTATTTTCCAAAATGATTTTTGGCTTTTCTTGATTCCATGCATCTTTAACTATCACACTCTTTCACTTTTTTTTTCTTGTTTTCAGTAACATTGACATGATTGTAACAACACTTTGCAAATATTTTGAGAATTTCCTACAACTCTCTTTTCCCTTGCCTCATTCACATCCCAAGATCAAGGAGCTTGGAACAACATTGTTGAAGCCAGTGGGATTCTTAAGAAATCTAAAGAGAAGATAACATTCTTTTTATTATCATCAAACTTATACATTGGGGATTATGCTCTAACATCCCCAATAACATACTTGCTGGCCTTAATGAGTAGTTTCCTTTAGTTTCATGTTTCTCTTGATCTTGGTAAGCACCACAGCATAAACATATTAACCCCAATAATATGCAATGGATGTACTCATGCTAGATTTCCTTGTCAATACAGGACCATAGCACAAGTAGGATCTCTTCATTGTTTTAATCTAGTATTTTGGTAGAGTTATCACCCTTCAACAAAAAGAACCTCTAGATCTATTACAATTTTACTCTTTTTAATGAGATATAAAATGAACATGATTCCATTGTTAAAAAATATTGGAGTTTCTCAAAATATAAATATAAGATGCATTGTTAATACATTTTATGGATACATAGATTGCATCCTTTCTTATATGGGGTATTCATAAAAATATTAGATTTTGTGATTATGTTTAAAGTCTCATAATTATTTTTAACAACACTAATTATGATTTGATATTGTTTAAAATGTATTTTTAAATACATAAATAAATAGAACATTAAAATTCTACATATTACACAACTTATAATTCTAAAAAATCACTCCTAAATTTTAGAAAAAATCAAAAAAAAAAAAAACCAAAACCTATCATATTTTTAACACTTCGAAATACCTTAAAAGAAAACATAACTCATTGCTTATATAGTATGTGAAATTACAGAATATACTTTATTAAAATCAATTTTAACATATTTTAAATAATTATAAATAATAATATTTTATTTAGATATATATCATTATTAAATTATATATATATATATAATTGCGTCTAATTTACTTTTGTCTCGATAAAATTTAAATTATTTTTTCAACAGATTATTGGGACTGACGAGCATGGAATCTATTGGGTTGGTGAGAATGAAGATGAATTTTTCAAACTTTTCCTTCAGATGATTAGGACTGACCAGCATGGAATCTATTGGGGTTGCTGAGAATGGAGAAGCATTGACTGGTAGGATTTAAGACTCAGTCGCACACTGATGACCCTGTTAGATTAAGGAGGTCCTCGCGTGTACACAAGCGATATACACATGTCTCTTTCATAGTTGAGAGTGGACATGGATCTGCATTAGAAATCAAGTACTTATTGAATTGCAGTCTGGACTTGTTGCTCAGTGTGGAGTCATCATGGCAGGAGGTGGGTTTGTGGCCACTGGCCCTGTTGTGCAGAGGAACTATGCTGGTGGAATGACTCTGTATGTGCTGGTCACTTGCATCGTTGCAGCCACAGGAGGGCTTCTCTTTGGCTATGACATTGGAATCACAGGTAACAAGAGATAACTCTCAATCTTGTCCAACGCCTGTAATCATTCATTTTCAAAAAAGATGTGTGTAACAAAGTTTCATAACCAATTTTGATGTTGGTAACAAAGTTTCACAACAACTTAATTTGATGTTTGTAACAAAGTTTCATAACCAATTTTGATGTTTTTAACAAAGGGTCATAAGCAATTCCATCATAAATACCATGTTTTTACAGGTGGAGTTACATCCATGGAGTCTTTCCTGAAGAAAATTTTCCCAAACGTTTATAGGAAGGAATCCACGGCCAAGACCAGCGACTACTGCAAGTTCGACAGCCAGATACTGACTTTCTTCACTTCTTCCCTTTACATAGCTGGAATGGTGTCTTCTTTCATGGCCTCAGCCATAACAAGAGTTTTCGGACGACAAAAGTCAATGCTGGTGGGCAGTCTCACCTTCCTCAGTGGTGCAGCTCTCAGTGGGGCTGCAGTCAATGCAGTCATGCTCTTCCTTGGACGCATTTTTCTTGGTTTTGGCTTGGGTTTTGCTATTCAAGTAAGATCATTTTTAAATACTAGTTGACACTGATCTTTGGAAACAATTACATTTTTGTTTTCCCGTTTCCTATTTTTGTGTACAGGGACTTATACTGAATATTGATATGAATTGTCATGCTTCTCAGTGCGTGCCTATTTATTTGTCGGAAATGGCCCCTCCCAGAATGAGGGGAGCTCTCAATATTGGCTTCACACTATTCCTAGGAAGTGGGATCCTTTCGGCGAATCTGGTAAACTATTTCGCTGCCAAGATCCAGAATTGGGGATGGCGTCTCTCTCTGGGGCTGGTAGCTGTCCCAGCATTGATAATGTTGACAGGTTCCTTCACCCTACCCGACACCCCCAACAGTCTAATAGAAAGGGGGCAGATGGAGAAGGCCAAGGCCGTGCTAGAGAGGATCCGCGGCACGCCAGACGTGCAAGAGGAGTTGCAAGACTTAATAGAAGCGAGCGAGATTTCCAAGAAAGTGAAGCATCCCTTCAGCAGCATTATCAAAAGGAAATACAGACCTCATCTGGTCATGGCTCTGGCCATTCCCTGGTTTCAGCAGCTCGCGGGTTTCAACATCGTCGCGTTTTATGCTCCACTTATATTCAGGACCATAGGATTTGACTCACAGGGTGCTCTCTTGGCTGCAGCTATTCTTGGAGTGATGAGTTTGGTTTCCATCATAGTCTCCATTTTTATTGTTGACAGGTTAGGAAGGAGGGCCCTGTTCCTCGAGGGTGGACTACAGATGATCATCTGCCAGGTAAGTTGCTTCCATTCCATATATATATTAAGGTCGGTTTGCAAGAGGGTTTTTTTCTCCTTTTTATGAATAATAGATATAGAACAGAGATTCATCTATACAAAAAATATAATATTTTGTATTTAAATGCAAAGAAGTCGAGATGAAATCTATGAAATCATTTCATTCTTAGTTTTCATGATCTTGATATTATCCCAATGTCAATATACTCTTTTTTTTTTTTTTCTATCTATTTGTTCTTGGCAAACTCAATAATTTAATTTACTCAGATTTTCATGTCAACTGAGCGATTTCTGTCTTACTGGTACTGTATCAATATAACATCTCTTACATTTCGTTGTTAATCTCCTTTTTTTTTAATTTTTTCATAATCATGGACGTCATTCTCTGCCGGGATTTTTCAATCTGCCTATTTTTGCTGTTGAGATTCTCTGACTTAGTCATCTTATGTTTGTATTTTACAATTTCATTGTTTAATCGTTGATGCTGATAACTTAGTTAGAATTGACTGGTTATATATTTTTATATAAAAAAAGTCTGACTTGGTCATTCTCGGTTTGTATTTTATAGCTTGATGGTTTAACGGTTGATGCTGATAACTTACTTAGAATTGACGAATTATATAGTTTTAAATAAAAAGACTCCTAGTCATCCTTTCTTTGTCTTTTACAGTTTGATTGTTTGACTTTTGATGCTGATAACTTAGTTAGAACTGACCAATAATATATTTTTATAATAGGTAACTATTTTTTTCTTAATGATTTAAGAGTAAAATAATCTCATTTTATGATCATGATATTGTCACCATCTATATATATTTTTAAATCTAATCTTTTGTTTTTTCTCCAAGAAAAATATGGACATATTTATATAAAGAAATAACATTTAGCTGGTCAAACTAATCAGAATCCAATCCCTTTTTTTCCTTTAAAGAAAATCTGACAGATCCATCCAAAAGATCACATCTAGTTAACCAAACTAATCCCCTAGAGTTCCCTGTAACTATCTAACCTCTGCCAATTCAACTAACCATCAAGAATTATAAAACCCTATCTTCTAATTGCAATCTTTGCTTTAGGCTATAAGCTTTACCGAAATTTGATGATGAAAGTTAGTTTCAAATACTACCAGCGTTACTTACTGAGTCTTAAGTTTTTGGCATTGAATTGCAGGTGTTGATTGCCATTATCCTAGCGTTAAAGTTCGGAGAGGATGGAATGAGCAAGGGATACCAATCGTTTACCGTGTTCTTGTTCTGCGGTTATGCCCTTGCCTTTGGATGGTCGTGGGGCCCTCTCAGTTGGTTGGTTCCCAGTGAGATTTTCCCCCTTGAAATTCGTTCCGCAGGGCAAACTATCAACGTTTCGGTGAATCTTTTGGCCACCTCTGTGTTGGCACAGGCTTTCCTGTCGATGCTCTGTCATCTGAGATTCGGCATATTTCTATTTTATGCGGGTTGGACGGTGATCATGACCCTGTTTGTCTATTTTCTCCTCCCGGAGACCAAAAATGTGCCTATTGAAGGGATGACGCGAGTGTGGCAAGAGCACTGGTTTTGGAGCAAAATGAATTTGGACGATGAGACTACTGTTCAATCCTCTGACCTGCTGGGCCACCAAAAGAATCTGGAATTGGTAGAAAATGGCATCCCTACCACTACCACTTTTTAACAAATAAAATAAATGAGAAGAGCTTTGAGGTGCAGAGGCTGCAAAACGACCAAATTCACTGGATTGCAATGCAATGCAATGCAAAAAAAACTTCAATGCCCTTTATCAAGTGGCTCCTTTTATCAAGTTTCTACTGGTGTGTAACGCTAATCGACAAAATCCGAATCGTGATGCCTGCGTGTAGGTGCAGGAGATCCGAATCGAATCGAATCGTGATCAGTGAGAGTAGAATTTTTGTTTGTAAATGCACTTGTCATGATCTTATCTTGACATCAATGTAGAAAAGGTTGAACAAACCATTGAAATTTGACGAGTAAGTTGTTGGTTAGCATTCCTAAAATTATCCACCCCTGAGAAATTCTGAAGGCAGGTTATGCCATGCAAATTTCATAGTTTCAATTTGTTCATCCCATGTAAATTATATAATTTCAATTTATTCAAGCTTTAATTTCCAGGCTTTTACTAAAGATGGATCATTATTGTCTACTGACATCAACTTCGAGGACAGTTTTTGAGAATCTAATGTTTTTCATCACTCTTTTATGTTTTCAATTTTGATATTATTTTAATTTAAGTAAATAGTTTAAAATTTTTACATTTGGATTTTATGGGAATATTTTTGGGTAATTTTGTTGGAAAATTTGGAGCTATTTATATAACTCATAAGGTTGAAACATGAAATATATATAATTTTGAAGATTATAAAGATTTTTTGGAATGTTAAATTTATCTATGTTTTTAAAAAATAATTTGGAAAAATAAAAATTATAATTTTGTTACAAAATTTATTATCTTTTTTTAAAAAACATAAAAAAATTCAATATTATTTTTGAGTAAAGAATACTATTTTTGAGTAATGAATGGACTACTAGGTTATTTATGTAGCTATGCGATAAATACTTTTGAAGGGGTATCGGGTCGTTTATTGTTCTGCAACTAGTTCCTTGAACAGAGGTGGCGCAGAAGCCAGGTATGGGATCTCATTGTTCTTTATCAACCAACAAAGAATATGGGACGGTCTGGTTTTGAGTGCAATAGCCCTGGGCATAGGTTAGTAACAAGGCACTCATTTTCTATTTGAATGAAGTGTTTTGGACTGAAAGTGGGGTTTTGTCACCTTTATGGTGGAAAGAATACGGGTCGACCTGTATAGATTGAAAGAGCTCAAGGTATAGGTTAGCATCAAAGCACTCACTGTTAGTTTGATTGTTGTGTTTTGGTGTGAAAGTAGGACTTTTCCATCCTTGCGGAGGAAAGAAAATTGGCTGGTTGTAGGGCATTGTCACTATTGTGTTCACACATAACACTCTGTTCATTATTAAGTGACAACAATAGTCTTCCTTAGGGGGCTTTAGACTTAAGAGACTCCATTAGGGTCTTGGGTGGGGTTTAAAAGGTGGTTATTCTTGCTGGCTCAAAACCATGCTTGATCAAATGCTGCGTATAAAGCTTCTTTGGGTGAAAACATGATGGTTTGAGTGCACTATGGTTTCGGAGAATTATGTTGTCTTAGTCCAAATTTGAATGTTGGCCCTATTTGCAATCATCATACTGTCTGCCATTGTAAAAAACCATTTAGTGGCATCTAGTACTCGACCTCATGCAAAACCGCAGCGCAACATTATCCTCCCATGATTCCACAAAAAACTCTGACTCTTCTCATTCCCCGAATCCGTCCGGATTGATCTCTCTATGGCATAAATGGGTAGATTCTTTTATCATATCTAAGCCTTCTAAGGATTTTGGTTTTCATTTCTGTTTTCGCTAGTGGCACTGTGACGAATGTTGTTACTGTTGTTGCTGCCATATCTGAGCTATCCCTCGTGCTTCTTTTTTTCTACATTTTCCGTTGGCATCCTAACTATCACCCTGGTTTCCAGCATCTGAAAAATTTGAACCTATCAGCTCCCATCGCTATGAAATATCTTCCCTAGGTCTTCTGACACATTCATTACTACTCTTATTCCTTCGCATCACCTCTATGATTACGTGAGCATTGAGATCCTGACTAAGGTCTTGTCCGTTTGGGTTAGTGGGCCAAAGGGAACATTCTCAAGGTGTTCTTAAGTGTGGCTCCTTTTGGTCCAGGTTGTTTCCATAGTGGGGTGATGACTCCTCTTTATGGAAGGTTTAAATCCTTCTGACAAAAATCCTGTATAATATATTTTTGGCTATTTTCTTATGTACGTTGGGTGTAAAGGGGAGGTTGGGGTTTTAAAGCTCGAGCCAGATTTGGTAGTCTGTAAGTTCATCAGATGCTTCCAAAGATGAATGATGAGGTTTACATTCTCTCATCGAACACATTGACACATTAAGCCCTAATAGTGGCCATGATGGAAGTGTAGTGGGTCCGTGCTTTTGGTTTGGGGTCGAACTTGGGGTCTCTAATGCAATCAATGATGATGTCATCTGGCAAGGTTCTGTATTGTGCAGACAGGGGTAGAAACGACTCACAAGTTGGCCAAAAACATCACCTGGAGGACATCCGATACACCAAAAATAAAAGGGGTGTGTCTCCAAACAAAATCTTCAGACCAACATTTGAAATTAAGAAGGTGGTTTTGGAATACAATGACCTCTGGGGGAGGGTAGCAAGTCTGCAAAAAAGAGCACTAGTTGGGCGTTGGCTCTTTTCGAATGTGGCGGAAGTAGATATGGTGGCATGGGTCAAGGTCACCTGGAGTCCAATCTTGGGATATGCTCTGAAAGTCAGCTTGATGATGAACACCCGGTTCAACATCCATTTCCTACACAAGTATGACTGTGCGAAAATACTCAAGTGCACGTGGGTCCGTGATAGAAACTTCATGTAGCTTCTTCCCTGTTATCTGGCCTTTACTCCGGTAATGGAGACTCTAGAAAACAACATCGTCTGGGTAAAGTTACTTGGGCTTCCACTTGAATTATGGACCTTTAAGGCATTGATGACAATTGGAAACTCTTTTGGGTGCATGAGGCACATTGATCCGAGAATTCTGGGTGCTAATGACAAAAGGATTGCCTGGCTCTTGGTTGAGATTAGTTTCTCCGGTGGCCTGCTGGGTAATGTGGAATTACTATGGGACCAGCATCGGCACCATTAGTGGATAGATTACAAGGGGCTTCCATTTCAGTGTCTGATATGCCATCACATTGGCCACCTTATGAGCAGATGCCCTTCTCGGAATTGGCAGGCGAGGTGCCTCAAGCCAAAACATCATTTCTACAAGCAAGTGACCCAATTTCCCCAACCACCTGAACGCCATTGTCTAGGTAATCTTTCCTCGCCCTCATCTAATCCTGCTCATAGTTTTTCTTCAACATCTCGATATGATCGACCATCTATCCCAAATAATGATATCAAGATTTTCGAGGATCCCCTTCTCCATGAATTATGCACTCCCCCCCCCCTGACCATTAGTATTGTCTCTCCTCACCTTCCTTTCGAGGTTGTTATCAGTCCTTCTGTTGGCTCTGAAATTGAACCACCTGTCTCTACTGACCCAATGTCAAACCAGGAGGGGCAGCTGAAGGTCTCACCTTCCATGCCACCACTCGAATGGGCTTCCTCCTCTCCCCCTCACGATTTAGAGGGTGGTGCTCCTTTTGATTCGTCGAGGAACATGGTTGGAAGTGATGTCGACTTTCTGTTATGTAATCCCTCACTTGATATGGCTCCCCCCTCTCCCTCTCATGATTTAGAGGGTGGTGCTCCTTTTGATTCGCTAAGGAACACGGTTGGAAGTGATCTTGACTTTCTGTTATGTAATCCCTCACGTGATATTGCTGCTTTAACTATATTTGGCAAGCCACCTCCTAATCCTCCCTTAACCATCTCTCCTGCTTCGGCATCCAACATTATTGTTTAGAAAAATTCTAAATCTGGATCCAGACACTTCAGGGGAAGGGTCAAATCCAAATCTTTATTTGTGGATGACTTTGACGGCTTTAGGGATATACCCATCTCTTCATCTTCTGATCTCCAGGAACTTATAGTAAGAAAAATCGCTCAATTTCCCAAATGAATATTATTCTCTCTCTTATTATCAGAGGGATAAGCGATCCCTTGAATCAACTTCGCCTAAGAGACCTTTTTGCAAAAATCCAACTTGGTATTGCAGTTTTTCAAGAGACCACGTGTTCACGTTCCAAAGTCCTTAGAATACTTCTTCATATCCATCTCAGTTGGCATGCAGTGGGTGTTGGCTCGATAGGAAGAGTTGGTGGTATGCTATCTATGTGGAATCCGAAATTGGCCAACTTTCAAGCATACACTTTATTTTGAGGAATCATCCTCTACGAGAGGATTTTCGAGCACCTCGATGTTGTTCACTTGATTAACTTGTATGCCCCTTGTCATCACCGGCCCTCCTTCTGGGACCGCCTTAATTATTCTTCTATCCTTTGCATCAGTAACCATTTTTTTATTGGGGATATTAACTCTACATTGTCAATGGGTGAAATATGGGGACAAAACTCCCGACAAGATCCCCTAGCTGAACAAATAGATCGGATTATATTTGATCATCAACTAGTGGACATTTGTCCGGTTCTGCTTGTACCGAAATGGACAGATCGACGTTTTGGTCCTGAATTCATTGGGAAAATATTAGATAGGGTAATGGTTCACGAAAGTGTTGTTGAACTATTTGGCAACATGCGGTCACATGTCATATCAACATTCCTATATGACCATATGTCCACCTTTCTTACATGGAACAGGTCAGACATGGTCTTTCTTTCAAGTTTAATCGAATTTGGTTAAAGGACCTTCATTCCAATAGATGGTATATGATTATGGAATAAGGATGAAAGCCCTCTAAAAAGAGATTTGTGGAGGAGAATGTCAAATATGTTGCATGGGTTGAAACAAAAAACAAAAATATGGGAATGCAAGAAAAAGGAAGAGATGCATGCTGAGCTAAGAGCCATTTCTGGAAGGGTGGCACAAATATATGAAGGCATGAAAAAATCCCCTCTGGATCAACAAACTTATACCCTTTTGGAGGACCTGGAAAAGAGAAAGATGGATATTATAAAAGTCCAAGAGGTGACTTGGAAATTAAAAATGCGTGTTTAGTGGTTAAAGGAAGGTGATTTAAACATAAATATTTCCATCAAATGACTAATGGGCAGAAAAACAGAAACTGTATCTGGAAGATTGAAACGGCAGAGGGAAATATGGTACACTCTACAAAAAAAATTCAAAGGGAGGCATTCACATATTTCTCTGATTTCTATAAGGTAGAGGTAGGTTTGACTACTTGAGCCAAAAGTGGGTGTTGACATTACAACAAACGAGGATCTGGGTCGGGTCATCTCAAAAGATGAGATTCAGTATATTCTCAAATCTTTTTCTCAGGACAAAAGTCCTGGTTCGGATGGTTGGCCGAAAAAGTTCTTTATCCACTTCTTTGAGATATTTGAGGATGAATTATAGATACTATTTGAATAGTCCAGACAAATGGGGTTCATCCCAGGGGACATGAAATCCACTTTTCTTATGCTAATTCCAAAATCATCTAGTCCCTGGACCTTTAAATATTTACGGCCAATCACATTATGCAACGTCATTTACAAAATTACATCCAAAATAATAGCTCAACGAATTAAAGGAGTATTATCCAAACACATATCCTATGAACAATATGGCTTCCTTCAAGGGCACTCCATCCATGATGCTATAATATCTGTACAGGAAGTACTTCATTCAATTCACTCCAGGAAAATGGAGTCTCTCATCATGAAAGTGGACCTATATAAAGCCTATGATTGTGTGGATTGATATTTTACTAGATTGATCCTTCTAAGTATTGGCATCTCTCTTCCTAACATCAGATGAATTATAGATTGTATATCTTCAGTTAGATATGCTATTATAATTAATGGTCTGCCTTCGGATTTCTTTGTGGTCGGATGGGGTCTTCGCCAGGGATGTGCTCTATCCCCCTTAATTTTCATTCATGTCATGGATGGTTTTAGTAAATTAATCAAGAAGGCTAATCATGATGTCTTCTTTCAAGGCATTTAATTTTATCCCTATGTCTTTATTTCTCACTCATTGTTTGTGGATGACTTACTTTTATTTAGCAGATTCTTAAGAAACAAATGTTTTTATCTCCATTACATTCTTCTTCGTTTCGGGGCAGCGTCTGGTTTGCACATTAAAAAAGGGAAATCCTTCCTTATCCATGCATCTGGGGATAAAAATGAGATCAAATTCATAGAAGGTTTGTTTGGGGTATATATTAAGCATATGTCAGATGGCCTCCCTTCTTTGGGGTTCAGGTTGAAGCCACGTGGCTACAAAACATCGGGCTGGACATGGCTAGTTGAAAAGTTCAAGAGAAAAATTAAAAAATGGTCTCATTGCTATTTGACATTAGGAAGGTGATACATTATTATAGAAGCGGTCCTACAACAATTCGTTGTGTATTGGGCCCATTTGTTTTACCTTCCGGTTTGCATCATTTCTCTAATTAAAGCAACTATTTATCATTTTCTATGGTTGGGGACCTCTAAGGCAAACCAATTCCATATCTGCAAACTTGAAGTCCTCACTGTCCCTAAGGAGAATGGGGGTTGGGGTTTATTGAACATGTGTTCCTTCTCGAATGCTCTTCTCATAAAATCCTTATGGAGAGCACTCACTGGAAGGGGCATATGGTCGCCTCTCATCGAGATCAAATACTTTGACGGTGATATTCTTTAGCAGATTTACAGACATTTTTATGTGTTCCAGAAAAGAGGGTCCTTTATTTGGAAAGGATTACAGAAAGTGATGGGTATTCTTGCAGAGCGATTAACTTGGCATTTTGGAAATGGACAACACATAACTTTGGGTTGTGATAGAATTATGGGTCTATGCTTTGCGTTGTAGATGGATGACCTTATTTACCATAGATTAACGCAAAGGGGTATTTTTTTTCTCTCTCAAGTGATCTCTTTCTGACAACAAGGTTGCTCGATTTGGAAAACAATGGCACAACTGGGGTTAAATGGGGTGGATGTTGGCTCATGGTAGCGTTTTGTGGCCAAACTACAAGCTGGAGGTTTGTGCCTACATTAGGATGGGGATCACATTATATGGGATGGGATAATTAAGGGGGAAGGATTATTTGTGGTGGACATCTACCAAAAAATTATATATAACCAGTTAGCCGAAAGGGTCCCATCTCCATTCCAGTCACACTGGTCTCGGAATATCCCCTACAAAATTCTTCTTTTCGGCTGGTTAGTATGGAAGGATTGTATTCTGACTTGGGAAAGTCTGACCAAAAGGGGTCTGCATGGTCCTGGAAGTTGTATATTTTGTCAAGCCCATGGTGAAATTGGTCATTATTTATTTATGTCTTGTCCATTTATATACAAGATATGGTATCTCTTCTCCCACTTTTTAATTGATCCGGGTTGGCAGCCTGATAGTTTCCTTAACACTTTGGCTCTCTGGGGGTTGACTCTTGGTAAATTTAGAGCTATTCCCGTCCATCTCTTTTGGGAAGTGTGGCTGGCATGAAATCGTTTCATTTTTGAAGGGTGCCTTATGAGTATTTCTCACATCCATGGGGCTATTATAGTCTGGATTTCTGCACAACCCCTCCCATGTACTTTTATGAAGGATCTGTCACACTGTATTCACCACTTTCCAATTTACCTCCCAACGGTTTTCTTTGATGGGACTCAACAGGGAGGCATTTGTGGTTGCAGTGCTTGGATTAAGCTTGATAATCTGGAGAGATTCTAGATGTTTTGGAATGGTGGAAAATGATCTAACAACAAGGTAGAAATTTTGGCACTATGGAGTGCTCTCTCGCTGGCTTATAACCTGCAGCTGAAATCAGTGAATATCCATGGGGATGCTAAGACAATTCTAGATGGGATCTTAGGGAGGTCTCGTTTCCAACCAAGAGTTATTCAAGGGTGGATTCTTCGCATTAAATTACTGCTATCCAAACTCAATGAGCCGCCCATGCATCATATATAGAGAGAAAATAACACACGAGCTGACCAACTCTCAAAGAGGGGTCTGACTTCTCCTTTTGGCAGTATCAAGATCCTTCATTTCAAAGGCTCCCAACTAACCGATGAATTTTATATTCTGATCCCTTGATGTTTTTTGGTTATTTTTGATGATGCACAGTTTTGGTTGTCGTATCGGTATGATCTCTCCACAACTGAGTTTCTGAGCTCTCACCTCTATCAAGCGAGCCTGCTTCTTATGGTATTGATATGCATTTCTTTATGAACAGATGGTGTAGATGCTCTTACTCTATCAAGTGAGGCTGCCACCATCAAGTGAGCTTGCTTATCAAGTAATCGGTCTCGGCCTTCTATCATATATTTTTGTCTATCGGGACTCTATCATGGTTTTCTCTTCTGGATGTGATGATTCTGTGAGACATACAGGTCATAATCACACATGTTTTTGTACCATTGGATTCACACCCATTTCAGGTCTGTCATGCCTTTTTCCTTCTTGGTGGATGACCTTCTCAAGTTTTATTATGATCGGTCTCATATGGTCACAAATTTCCCGATACAGTCAATGTTTTTTATCATGGAAAAAATCTTGATCCATTGAGAATCCTTCATATTTCATGTATATCCGGATCGATGCCTTTGAGAAGCATGCATGCTATAATTTACTCTTTATTTTATTAATACACATGAACGTCATTTTTTTCCTCTCTCAAAGAAAAGGAGATAAATACTTTTGAATAATGAATGGATTACTAGGTTGTTTACGTATGAGATAAATACTAGGTTACTTAGGTATGGGATAAACATAAAGAAAGATGAAGATACATTATTGATAGCATCTAAGAATCCTCATTTTTAAAATTATTCATTTTTGTTTACAATTTGGGATCTGGTACTTGGTTTCAATTTATTCAACTTTTCATACTAAAATTTCCTAAGAAAATAATAACTTTGACACGAGTGACATTATTATTGTGGACAGTGAGTGCGACGCAAAAAAATATTTTAATGTATCTATCACTTTCTTAATTTATTTTATGTTTAATAGGTGGTATTTTGTTAGGCCTTACTTCTGTTAGGGACTATATGTTTTCACCTCTTAGTCAAAGTCCCTTGACACCCTATTAATTTAGAATATTTTCATGTGCATAATTAAAGTTTTCAATTTTTTTTCTTAAATTACTATTAATTTTTTTTTTATAATATTTGAAAATATAATTTCGTCTTTTTTTATTGGACTGCAATGAAATATCCAGCTTGAACAAATATCAGCCATGAACAAAATGGTTTTTCCATAGATATAAAATGAGATGAGGCCACATAAGTAACAACCATGTTGACCAAACCATGTATAGGATGACATCTTGTAGTTAATCCCCCCTCTATTTCATGAACTAATAGATATTACTCACCCTTGATTCATGCAAGGAAAAAACATTGTTTTTACTTTCTATTAATTTTATTTTCTTAATTTTAGTAATGTATAATAGGTAAAACATTATTTGTATATTTCATAATTAGTCTTGGGAAAATTAAATTCAAATAAAATAGCTTTACGAAACAATATTAATTTTCCAAACAAATATATTTATCGTGAATGTAAAAACACTATTTAACAATTAAATTGAAATAAATAACTCTGCATAACAATTTGAACTCTCCAAACAAAAATATTTATGACGACTGTGAAAATATTATTTAACACAATTTCTACAAGCTAAACTAAAAACCATTTTTTACAACCTCATTACTTAGGACTTAAATTGGAGATCCCTACTCTAACCTGTACCCCACCATTTTATCGGGTCAAAATAATATGTCGTGGGTATTATCAATGCTTAATTTGGCTCCCAAAATATGAGTTGTAGGAAGTGAAATGGAGCATAAATAGTAGCAACATAAGAATCTATTTCCTCTCGAGGTATTGTAAATGAAGTTGATTGACGCTGCTTATGCACCATACATATTTTCTCAAATATCCATTGGTGTGGGAAGGCCAACATTGGTCGCTAGTTAAGTGGATTTCAAATGTACAACGCATGATTATCTTGTCAGTTCATTGGGTTGAGGAATATAAGGGATGAATCCAAATGTGTAAAATATCGACGGTGATATGAAGTGACAATGCTCATGAATAAACTACCTCAACAATGGCATTTTTATCTTACTTGAACAGTTCATTTGATGTGCACTTCTCTGCTCTTCATTTCGTATAACTTGTATCTATTTCAAACTTCAATTTGTGATATTGATATGGACTGAATTAAATCTGGGTATACCCGCAATCTTTTATTATTTCAAGGTGTCACTCTGAATATAGATACCATACGAATTTGGGCTCTTAGTTTAGTTTGTGTTTTTGTTTTTTCCCAAAGTAGTTGTTAGTGGTTACTGGAATTGAACCCCGACTTTTTCTTAATAATGTTGATAATTCAATGTTATAGTTATATAGAATAAATAATTATAAATTATAAAATTTAAGAAAATTAATTGATAAATTGGTTTGTGCTTGCAACGATTAAGGTTTTGCTCACAAAGAGTACTCTAGGAAAATTAAAGTGACATTTTTTTTAAGAAAAGATTCAATTGCCAAAGCTGTTGTGCAGAACAAAAAGTATTTAAAGATAAAAATGTGTAAAATAAATGTTCTCCCACACACACCTCACTTCCGCACAACTACTTCTGCACTTGCATATTTTTTTTTAAAATTAGTCATAGTTCAAGCAAACAACATTATAAGAACATATAAGCATCATCAATCTCCTCGAAGTAAAACATTGCAAGAAAATCAATATTCATCTTCTTGTAATTTATTCAACCATTCCGAGCATTTTAATTTGATGTATTTACAGAGTTTAATTGAGCTGCAAGAACTATCATCCCTTCTCCCATATATTGGAGCAGATCATGGAAAGATGTTGACAATGAATTTTGCATTTAGCATTTAGACTAACTCAAATTAGAATAAACATAATTGTGAACAAAATTAACAATCAACAACCAAGATTTACAACACAATGTATCATACAAATAATACTACAAACCACACACTCAGTAGAGAACAGAGATTACATACTAACAAATTAAGCTTTGAATAATATAAATTTCACTCTTACACTAAGGGCACTTTTAGGACAATTTTTTTTTGTCTCAATTTTTTAAGACAAAACTTTATATTTACCACCAAAACAGTTTAAGACAAAAATATTTTAAGACGAAACTTTAAATTTAAGACAAAAAGAGTTTGAGACAAAAATATTTTAAGACAAAATTTTATATTTAAGACAAAACTTTATATTTAAGACAAAAGCAATTTGAGACAAATAAGGCATAACTTTATATTTAAGACAAAAACACTATAAGACAAAACTTTATATTTAAGACAAAAACAATTTTAGACAAAAATATTTTAAGAAAAAACTTTATATTTAAGCTAGTGACCACTTAAGACGAAACTCATTTAAGAAAATTAACAATTAAGAAAAACACATATCAATTTAAGACAATATTATATAACAACTGCAAAATTCACTCTAACAGTGAACCCTAATTCCACTAGCTTGTAGGATACTATTCTCTCGTGCATATACTGAGGTTTATTTGTTTTAGTTTTAGTTTATATATGCATGTTATTTCTCTATCTAGTATGCTTATGATTGTAGCTTGTTCCACTAACTTGCTTGACTCCACGTTTTTTTATTCCTGTTACCAAAAACTTAAGTGGGTAGACCACACCCCTTAAGTTGGTGTGATTTCATACATATGTGCACCAAACACACTTCAACAGGATTGACGACTCCACTAACATTTATTACCAAGTTTATGTGGTTGTGCCTTTTTTGCAGAGACCTCTGTCTGTGCTGTTGAGTGGAGCTTAATTTCCTCTGATTTCTCTTGTAGTCCCTAGTTCATTCCAAGTGACAGACTGAAGTAGAAAAACTCCAAAAAATTACTTTTGCAGGACTTTGCGTGGTTTTTCTTCCCACAGACACGCCCAGGGCGCGTGTTCAGAGTTGACCCATGCACAAACATTGTGCCTGTTTCAACCTTTTGCGCGCAAAAGATAGAAAGAGAAAATTTTCCCTTATTTCTATCTTTTCCTGCTTGTAAAGTGATTGGCGGCCCCTAATACACCTGCCAACACTGGTTGTGGTGCCCCGTAGCTTGCTAAAGCTCACTCTTAGTTGCTTTTTGTAGGCTTAGTGTCAGTTTTATTTCAACTTGATTTTTGCAAAGTTCACACATAGTTTAAGTAGGGGGGGAAAATAACTTGCATTCCGAAAAAAATTTATGTTTTACAAATTTTGGTACCAACACACCTAGATAACTAGCCAAAGTAAGTGGCCCAAGACCACGCATTCATAGCTAGTTTCTTTTTTCTAGTGTAGAAGTTTTTAGTTTATTTCAATTTCTACACTAGGATTTTCGGGACTAGGATTGAATTGTTTATAGAAGAGCAAGTAATCTTTGCTACCTTTGCACCCTTCGGTGATCCTAGGTAAGCATATGAATGCTCCCTATTCACAACTCACCATCTCCCTATAGTTGATCACATAGATTAACTAGGAAAAATAGAAAGTGGCCCATATCCGCACATGTTTTTCTTTTGAGAAAGGAACAATACAACATATTTTAAATAGGGTATTTTGAAAAGGATCATCGAATATCCTCACGTTCAAACTATGTGCTTATCCACTTTGTGCTCACACAAATTCACTCACTAAGAAAATCAAAGACACCTAAAAATAACTTAACCAAACTCACTAAATTCTCCCCACAAGGGCCACAAAAGAATTTATAGATTAAGTTAGGATCAAGGGGGTAGGCATCCAATAATCCACCTAGATCATTCTTCATATTGAAACATAGACGTTTACTATTTAGGGAGCTTCAAATCCACCTATTAGCACATAAAAAAGAAAACCCGAGCATGGCAGAGACTCGTTTCAGAGGGGTTAGTCTTAGGCGTAGTGTGGGTAGGTATCAATCAGGGCTACCTGACTTGGCTGATACTCGGTACTGTTAGCTAACTTACCAAGAAGCACAAGACTCAAACATTCACGTGGGACGGTGGTACTTAGTGACCAAAACTAGGGCATCCTTTCCCTATAGGTGACGGTGCAGGCAAGCGCCAGACCCTCTACCCTTACCTTGGTGGATTTTCTTCTGCTGACTGGAGGCATCACTAGTTCTTACGAGACGTTGTGCCAACACTCGTAAGATATCTTCTCAACGCCTAGTTACATTTGAGTGTGTGAGGACGAATAGGTCTTCTAGTATTTTGAGTATCATACGCAAACAAACAAAAACCACTTTTTTTATTGCTTGATCACATAGATTTAATTTAAAGGGAAAAATTATTTTAGTTTTGATTTGTTTTATGTATGTGACAAAAATTTTTCTTTGATCATAGACTTTATCCTCTCAAATTTTTTCGAAAACCAAACCTAGTTAACACCAGAACGGACCCAATGGGACCTCGTCAATCTAGGCATCTTTTGGACCTCCCCCCATTACTGGGAGGGGTTCCAGGTCTTTTGTGGTTTAGGCGTCAAAGACGGAATGCTGCCACCATTATTGGTTCGTCCTTTACTGGGGCATCCTTAGTTGGGAACCCTAGTAGGTCTCCCAACACCACACCACACACCACTCCTCCCACGACCCCTAGGGGGTAGAGGAGTGCGTTCCATTCGAGAAGCCAGCCAAATAGACAAGAGGTACGTCACAGACCAACCCTCTTCCTAACCAGAACTTTGTTTTTTCGCACATTGCAATGGCGTCAACCTCCCAGTCACCATTCTTAGCTTCGTTGAATCTGCTTGATTTAACCAAGCTGACGAATGACCCCATCACACAAAATCGTACATGGCCTCCCATGCCCACGAAGCTCCCTTCAGATATTCCAAAGTTCGAAGGAAAGCAAGTGGAAGACCCAGGTAATCATGTCATGACCTTCCACCTGTGGTGCTCATCGAACAATATCATTGACGCCAGTATTCAATTGAGGCTATTTCAATGCACTCTGATAGGAGTAGCCACGAAGTGGTACGTGGAGCAACCATCAGCTTCACATGGAACCTTTGGCTCCCTCGCCACCCCATTCCTAACATACTTTCAGTTACCCATTCACCATGATTTTGGAATGGAATTACTGACACATTTTAGAAAAACCCTTGCCGTCCATATCTCAGACCATCTCCAAGAATGGAGGCAGAGTCGTAGTTTATGTAAAGAAAAACTTGATGAGCGGGTTCTTTTAGATTTGTTCCTGAAAACTCTTACGACAGAGATTTCAAAGGATGTGGCGCAATAGAGGCCCACATCCAAAGATGACGCCATCAGCAAAGCCCGACAGCTTGAGTTGATTTATACGTAGTCAGGATACATCTACAACAACCTGCCTAACGCCCCACGCTTGCAAACTTATCAAGAATTCCAGGCGTGTCAAACTACAAAAACAGACTAATTGGGTCAGTGACCCAAGGTTACCTAGGCAGCATCAGTCAAAACCCCAGTTACATGTACAGTTCTACCCAGAACGTACCTCAACCCAGTTTTCAAAGCCATCAAATGCCTCAACGAAATTTGACCAATAGGGTGCCAGTGTATCACTAGGGAGGACCTTATCCTCTGGCTCAAGGGATCTAGTGCAGAAAGAAACACTGACGGAAGAACTCCCCTCGAATAGCCAGGTGCAAACCAGGAACCGCGTTATGCTCAATCCCCAGCACAAGACCCGCTTATGCAGACCAATGCACAGGTGGACTTTGTGCAACCTTCCAAAACCAACCTCACCAATATAGCCAGGAGAACTACCCTCCTAACGCGGTGAAGAAAAAAGCAAGAGGTAACCCTAGACAGGGGGGCAACAACTAGCAACACCCTTCGCAATCTCAGACTAGAGGTAACTCCAACCGGAATCAGAGACAGGAGCTAAGAAATGGCCAATGACATAGCAAAAGGCCACCTCTCTGAACAAACCATTCTTGTTCGGTATGTGGTGAGTATGGCCATTATACCCACCATTGTCTCGATCTCCCTGAGCTGAAGAAGCTATAGAGTAACTGAGGACAAGGAGGATCTTCCCAGCAACCAGCTGTGATACAAGAACCTTTCCCCCATCAAGGGACGGTAAGCACTCAACAACAAAATATAGACGACTCCGGAAAAGCAACCATGAAATATACATGACTGGCGAAGAGATGTTTTTCCAAAAATGGAATCGCAATTACGACACTCCACCAGACACCAATACGTCAGGGGAAAGTACCAGTGCACCGACTGCACCTTTGGCCATTTCAAAGATGCCTATTGAACCATGGCCAAAAATGGCGAATGAACCCAATAGACGAGCAGGAAACTAATCCAAAGCGGCCCATAATTATAGCACTGTGGACGATTTAGCACAATCTCCCGCTACTATGTTAGCTTTGGAAGTATTATAGTCATGTCTAAAACAATGAAAAGCCCTACTTTCCGCATTAGGTACTATCAACCCTACCAATACACACCTAATGGCTTTCAACTTAGACAAGGCCACTCCCAGGCTTCCTTCCATGGTCGCCTTCCAGATCCTAGTGTCGGTCCAAAATATCACAATTCACCGATGTGTCATAGATGAGGGTGCATCCACATGAATCATGTCCAAAAATGTTTGGCAAAAGTTAAGGTCTCTCAAACTAAAACCCTTAGTCATCACGTTTAGAGCATACAACGGTCGTCCATCAACCCCCGTCGGCCACTACCAAAACGTCCCGGTCTGCTTTGCTGGAAAGACAGTCCACATAGACATTGAAGTCTTGGACACTCACTTGGACTATAATATACTCCTTGGGTGGAGTTATATGTATGCCATGTCAGCCATAGCCTCCTTCGTCTTCCACTTCATGATGTTCCCCCACGAGGACCGCATCATTATTGTAAACCAATTGACGCATAGCGAGAAATGACCCCTTACAAACACTAATGTAATTCTACCCTATGTAGATACATCCTCTCTCTCAAGGTACCTAGAATATGGCCCTGACCAGTTCAAACCATCATCTGTTCTAGGGTCATTCCTAAAAGATCCTCCCATAATCCCTAATTCATCACCCGATGTCACAGGGGCTCCGGTATGCATGATGTCCACATCAAGTGCCAAAGCTAGTCAAGACATGAACACAAGCAGTAATGGCACTGAGTTAGCAGCCACGACAACCTCTCTAGCCTACGCCGCTTCCCAAACCCCTTTCCTCTACCCCCCAACTGGTTTCATCTCCCAGCAAGTTTTGGAAACACTAGTATTACCAAACATATCATTGGCAATACCAGTTTGGTACCTCGTTCCCCCTGCAGGAACAGGAGCCACCCATGTCACTGCCACAAGATTGAAGCCCCTCAGTCCCGAGGAGGCCCCACCCATCCAAGAAATGGTCGAAACCACCCCTGCAAAGGAAATTCCCATGGAAAAACTAGTGATCACGACTAAGAAAACCGAGAAGAGAGAAAAGAAGATGGTGACCCTTGCCATACAACCGGAATCACCAATCTGTGCCATATGCGACATAATAGGTCACCCTACCCATATCTGTTCAAAGCTGGATGAATTAACCACTCCTCGGTTCTGAGGTAGACATCGTGACACTGCGTTCCCATAAAAAGGAACCTACCACCAAAGGTAAAGGCAAAGCATTGCATATTAGTCACGCATGCGCTCTTTGTAGCAACTACGAGCACTATACCCATCATAGTCCAGAGATCCCATGATATAGGGACACCTTACAGGCCATTGAGTGATCCCATCAAGAGTATCCCTCCACCTAGGCATCCGGAAATGAACCTCGTACCATCATGTACCTACAGGACGAACGAAGGGCACAAGAAAGACCCCCAGCCATGCCCCCTCCTATTATACGTTGCACACTATGCGATGAGCGTGGTCACTTCCTTGAAGAATGCACAACCTTGGAACTAATCCACAGATGGTATCCTATAGAATGGGTTTACTACATTGGATTGCAAGAAACACAATTCACATGTTCATTATGCGCCGACAATCACCTGCTCGAGAGTTGTCACTATATACCCCGATTCTGGCTAGCCCTCACTAGTTTACGCTCAACCATAGTCCTCCTCTCCCAAGAAGATGACATGGATGCAGAATCCACAGACAGCTCCACAACCCAAGAAGATGTGACGAGAAGATCCATCCTATTCTTGTCAACTGAGCATGACAGAACCCCCATATCAAGGATGTTTTGCCTTATATGTCAAGGAAATCATTATGAGCGACACTGTACTTATGCCTCGCAACTTCGTCCCACCATCAATATGATTCATACCATAGAGAAGAAACAGGACGACCTCCATAAATGGTATAAAAAGTACACCTCTGGGTCAAAAACCCCACCTCCACATGGGCTTGGTGGGCGAACCAGGATGACACACCAACCAAGTATGACCCGGGCTAAGCCTAGGATAACATGCGAACTATGCACCCTCAATGACCACCGAGTCAATTAGTGCAGAGAACTGAAGCCCCTTGCAAACAGTTTTCACATAGTCTCTTCTCTCCCTCAAAAACTTCTCTCTAACCAAGAGAAGATCACGCGTACCTATTGCCAGATTTGTTCACACTTTTACCATACGATTAAATGTGTGCACCTCCCCAAGCTAAGAGCGGCAAGAGCAACATTGAGTCTACACTACCCCAAAGATTTAGACGCACCTAAGCCAACAACGTGGAAGTGGAAGCAGAAGACAACCTCTTCTACATCAGATCCATTCCAAGTATCGACATCAGGGACAATGAGTAGTGTTGATTCCCACACAATCTACTCCATTGGCACAATGATACCATGCACTATCTACATTGGCCGAAATCACGTACCAAAGGTATGCCCACTAATGGAAACATTTAGGCACCTCTGTGGCAGGCACAATTTCCACCTACAGGAAATTGACCATCCTAGCGGGGAACATAACCTTGCGCTCATGCAAAACCCCATCACGGAGATTCTTCCCCCATCAAATGTCGACAACACGATTCACCATATATGATTCATATAATCGCATACTGGAAATAGGATTGCAGCCGCCCACACGTCCCAGGATTTCCACCCTATTCCTGTCACAAAAGATTAAGGTACTTTGCACTTTTTCATTGATTTCCGCAAGATCTCAAATTTTCACGTCGCCATCAAACTCCTTGATGATACCTAGCCTCTAGAACAGTGCCAAGTACAACTAGAGTTTGTCGACGAAAGCTGACGATAGTCGCTGCAACAAAACAAGGCCCACAAGAAAAGGGTAAAAGCATCATTCGACCGCCACATTAACCCCAACTCATTCACCGAGGGAGAGCTAGTCTTCTGCTATGATGTCGTGAAAGAAGCCCTAGGGCCAGGAAAGTTGGAAACCTTGTGGAAAGGACCCTACATCATCAAACATTTCATCTGAAAGGGGGCATACATCTTGACGGAACTGGACGAGACATGCCTCAGCAACCCCGTCAATGACCTTTACCTCAAGAAACTATACCCATAAGGGCCAAGACGACCCTTCCCTAGAGTGAACGTACACAAACCTAACCACTGAAAATATTTGACCAAAAGACTTATTAAACACGCTCAAAGTGCTGCCATGATTCACCAACCTAAACCTTATTTCGGATTTGCTGATGGAGCATCAAGATGGTCTCAAAGTTTAGCTGCAGCTGCCTGGGTCATCTATCACCTTGACCGATCACCACTTTGCATAAACGGTGTGTGCATCGGTTCAACAACAAAAAATCAGGTAGAATATGAAGCTATCATCAGACTTATGTGCGACACCCTCCATCAGGGCATACGACAGATGCATGTCTACCTTGATTCCCAGTTAGTAGTGTTGCAATTAAACCAAACATTTGACACAAGAGATACACATCTATTTAGGAAATATTTGCGTGCAAAAAGATTAAGCATACAATTTGACTATATCATGTTTACACATGTACTAAGGAGTCAAAACCAAACAGCTAATCGCATAGCTAACAATATCCTAAACTGGAATACATCTCGAATAAACCATCATACATAAAAACCAAAAATATAGATATTCATCAGCATAACATCATCCATAAACCAAAATAAGGTGACACATCATGCAGAGCCGCAAAAAATATCTCTCACATATATATATATATCAAGATATATATGTCTGAGTACAAAAATAGCGTTGTTGACCCAACGAACAGCCCAAAGATACAAAAAGTCATAAAAAATAAGGGAAGCATCCTCATAATGGGTTCTTTCCCCGTGTATAAGTATACTCTAGGGTGGTGCCCCCTTAGAAGGGGCACCTGGACCTACAACCGCTCCCGGTGCCACCAATGGAGCTGCCGTCACCACCGAGACTACCACCCGACGTAAAACGGGCCGATAGTCCCTCTCGTAGGCCATCACTGTCCCCAGCCAGACCTCCTTGATATCATCCGTAAAACCCTGAGACAACATCCCCTAGGTCAAGCATTCCACTCGACCATAGGCATCCTTGAGAACTGACACCCGAGTAGTCAATTCCATGATATGAGCCTCTGTCGTATTTGCACATGCCACCGCGGCGTCGACACGAGTTGCTGCTCTCTCCTGAATGGCTAGCACCACCACCAGGTCCTCTAGCAGCACCTCCTCCCTGTCCTTCGAGATCACCCCTAGGCCTTCGAAGAGGACCGTGGACGACCAACCGAGCCACGGGGCGACCCACCTCGCCAACATCTGCAAGAGTAACCAAAAATATGTTAGTGTCACTAGAGAAACACATAAACACATATATACTCAAATAAATACAGTAAACATAGAAAATGTACATGTTGCCCCCCAAACATAACCAGGAGGGAGACCCATATTTGGATCCCCCCCGCAAGTCCATCCCTGCATATGGGAATGGTAAGATCATCTATGTGTTCACCTCAAACCAGGCCTGTGTTGTGGCGTTCCAATAACGCCCCACCATGCCACCACTGCCTCGTGGCATCACCAGAGCCCACCTCCTCATACGAGTCTCCCGTGGCCCCCCAGGAGTTACCACCACCATTGTTCTTAGCAACACTACCCTCTTGTACATAATGCTACAAAAAATGCTGGCGTACGCAAACAACTTTGATCCACTATAGACCTTGTTGAGTTGCACCACCATCCCGTCATAGAAAAAACAAGAAAAATCATAGAAATGCCCGGACCTCAACCAACGCAATACTCCAACCTTCGGGTCTGATGCCGGATGCGGAGCTGGTGACCCTGCAAGTCGCATAATCACTGCCATAGCACATCACTCTGCTAAATATGTCACAGATGCAATGCTAATGCACCCCTCTGGATGAGGTGCCCCACCACAGTGACATCTCTGAAACCTCTCCAGATCCAATCTCCCGGAAGGGAGTGGATACCTTAGTGCCTCACCATGAGGCAGTAAATCGGTCACAAAATACACATACGTCTCAGGATGGATGACCAGGTTCCTCCCACGCAGCACGAACATGTTTCACCTCCTGCGCTAATGTCGGATCAAGTAGCATAGTAATTAGTCCTGCGATCGAAGAAGCTCGTTCTTTGCAAAATTTAGGAGCCCCCATTGTGCCAGCTGACGGCATGCCCTAACATCAAGAACCAGTGTAGTACGGAGCTTGGGCCAATTCCACTCCCTCAACAACAACCTGTCATCAAAACAGGTACCCATCAGTAACAGAAAAAACATAAAAAGTAGGAAAAATCCAAAAATATTTTTTCGCCTCGGCTTTGTGCGCCTGTCCCTTAGACAAGCACACTTAGGGCACACCTGTATTTTCCACAGGCACACTTAAGGCACGCCAAAGAAGGGGAACATAGTGCTTTTAGCACGCTTATCCCTGGAAAATGCGCATAGAGGGTGCGCCTTTGCCTTGATTGACCAAGCGATCTAGGACAAAAAACACTCTGAGTCCGTACAACCCTAGTCTGTACGGACCTTGACACCATCAAAATGAAAAAATTAAAAGTGCAGGACGTCATGGAGGTTACCTGGGCATGATATCGCTAATCCTTGGTGCTTAGACTGACCACAACGGCAAGAACTGCTACGCAGAAGCTTTTGACCTCTCAAGAACTCAACAAGTACAAATGAATATAATTACGACCATATTCACCCATATATCACCCTTTTCGAAAATTTGGGAGGACCATAATGAGATATCCGAAGGTCCATTCTTCAAACCGTAAGCTGCATCATGATCATCACTCCATAACGAACAGAAGCGATGCCACATAATCGCACTCCAAAAAAATTAATTTTTCAGCGTCGACAGGTATGCCCTCTCTCATCCTCTTTTTTAAAGCTCATGACTTTCAATAAAATTTGATAAAGAAGATGATTTCACTTGAGGTAGTTGTTTTTGCAGGAAAAGCTCACAAACCATCCACAACTCCATCTACTGAAAGTTCCAGAGTAGGTATCATTTTACCCCCAGCATGACAGAGTCCCCGTACACTCTGCATATCCTGATATCATTTCTCCATCAGAAATCAACCATAGGGTCCTCATATCTGACTGTGTTTATCATCACCTCACACTACACATGATAAACATCCTCGTTGGTCGATAGAGCCTCCCCTCCACGGTGCTCTTCACCCACAGTAGACCATATATCACAGCAAAAGTCATGCCATGGCCATACCACTTTAGTCCAGGAAGCACCTCATGCCCATCCATTCACCATGCATAAGGTCAAATTTATCATACAAGCTAAAACCCCCCTTCCCAGACGATTAGGTTGTACAAGCAGATCAAAACTGCACTAATGCGCCTCGCATTGGCCCACCATACCTCCACCAGCACAATCCCATATGTGATATTTTTTCATCTGCTTCATCAACCCCACACATGAGACCAACCAATGGGACCCCCACCCTCAACAAAACACCTTCCTCACAACATTAGTGAGCGAACACTTTCATGTTTTGGGGTACCTTTCTCTGTGTTTTGTACAAACTAAACCCCATTATTTTATTCTTTTGGTAAGTGTACAAAGACTACAAATGGTGCACTACGTCCCCTCACCCTCTCATCCATATTTTTCTCCCATGGCAGCAGTCCTTGAAAACCCTTGGTTGGAGTATTACATCCCCACCCACAAGCCACCATGACATTCATAGCCAGTTTATACCCACCCTAGAAGTCCTATGGACTCCAGGGATTTCCCCATCAGAAATAGCTATGACTGCTGCCAAGCTTCTTAGTATACTCTAACCTTGGGCCACTGAATCACCATCATCAGTTTTCAGTCACCCCTCGCCAACATGCCTATGTTAAACCCATCACATCGAGGTCCCCGAACCCTCACGTTGGCAACCCCTCGTTCAGTTGAGGCTTTCATTTTGTCAACTTCGACATCTATTTTCCAAAAAGGAAGCGGTACCTTGGATTACCCCTCTCCAAAAAGGGGCATCCTCGGGTGGCACTATGGGAGACATCATTGCCCATAGATGTCATCGATCCACCTGAAATTCGATTGCAAAAAAAGCTTTCATGTCAAGATGGTATCATACCTTACAACCATTGCACTTTGATCAAATTCTTCAAAGACCCGTGCCTCCATAAGAGTCTCTTTTAGCAATGCTTACACGGGAAGGTCCCAACCAGCGCGTATTCGTACAATGTGCAGCTATATGCCATACCAATTTTATGCATATGGGTACCATATTTCACCTATTTTCAAAGAAAAATTGCCCCAGAGGGCATCAGCAGTCGTTGTCAACAACCACCAGATCACTACCATATCAGTGATACAGACAAAACATATATTTGTCAAATAGATCTGTTTAACTAGCCACAACATCACAAGCATGGGACATGCCCACCTCGTAGAAATTTTTTACATGCAATGTATTATATTTGCTTACAGGGGTCCCTTAGGACATGGTCATTCTTGGAACCAGTGCTGGGTGCTTTCAATTCCAAGCATCACACAGGTCTCTCTCTCTCTCTCTACGCATGATATAAAAAAAAGAAACTATAATGTATTTCGGCTATACAGTTCTTCCTAGACCTCACACATTAGGGGACAACTGTTAACGCTGGAAAATCGTATAAGAAGAAGATGACATTATTTAATTTCAAGCAGAAGGATTTACAGGGCTGGAAGACATTACAGAATATGGAAAGTATTTAAAAATCTCCAAGGTCCGAGGAAAAATCAAATTTGAGCAAGTCATAAATGCTTTTGTGCGCATTATCCTTCGTGAAGAGCACCTTTGCGCACCTTATGACCCGAAATGTGCGCAATCCTGGGAGTGGAGAAATGTCACTTTCCGGGACCACACAAAGCATAGGACAAGTGATTCCTCACTTGAAGTCACCTAAGGAAAGCCACCAACACCTCCTTAGACATCAAGTGAGCACACAAAGGAATCATACCCCTCTCTTGGGTCACCATCCACAATGTACCAAGAGAGGGAAGGAGGATTTGAAATCTCCTATATAAGGCCACCATGAGATGAAGAATGGGTTAGCACATTGTTATGCTAGCCAAAATTTCCCAAGAAATACCAACAGTGTGTGATCCAGAGCTGAAGATAGAGGGGACTCAATTGTTGGCCATCCAACAAGTTCAGTCCACCACAGTAGAGAGAGAGGGAGACTTTGCACTGAGTCAAGCTTGGGATAAAAACATCCTTGCATCAGGACTTAGAACCCATGTTATAGGGGCCCTTTGGAAAGAGGGTAAAGTTTCACTCTTATTCCTACCAACGCTCAATAAGAGGGGCCAAGATCCACCGATCATATTATTGTTTTCGTTTGACTCTTTTCAGAGCTTTTGTTTATTTGTTTTAGTTTTAGTTTATATATGCATGCTATTTCTCTATCTAGTATGCTTATGATTCTAGCTTGTTCCATTAACTTGCTTGACTCCACTTCTTTTTCTACCTGTTACCAATAACTTAAGTGGGTAGAACACACCCCTTAAGTTGGTGTGATTTCGTACATACGTGCACCAAACACACTTCAACAAGGGGGAAAGAATAAATATTTGTCAAAAATTAAATGCTTCCATTGTCATGAATATGGGAACTATGCCACGAAGTGTCCACACAAAAAGGCAAGCTAGAAGACCTTAGGAGGAGTAGTAGGTGAAGCCTTGGCTTGAAATTTCGAGCTTGAATTTACCCTTATTGCATGTTTTAGCACTGAAAATGTTAATGGTGCAATCGCCATTATACCACTGTTTCCAAAATTTTTCTAATGTCCTAGTCCATGTCGAAGTTTGAGTCGTTTTCAAATAAAGGTCAAAAAGAGTCTCAAAATCAAAGTAATTTTAAGTGTATAGGGGTTATTGATGTCTTAGGTTCATAAAATAAGTTAAAATCTTTGTTTTAATTTAAGTTAGTGTCAAAGGCTATTTGTCATTTGGGTAATAAAGTTACAGCCGCCTTGTCTGGGACAATAACTACCTCTGTTTTAATTTCATTATTAACACAATGATGTAATGAAAGGAAACTATTTCTCTAAGTTAAAGGTTATTTCTCACACAGTGAAAAGGGATGTTATTTATTCACACACATGTTCATGGTGGTAACTCAGTGAAAATTGCAGCTGTTTCACTGAGATTTGGTTTATTCCAATTCAGAGGGAAAGATATTTATTTTCTAAGAATATAGGAGCAGTAAAAAATATAAAGAAAGGACCATTCATGTTTGAAGATCATTGAAGACCCCCCATGCTATAAACATGATTATTCTTTTAAGTAAGATTAATTGTTGTTTGAACTAGAAGGATTATTATTAGTGAGTGGTTACATTATCTATGCAACTAACCTATAGCTACCCCACTTAAGTGAAGCAAAAATCAATGTATGAGGTATCCATCATTTAATGATATTATGGAGTGTTAAGCATAGTGGGATGACTTGGAACTTGTTTTCAAATTATTTCAAAGCATGCCATTACTCCGTACCATTATTACATGTGTGAACTTAGAGGAGTGAGTTTGGTGTTCACTCAACCAAAGTTCTCTGTGCAGGCTACACGTAAACATAAGTCATTCCTCCAGCAAGAAGTTTTAGTATTTCAAGGCAGGAAAACTAGGGATTTGTGTAGGGTTTTGCAACCAGAATTGAATAGTTGTGTTTGTGAGCAGTCTAGCTATTGGAAGAATGGGAAAAGGTGGTAATGTTAACAGGTCTAAGCCAGAAAATACTAGATTCATTGATGCTAGGGAAAAACCGCAGTTTAAATCTGTTGGTTGGTACAAATTTCTACAAAAGTTTTCTAGGGAGAATGTGGCTCTAGCGCAGGATTTTGCCAAGAGCTTCGATGGTAAAAAGGTCAAGCTAGGAAGCAATACATTCAACATCTTTGAGGCCATCATAGCTCATGCTACCCAAACTTCTGCAACTGGTGAATGCTAGTTCAAAAACAAAATGCTGCCCATAGAAGTAAGTCTCTACGTTAAGCCTGAACATGTTAATGTTAAGTGGAATACAACTGCACACATTTCCTTCTTTAAGGCTGAGTGGCAACATGTGATCACCACAGTGCAAAAATAAATTACATGCGAAGGTATGTTTTCCTTTGTCCACCATTATCAGTTAATAGTTCTTAGTCACATTTCAGGAGATAAGCCTATGAAATTGCCCTATTTTCTATATAAATCCTTGCTCAAAATGTCCCTAAAACTGTAGAAGATCCCAAATTACTCTTTACACAATTTATATCATAAGGTTTTGTTTAAAATTCCAATTGTCTATCATCATAGAAAGAAGAAGACCACTTGGGATAAGTTTCCGAGAGGGGAAGGGTTTGGTAGCATAAATTACAGGAGAAGGGTAGGGAGGCCCAAGAAAAGAGACACCCATGAACAAACTAGTGCATCCCCTGGCTCGGACAGTTCACAACCTAACTCTTTCCATTCATCAGTTTTCTTCCTAGTTAAACCTCCCTCCATCTCAGTGAAAAGGCCAACTAGAAGCTTGATTTGGAAGGCTGCAGACCCTATGCCTATGCCAGCAGTGCCACCAGTTAATGAAGTTCATGTCAGTAGTTCACCTAGGGAACCTAAAACCCTAAGGTATTTCATGGAGGAATACAGGAAGAAACTGCAACAGAAAGATGCTATTTCTCCTAAAAATTCTATGTCAAAGGACAAGGAGAAAATAACTTCCTCTTCAAGAAGCCAACCTAGGAAGAAGCTCTTCATGGTAGAAGAACCAACATAAGTCAACCCTAGACTTCTAGCATCTAAGTCTGTTTTTTCATCAGCGGAAGTCAAATTTGGTGGGAAAAGATCAAGCCATGTTCCTAAAAAATCTCATCAAGTACAACCAAGCAGTGGTGCTTCTTTCACAGAGTCCACTCTCTCATAGGTTTTTCTATCTCTTAAGAAGGGAAAACGAAAAATGCCAGAGCCTGTCATAGAAGAAGAGCCCACTTTGGCTCAATTAGTTTCTTCCATTGGCTCTTTGATCAAGAAGAGAAAGAAAACTGTGATACACTCCTACTCCTCTTATATAGACAACAATGACCCTGAATATATAGAATACGAGTATGAGGAAGAAGAATCTAGTAGATTCTTTCATGGAGGTAAGAGGTCTAAGTTCATCCTAAATTCCTATATCAAGAGACCTCATACCAAGCCCAAAAATAAACTCATGCTGAACAACAAGTTATTGCCAATCCTACATTAAGAGATGAAATTATCAATATTGAGGAGAGCCCCAAAGATAAAATCAAGAAGAAGAAAAATACTCAGTCAAAGAGTCAATCATAGAGAAAGAGGTCAGATAAGAGGGTGACTAAAGACGATGCCATCAAAATTTTTTCCTATATTCTGGACCTCTGAATAATGAAGGAACATGGCTACCTTTGGAGAAACTTTTCATTTTTTGGGTTAATTTTACATTTTTTTTTTCTGATATAGCTATTTTTTCTGTGAAGGTAGAAATTGTTTCTGAATACTAGCATATGATGAAAAGGAGTTTCTTTTTTGTTTTCTTTCATGATGGTCACATCAAAGTAGGTGAAGTGGAGGAGTTTTCAGTTGTAATGGATGCTACGAGGTTTCATGTATCAATTCTCCTCTGAAATATCAGGGTTATGTTTTGCACGTTTAAAGGAGAACAACCACATGTCACTCTCACTTCTTTTTACAATTTTTGTGAAGTTGGTTACACCAGAATAGAGGAGTGGTCTTTCAAAAGACTTCCACAGCATACAACCACTTTGAATTGTTAACCTTCATGATGTTTATCTTATTTATGATATAGAACTTTGTATTAAGTTTAGGGATAAGCCTCATATCTTGCATGAGAATGTAATAACTTATTGGAACATATTTACTTCTTTTGTGGAGATGAAAATATCATGTTTATATATATATATATGCTAAAATAATATGAAGTAAAGGTTCATGGTTTTAGAATATTGACTCATATGATCAATATTTTTTGGTCAATGAAATTGAAAGGAACTTTTGAGGACTTATTATCAATTTGGTGTGTGTTGTTAATTTTCACCTGTGTTTCCATATCTTATTATCTTTAGTTGCAGTTTGCAATCCCTCATGTTGTTATGTGTATTTATCAGTCTCTTGACATGTTCATGTGTTTTATCAATTTTTTTTAGTCTCACACAGTGAGCCTTCTTGGTAAAATATATATAATAATAGTGGAAAGAGCATCACTTATGACAATTATCATTCATAATATTTCAGTGAGAATATTATACGACTAGAAATGGCTTTCTCTTGAAGAAATATTGTTAAACTACTACGTGTGTTATTTTCTACGAAAAGAAGTAGATTTCTGCCTTGCAAACCTACTGTTTCTTCTCTCATTTCAAATTTTATTCTCCTCATAGGCTACAAACTCACTCTTTTTCTAGTACATCAGGATCCAATACCCTCATTAGTAGAACAATGGATTTGACTGAAATCCCTAGTTAGTGAATGAGAGTTTAAACCACTTAAAAATGTTATAATCCAAATCATTAAATTTCCTTAGAGCTTAGGATGTGCCTGGTTAGGAACTTGAAGCAGTCCAAGTGTTGATTCCAGCACCAACATCCTTGGGTGTGTCTGCCGGGAGATGAAGGCCTTGAAACAAAGTATTCTCGTGATGTCTCTTATTTTGAATTTTTTAATGTAAATTATTGATGACTTGAAGAAGACTGCAAATTAGTTCACATGATAAATCAATAGAGAGGAAAAGGGGTTTCAAGACCTCCAACTACAAGGAGAAATCAAAGATCACCTACTGTGACCCCAGTTGCTGATCCAAAGAAGATCATTAAAGATGAAAAAGGAAAACAGAGATCATTTGAGGCCACATATCAGTCAGTGAAGAAGGTACACAAAAAATAAATTCCAAAGAAAAAGGTACCCTCATCTACTTTATAATCAAAAGATGTTTTAGCTTCAAAATATCTTGCTAAAAAATCTAAAGTTGAAACTCCTTCCATAGAAAATAAAGTAGATTTTGTTAACCTACGCTCAGTTGAATTTTTTTCTCATTCCTCAATTGGTAAATCTGAAGTAAGTAGTAAGTACTATTTCATTCAAAGAGGAAAAAACAGATTTATTAAGTGTCAATAAGGAAACCGAAAGTGTTTGTGCTAACTGAAGGGGAGTTAGAGCAAGTATTGGCAATTGCACGTTTTCTTGATAGGGATATTTTGATTGAAGAATATTTTAAGACCATTTTAAATTTCCTTCAAACTCATCCTAAGTACCAGTCTTTTATCACTCCTCAGTAAGAATATTTTCCTTTGTTTAGAAATCTAGCTGTGTGGTCATCCTCTTCTCATCCACTATAAGAGAGTGTTTCTGAAGGCCTCTCATTCAACTTATCTGACTTCCTAGCTCAACAAAATAAAGTTGAATTATCCTCATCCCCTCAAGAAACAACATTTGAATCTGATTCTTCTGTAGAAGGTGAAGTCAACACATCTTCGATTCATCGCTTTGAAAATCCACTATTTTCAATTCCAAAGCCTGAAGAATCAGCTCAATATTCCCAATTTACCATTGTCTTAAATCATATTCAAAATTCACAAATTGTAATTCCTATTTCCCAAGTAGCTACATCGAATGGTCATCCATCAACTGTACATCAGTAGAATATGGCTCAGCCTGCCCTTACAAGGATGCAATAGATAGTGGCTGCAAGATATGCACCACTTGCTCTTCCTCAACCTTTGCATCCACTCCCTCAATGAGATTAATTGAAATATCTTCCAAAATACACTAGGGAGGGAGAAGGAGTTTTTGTTGAGGAATATTTAGTAGCTTTATATAGTTATGCTGACAACTAGAACGTTGAACATGAAGATGTCTGGTCAAGAATCTTTGTTCAGAGCTTGGATGGTGAAGCTAGTAAATGGTTTAGAAATCTGCCATCAAACTCAATAACAGGAATTGATGAATTGGAGGAAATATTTGTGAAGAAATGGGGTGATAAGAAAGACTATGTGTATTATATTACAGAATTTTGAACTTTGAAGAAGAAACTAGATGATTCATTAGCTGATTTTACCAAGAGGTTTAATAATTTTTATCAAAAAATTCTCGAAGAAATTAAAGATCCTGAGACTATAGCTATGATAACCTTTGAAAATGCTCTATATTCTGAGTTTTCTTTATGGTTAAGGGCTGAAAAATCACATACATTGATGGATATGCAAGAGGCTACAATTGGAGTGTAGTCTAATCTCATGGCTTCTAATAAATTGAAAATGGAGGAAGAAAAGGCAGTAAAAGAAAAAAAGAAGATGAAAGAAGAAAAGCCTTCTTCTTCCAATTTGATCAAGGAACTTGCCTCTAAGATGATAAAATTAGAGCTGGAAAACAATCCAGCTACTAGAGCTAATCAAAATGAGGCCAATATAAATCAGACTCCCTTTAGGAGGCGTTTTCAGCCTCAACAAATCTTACAGTGCCCAAGGAGGAAAGCTAATGATAAAAATGTTCAGCCTCTGAATAATTTGCTGAAGAAGAGAAACAAGAACACGAGGAAGAAAAAGAGGAAATAAACCTTATAGGAGAAACCTCACAGTGAACTTTTTTGAATTTGCAATATCATGAAAACTAGTCAAGGATTTATTTGTTTTAAGATGATGAGAATGTCCAAATTTATGCACAAAATGATAAAAAGCAGCTAGAAGCTCAAAAAATAAATTATCCTTTGAGGTCTAAAGGCCATGTTCAACAACCTCAACAAAAATCAGATTCAGATAAACAAGCTACCAAATAGAAGGCCAAAGTGAGTGAGGTTCCTCCACTTCAAAATTCTGCCCCAATTGTCAAAAAAACTGCAGAAAATAAGGAATTAGTTCCAATTTATTTCAGTTTCAAATCTGAACTGAAAAAAATCAAAATTTCGGTCCCACTTCTGGAATTGTTGAAAAATCCAACATAGAAATAGTCTTTTAAAAGTATGCTACAACCATCTCTCGCTCTTGATTCATTCAACCTTGAGGATGAGTATCCCACTATTTATCTAGAATGTTGTGTTCAATACCAAAATGATGAAAATTCACCACCTTTCTACCTCTCACTCAATATACATGAAAAAGTGCTACATAATTATCTGTTAGATTCTAGGGCTTCTCACAATCTGATGCCAAAGAAAGTGATGGATGAATTGGGATTAGAGATCACCAAGAAATACCATGACCTCTACACCTTTGATTCCAAAAAACTAAAATGTCTAGGAGTAATTAAGGACTTGGTTGTATCTCTTACCCAACTACTTATGAAAAGACTAGTGATGGAAATTGTAGTTGCGGACATTCCTTCTAGATTTGGGATGCTACTTTCTAGATCTTGGTCTAAAAATTGGGAGGTACCCTTCAGATGGACATGTCATAGGCCACAATCCTAGTGTTTTGAGGGGAATTCAAAAGGCTGTATAGGGAAACCCAAATGGCCTACTTCATTAGTGATCAACATAATCCTTCAAACCATCCCATATATGCTGAATAAAAGGAATTGGGGTCATCAATACTACACCTTGCTGTAGATGATAACAATTTCCATCTTGAAATCAATGAAAAAATACTTTCAAGGTACAAATGAGCAACATTTAGAGGGAGGGAAGATCTGGAAATTGTAATTTTATGGAGCCTCATTAAGAGAAGGATCGAGAGTCGGTGTAGTCCTCTTTTCTCCCACTTAGCAAAGGGTAACTATATCATATAAACTGCAATTATCTACCACTAACAACACTACTAAATATGAGGTGCTTGTGTTGGGTATGAAGGCAACAAAAAATTTGGGAGTGGAGCAGCTAATTGCTTTTGGTGATTCAGAGTTGGTGATAAGGCACGTGAGAAACAACTACAAAGTGAAAAATACGACATTGAAAAATTATAGGAATGAAGTCTGGGACTTGATTGAGCATTATTTTTCAGCATTTATTATAAATTTTTTCACTAGAGAGGAAACTCAAATGGTTGATTCACTAGCTATTACTGCTAGTAATTTAAAAGTTCCTCTAGATGTCAAGGCAACCTATGTTAAACCATTTTTTGGTCATCTAACCTATTATCATTAGATGGACCCAAGTACACCATATAAGACCAATTTTACCCTACGTAAAATTGCGTTCACTATGACAATAACTTAGTAAACCACCTTTATTAAGTTGTTTATGGTCTAAACAGGAAACCCGATGACGAAATATTAAATAAATATACATTTGTTTGATTTTCCTCAAAGAATAATTAGTTAAACAATATTTTAATTAATATTCCTGGTTATATTTAACCCAAAACAAGGAAATTAATTAGATAAATCATTATTTATCTTATTAATTTCTAAGAATAGTTATTTAAACCTTATTTAAATAATATTCTTTGTTAAATATGACTAAATCACCCTTGAATAATTAAATAAATCATTATTTATTTGATTATTACTCAACCACATCCTTAAAATGATAAATAAATCATCTATTTATTTATTATTTACAAATAAAGGGATTTGACCCAAGTCAAATTCCTTTTTCCTCCAACAAATATAATAAAATATTCCATAAAAGTTGGATCTTGATTTGGTTAATAATATTTTAATTATGTACCAATATCTAGACTAACTCAATATTTTGTTATAAATAGAAGGGTTTTCCCATTCATTTGTCACCTTTTGTTGCCTAAAGATCACTCTGGATCTCAACTCTTGGTCTGGCTATTGATCCATTATCATAGCCATATTTTTCCATTTTTGTCTGGGTTTTCTACACCCTCAAGAGAGAGGAATTCTAAATCTAAAGTGCTGAGGAATTACAGTAACCCATCCCATTGAGGAGAATAGGGAACACCCTCTTGTGTTTTCCTCCTAGGTGCCATTAATAAAAATTTCATTGGATATATTCTTGTCTTGTCTATTGGATGCATGGATTAAATCTTGTTTTTTCTACTGCTTAATGTCTTCTAATGCATAGATCTAGATTTTTGCAGCATTTATCTTGATCACCTAACAACATATCTAAGGATATTGGTATCCATATTTGCTATTAGGGCTGTTTTTTATGTGCAGCAAAAGTGGTCTTTTTTTGTACGCTTGGAATTAAGATTCATACTAACAACTGGCGAATCCACATGGGTTTACGATTATGACCGCTGTCGTTTTTCCGATCTTTGCATATTCAGCTGCTTCAAACCCTAAGATTTCTCTTCAGCCCCTTGTTTTTGATTTTCTTGATGTTGTTTTTAACTTATAAAACCCTAAAATGATAAAAATTCTGACTTCCGTGTGTTTTTTGGACCTATTGCGCAGGTGACAGACATCAGCCGCAGCTGAGACGACAAATTTTTCTGAAGTTTACTGTCGAAAGTGCCAGAAGTACAGGTCACACTTTTTGGCCCAAAACCTGTGACCTGGACCCTCAGGATGCACCTTTCAGCCCAAAAACTGCGACCTCTGCTGAAAACAGGTCAGAAACTGTGACCTGGACGTTTTGCAGGGATTTTTCTGAAAGTTTTCTAGGTTTTTCTGAGCCTTTGTTCAAGGTTGTCTGACCTCCATCTCTGCCCGTTTTGGACCTGTACTTGTTTTTTTTTGCACAAATAAGTGGGAACCTAGCCCGCTAGGGCTTCCGTACCCTCCACTTTTTGTGGAAGAGTTTTTGGTGTTGCAGGTTGTCTGAAATTTCAGAGTCTTCGACCATTTTTTCAAATCTGATACTTCACCTTTAGATCTGCTTTAGATCGGGTTGTTATACATCCAAATCACCTCATCTAGATTTGTTTGGGTTTTCCTCTAGGGTTCAGTCTATTTCCCTTCAGGAGATATCCTTTCGCCACCTCTTTTACAACAATTTTTCCTTTGATTTGTTGTTATTTTCTGCACCACTTTCCAGCAGATCTTGTCTTTTAGATCCCTGTCCCTCTTGACCTTAGATCTATTGGCTTTTTAGTGTGTTTTGATTAGTTTTTTTTACTCACCTATAGACTAGTTGTTGAGAGATCTGCCTCCTTGGGTTTAGATTATTGCATTATTAGCTGTTTATTTTCTATTTTTTCAGGCCTATATATTTTCATTTGCAGGTTTATTAACAACTATACAACACACTTTTTATTTTTCTCTACAAATGTCTGGGTTTAAAAATTAAAATTTACACACTTTTACACACACACCCTAAGTGAAAAAAGGCTTGGTTAACACCGCCAAGAAAAGAATCTAAAACATTGAAATCAATTGATCCTGCACCTCTCTGCCCTTGTTTCGACATTGTAATTAGTTGAGCCTGCACCTCCCTACCCTTGTTTCGACATTGTAATAAGTTGATCCTGCACCTCCCTGCCCATGTCGGTCTCTTTTTCCTTTGCACCGTGTTTGTGTCGTCATCATTGCGCCACCAAGATTTTTATCCCGGAGACTTATTGGCCTTCATCCTCAATTTTCGGTAGGGAGACTTACTCCTCCGCGTAGGGTTCGAGTTAGTCCTCCACCGAGTCCGCACACTAACTCTTCTTCTGGTCCTTTGGGTTCTCCTTCTCATTCCGCCTTTGGTTCTCCCCCTGACACCTTCACTATGTCTAGTGCAGGACCTTATGTTGGTGGTAACCTCGACCTTCCTACCGGGAATACCATTAGTGGGACCGCAACAGACACTACCCCGGCTGCACCCTTGCTCCCCTTCATGGCAGGCCTCAGCCTCCCCGATTTTGACCAGTTGATAAACGACCCTATACACCATGACGCTAGTTGGCTTGCCATGCCAACAAAGCTCCCTTCAGACATCCCAAAGTTTGAAGGCCTTGCTGGAGAAGATCCTTCAAATCATGTTAGATCTTTCCACATGTGGTGTTCATCTAACTCCATTACCGATGACTCTGTCCATCTTTGGTTGTTCCAACGAACGCTTACAGGTGAAGCTTCTAAGTGGTATGTTGATCAGGCCCCTTCCTCTCATACCACCTTTGTGACTCTTTCCCGGGCTTTTCTGTCTTATTTCCAGCTTCCCCTTCATTACGACATTGGTACCGAACTCTTGAATTCTTTCCCTCAATCGTTTGCGACCCGCCTATCTGACCATGTCCAGGAATGGTGGAAAAGAAAGAGCCTATGTCGAGCCCCTACCTTTGAAGACCGTGTCTACATGGAATGGTTCCTTAGATCTCTCTTTCCACCTATCAGGAAAGATGTCGCATTGCACTTTCCTCAAACCAAAGAAGCTGCTCTCCAAATTGCATTAAAGTATGACCTGATCTATGCTCAATTGGGTTATGTTTATACCGTTCTACTTGATCTTCCCAAACCTGGTGGTGCCAACGCACCGGGGGCATCTCACGCTACCGATGGTATCGTTGGAGCTCATTAATCTGTATGCTCAACCTCCCATGGGCTATGGTTTTCCTCAAAGGGGGGGGGGGGGGGCAGCACATCTTGCACTTTCCCCCTCCCGGTAGCACGTATCCAAGATATGGCATGCATCCTCCTTTTGCCCAACCTCCTATTTACCACACTGTTACCCAAACTCCTTATTATCCGTATCCACAACCTGGTGCTCCAGCTCCTCCAGCATTAGCACCACTTCCTCCCTTTCCTTCTCAACCCCTGCAACAGTAACCACCATCCCCTCAAGGGCAGGTATATGCGCAAAAAGGCACTACTAATCCTCCTCCCTCCAAAAAGAAGGGGAAAGGCATTCAAAATCAGTCTGATCCTGGTACTCCTAGACCTAATCCTCAAAATAATGCTCCTAACATTGCTAATCAGCAACAGGGCACCCAGCCCAAGCAGGACAGGCTTGTTCGCACGAACAAGCCCTGTTCTTGTTGTGGTGTTTATGGTATTTATATGCATGATTGTCCTCTTTTTCCATAGATGCGATAGCTGTGGGAGTCTTAAGCAACATTGAGAGGACACCAAGTCGTCCCTTACGTTCCTCCCAGTCCTGCACCTAATCAACCGGCTGTGCTTACTGATCCATTCCCTCAGCAAGGATTTGTGGCTACCCAACCACTTGAAGGTCACCTGGCCACTCAACCTCTTCCATCTGGTACCTCCGATTACCATATTCTCATGATGACCTATGATAAACCTTCTGGACCTTCTCCCCCTGTCCCTTCACCTTCAGCTGGTACTCATGAGCATCTTTATCCTCCTGGAATGGTTCCTCTAAAACTTAACCATCTTGGAGCCATACTGCCTGGTCATTACCCCTCTGGTCAGATATTGTTCCTCACTCCCCCACCAACATTTTACATGGTACCTGTCATGGCCACCCTCTCTCTTCCTAACCTTACCCTTGGGATTCCCGTCTGGTACCTTGATCCACCAGCCGCTACCCTACCTGGTCAACCCAAACCTTATCTTGCTTTGACCCCAGTTCAACTGGTCCCCATTATTTCTCCTGCTGTAACAGTGCCTCAGTAACCTCAACAGAAACCACCTCCTATTGCGACCATTTCAAGTAAGAAGGGAAAAGCTCGCAAGGGGGCATCAAAGGACAAGGCTGCCCCAACCAACCCTGCCCCTCCTCGGCCTCCAAAGCATACCATCGAGTGTGCTTTGTGTGATGCTGTCAGTCATGCCACCCATACTTGTCCGGAGTTGCCTCACCTTAAGTCCATGGTCAATGAGATGTTTCCGGAGTCTGATATCCCAGAGGTATATGTCACTATACCCGATTCAGTCCCGAAACTCAAGTCTTTGCACACAAATCACCCTTGTGCTTTGTGTGATTTCCATGGCCACTATACTCACCTCCATCCACGCCTTGAAGAGTACCGCTCCTCTTTGGAAGCATTGTGCAAATTCGAGGCCAAGCGCAATGATTCCACCGCTCCCTTATTTGCGTGTTTTGCTTCGGAAAAACTAGAGGACGCGAATTCTCCCATTGAAATTCTCTCTCTTGACGTCGAGATGATGGAGCCTTCGTTCACCATTTTCTACTTATCATCATCCATGAGATCTTCGGTGGAAGGCCCCTTGGATACTTCCCCTGATGTTTGGCTTGACCTTCCTTCAGTGATCACCCTGGGCTCAACATCGGTAGATCCCTTATCTTCTTACTCTTCTATCACCACTTGTGACGATGCACATGTGAACCTCTCTTCTCATGATTATGATTCAGGTAGATTTGCCGCATCAGGTGGTCTTTCTTCCACCAGTCACCCCATATTCTATTACGATGACGACATTATGGAAGTAATCTCCACCCCGGACTTTATCTATTCCCCTTACATCGAACCCATGCATTCGAACCACATACACCTTGTGGCCATTACATTGACACCCAATGTTTGGGTAAGGGGGCACCCATATTTGAGAGACCAAGAGAAGAAATTATCCACAACTATCCTAGTGTATCTGATCTTGTCGACTCTAGTACCATTATTCTTCCACATTTAGAAGAACCTCTAGAGTTCCATATCACTTCAGATCACTCTAGGGATGATACCCCTCATCATTCCTTCATCTTACATGCACATCTCAGTCCCTTCGACATTGTTGTTGACCAACCTATAAGTTTTCTGGGAGAGCACCAGTTCATTATCTCCAAATCCTCTCTATGGGATAGTGACACCATGTATGCCAATCTGGAAACTTAAAGTCCATTTGATTCATATATGCAGTACCAAAAGAGATTGGTAATCCTCCATTCCCTTTCTCAAAATGCATAACCATAATGAAAACAAATGGCGCACCACATTATTCAAATGTGTTTAGCTTCCCCTTTTTTCTAAATACATTTTGGCATGACCACAACATGCTTGGGGGTGCCTATGCCCCTCAACCATAAAAATCCCAGATCTCAGCCAAAAACAGCACTGAAACCCCCTTTCTCTGACAGGTCACATTTTTCAGGTCATTTCCTGGGACAGGTTGTAGTTTTCTGCCCAGTGCTTGCTACCTAGGTCACAGAACAGACCCCAAAAATGCAACCTAGCTTGTTCATGAGCTCTAGGTACCTAAATTGAACTTTCAATCCACTGAAATGAAAGAGTAGAATTAGGCCTCTTACCTGCAGTTAACGGATCTCAATTACAACAGTTAGTTTGTTTGCTACACTCACCACAAGATTTAGGGCCTTCTTTCCTCTCTGCATTCACCATGGCTCCGCATGCAAATGAGTGAATTTGGAGAGGAAATGCCTTATTAGAAGGAAAACCTTTGTTTTTTATTTCGCCTACTGCGGCCAAACCGTAGCTCCGTTTACCAAACCGTCTATACTGTTGGAAATCTCTCATCGAGCCCTAAAATGGGTATCTGTTAGTTTTTAGTGATTTGATACTTCACCAGGACACGTTTTTTCCAAGAAGCGTCACTTCACCCCTCATCAAAATTGAACTTATTCACTTGTGACACTCGTACTAGGGGCACCACTTTTCCCCCATACTTTTCCACGCTCGTGTTGACTTCCGTCTGAGTTACCATCTTGTACTCATGTTTTTATAGTTCCCATTGGACCTTTTCTGTGTGGCAGCACCATCGAGTCACCCTTGTTTAGAGCATCCGAGTTGAGTCATCATTGCACTCATTGAGTCTATCCCAAGTCCCTTTGAATCCCGTTACAGTCATCCATCCTTCAGTGCTTGGTCCCTCTCTCGTGTCGCACATTATGGCCTTAAGTCCCACTATCCCCTATCCCTCATGATATTGTGTTAGTCACTGCCAAGTCATCCATGCCCTTTATGCTCTAACAAGGGAAGTCATCCATTCGCTACTCAGTACCCCCCATTCCATCATCATCATTGGTGTTAGTCTGTCAGTCGCTCTACTATTTTCTCTTGTGCCTTAGTTGAGGATCCCTTATTGCCTCACTTATGGCGGACCTCCTTCTGTTGACATCAGTTTATTCATTCCAGAAGATAGGTCTAGAGGGCGGTGTGCCTTGGTTCCAGCTTCCACTATTGTTTGGTGCCTCGAATCAGACAAAAGGACTCCTTATTTCCCTTTGAATTGATTGTTTCTCAGCTCCAGCTCCTCTTAGCATGATCGAGATCTGTATACTTAATGGTTCAGTGATGCAACAGTTGATATCGGTGATTCCCGAGTGTGTGTAAGATGTCTCAACCCTCATGAGGGGGTGGCCCTATAGGTAGCCCCCCACATACCCAGATGACCTCTTCATCACAACATTTGATGCAACTCCATACATTTGATGATGTCAGCCTTAGCCGCCTACAACGCCCTTTTGTTTGCATATATCAGTCATATTTTCAGAGCCCTTTCCTGTTTTCAATGGCATCTAGGTTGCATTTATATCTCATGTACTCAGATATTATTCTACAAGTCCTGGCTGTTATCCCAGGCACATTATGTATGTGGGATTCATTATTGTGTTGTTTATCTGGCTCATGTTTATGTCAACATGTATTATATTGGCCAGTTCCGTGGTTTACCGGACGCCTTATTGTTTGTACTTTGCCTCGGTGGGCATAGGTATGCCTCCCCCGCCGCCTATAGCATAGGTACTTACTCATTAAAGAGACTTGTCGCACCTGTAAGTCTCACCTTCTCAGGGTCTAGTTCTTTCAGCACTTTGGTCTACCTTATACTTCTCTCTCTTTGAATTCCCCTTCAATGTCTAGTGATTGAGTTCTTACAATGTACTTCGGTCATACGATTAGCTCCTAACTCTCACACGCTGGGGGGAAATCTGTTACACCATTTTTTGGTCATCTAACCTATTATCATTTGATGGACCCATGTACACCATGTAATACCAATTTTACCCTAAGTAAAATTGCTTTCACTATGAAAATAACTTATTAAACCACCTTTATTAAGTTGTTTATGGTCTAAAGAGGAAACCCCATGAGGAAATATTAAATAAATATACATTTGTTTGATTTTCCTCAAAGAATAATTAGTTAAACAACAGTTTAATTAATATTCCTAGTTATATTTAACCCAAAACACGGAAATTAATTAGATAAATCATTATTTATCTTATTATTTTCTAAGAATAATTATTTAAAACTTATTTAAATAATATTCTTTGTTAAATATGACTAAATCACTCTTGAATAATTAAATAAATCATTATTTATTTGATTATTACTCAACCACATCCTTAAAATGATAAATAAATCATTTATTTATTTATTATTTACAAATAAAGGGATTTGACCCAAGTCAAATTCCTTTTTCCTCCAACAAATATAATAAAATATTCCATAAAAGTTGGATCTTGATTTGGTTAATAATATTTTAATTATGCACCAATATCTAGACTAACTCAATATTTTGTTATAAATAGAAGGGTTTTCCCATCCATTTATCACCTTTTGTTGCCTAAATATCACTCTGGATCTATACTTTTGGTCTGACTATTGATCCACCATCATAGTCATATTTTACTACCATTTTTGTCTCGGTTTTCTTCACCATCAAGAGAGAGGAATTTTAGATCTGAAGTGCTGAGGACTTACAAGAACCCATCCCATTGAGGAGAACAGGGAACACCCTCTTGTTTTTTCCTGCCAGGTGCCATTAATAAAAAATTCATTCAACATATTCTTGTCTTGTCTGTTGGATGCATGGAGTAAATCTTGTTTTTTCTACTGCTTAATGTCTTCTAATGCATAGATCTAGATTTTTGCAGCATTTATCTTGATCACCTAACTGCAGATCTGAGGATATTGGCAACTATGTTTTCTTTTAGGGCTATATTTTATGCGTAGCTAAAGTGGTGTTTTTTCATATGCTTGGAATTAAGATTCATACTAACAGCCTATGATGTTCAAATAAAAAACAAGCCTTCAATTCATGATAACATCAAATACTGGCAAGTATTTGAGGATGACAAGGAAATTCAGAAATTTTTTGAGTGTGTTGAAGAGTTTACAAACATACAAATTGATGATGAGTAGGACATTTCTGAAAATCAAAATAGCAGGCCTTTTAAGAAAACTATGGCTGGGAAGAAAATTATAGATCTGAAAACTAGTTATATTCCTGAAGGCCTAGTTCCTTTAGAAAGATCGTTCGATAATAATGATGTTTTTGTCAAGCCTGAAAGTAATGTTTATGGGGAGAGTACAATAGAATGTAACACTGGCACAAAAGATCAGCCAAAATTAGTCAAAGTGTCCAAATTCCTTTCTATTGAAAATAAAACAAAATATACCAAGTTGTTGAAACAATTTGTTGATATTTTAGCATGGTCTTATAGTGATCTGAAAACTTATGATAGAGAAATAATGGAGCACAAGATTCCTTTGAAAACAGATGCAAACCCTGTAGCACAAAAAATCAAACATATCAATCTCATTATGCTCCCAATCATTGAGAAAGAAATCATAAAATTATGGGAAGCAAACATAATTCTACCTTTGAGATTCTCTGATTGGGTAGCTAATACAGTCTCGGTTCGGAAAAATATTGGTTCACAACTTGAACCAATGTTCATTGAAAGATAACTATCCATTTCCCAAGATGAATTATATTTTGCAGAAAGTTGTAGGATCAAAAAAATTGTCAATGATTTATGGATTTTCAGGCTATAATCAAATTTCAGTTGACAGGAAAGATAGAGAAAAGTCAACATTTACCACATCCTGGGGTACATTCATGTACAACAAAATTCCATTTGGTCTAATGAATGCAGGCGCAACATTTCAGCAGGCAATGCATATTGCCTTTGTGGGAGAAAAAGACAGATTTGTAGTCATCTATTTGGATGGCATCACAGTTTATTCAAAATTTGATGACAACCACTTAAAACATTTGAAACAAGTTTTTGACAAATGCAGAAAGTTTGGTTTTTCCTTGAACCCAAAAAGTCATCATTTTTTTTCCAACAAAGGAAATTATTGGGACATATTGTAACAAAAAGCGGGATCTGTATTGATCTGGGAAGAGTAGAAGTTATTCAGAAGATTGGTTTGCCAAGGAATAAAAAAGAATTGCAGTCATTTTTAGGGAAAATCAATTTTTTGAGGGACTTTTTTCCTAAATTTGCATAGCTAATCTGTCTTGCTGAAAAAAGATGCAGAATTTAAATGGCGAGATGAAGCAAATAATTATTTTTCAACAATCAAGTCTGCCTTGACTGAAGCTCCAGTTTTGATTAGTCCTGATTTTGAAAAATATCTTCCGATTTTGTCATATTCTTCAGAAGAAACAATTGTAGCTGTCTTGTTATAGAAGAACAAAGAAGGTTTAGAGCAGCCTATTTAATTTTTTATTCGTTCTTTAAGGGATGCTAAATTAAAGTAAAACCTAAAGGAAAAACACACATATGCACTAGTTAAGGCTTTGAAGTCTTTTAGATTTTATGTGTTTCATTAAAAAATTGTTGTATTTTTTCCCAATATCATTGTTAAAGATGTGTTGCTGCAGCTAGATATATATGGCAAAAGGGGATGATGGCTGACCAAAATTCTGATATTTGATATTGAGATCAGACTAGGTAAATTTATAAAATGTTAAGGCTTAGCTTGCTTGATGGCTGAATCTAAATGCAAGACTTTAAATCTGAATGTAGAAGCAACTGAAGGAGAAGATGGAGAATTTATAATTATCTCGAAATTTTTCATTCAGATTGGTACAAGGATATAGTATACTTTTTGTTAAATTTCAACTGTCTCCCTAAAATGGAGAAGTAAAAAAGGAGAGCTTTCAAATTGAGAGCTGTGAAGTATTGCATTTTGGAAGACCATATTTACTGAAAGGACCCTGTAGGTCTTATTAAGATGTGTAGATGAAATTGAATCCTAAGATATTATGACATATATACATGTTGGAGTGTGTGGAGGGAATTTTTATTGGAAAGCCATTGCAAACAAAATCTTAAGAGCTGGTTATTATTGGCCAACTCTTTTCTCTGATGTTTTTTCCAAAGTCAGGAGCTATGTCGAATGTTAGAAATTTGTTGGTAAACAGAAATTGCTACCATTACCTCTTATTCCTATTTGAACATATGTTCCTTTCTAGCAGTGGGGGTTAGAATTCATCGATGAAATCCATCCACCTTCATCAGGACAACATAGATTGATTCTCACAACTACAAACTATTCTACTAAATGGATTGAAGTTGTACCAACTAGGAATGCTATTGATGCGGTAATTATCAAATTTATGTTGGAAAATATTATGTCCAAATTTGGTTGTCCATTGAAATTAGTAACTGATAATGCAATGGCCTTTAAGTATATTAATATGTATAGCTTTTTTCAGCAACATGATGTTGAATTAACTCATTCCATGCCTTATTAACCTCAAGGTAATGGATTAGCCGAGTATTCCAATAAAATTTTGGTGAGGATCATTAAGAAAATGTTTCTTGAAAATAAGAGAAATTGGGACACTTAGCTGGTACATGCTCTCTGGGCAGATAAGGTAAGTGGTAAAAAATCAATTGGAATGTCTCCCTTTCAGCTTGTATATGGTACTGATGTTGTAATGCCTTTGCAATTAGCTCTTCCTATGATGAAGTTCCTGCAAGATGAAGTTGATGATGAAAACCCAATCCAAAGGAGAATGTTGTAGTTGATAGAGGCACACCAAATCAGAGAATCAATAATGGATAAAGTATAGAAGTATCAGACTAAAGTCAACTCTATTTTTGACAAAAGTGAAAATATGCAATTATTTCAAGAGAATGATTTGGTGTTGCGTTGGGATGCCAGGAGAGAAGACCATGGAAAGCATGGTAAGTTTGACAATTTGTGGTTTGGACCATTTAGAATTGCTGAAGTTTTGGAAAAAAATACTTATCTTCTCAAACATCTGGATGATGATCAGTTGACTGGAGGCCCAGTCAATGGTCATTTTCTTAAGAAGTTCTTTGTTTAGTAAGTTAGTTGAGTCATTCCATTGTAGATATCGGATGTGATGTGTCAATAAAACTCCATCAATGGTACTTATGTCTATATATCTGGTTAGTCTTGAGTCCAGTCAGTCAATGGTCAGTCCTAGTCATAATTTCCAAGAAGTCTTTTGAGTTCCAAGAGTTTTTAAGGCACTGAGTCTATAGTCCTTGAAGCCTCACAGGTAGGACTTCATCCCCAATAGGAGCCACTATTAGCACTGAAAATGTTAATGGTGCAATCGCTATTGTACCATTGTTTTGAAAATTTTCTAATGTCATAGTCCATGTTGAAGTTTGAGTCGTTTTCAAATAAAGGTCAAAAAGAGTCTCAAAATCGAAGTACTTTTAAGTGTATAGGGGTTATTGATGTCTTAGTTTAATAAAATAAGTTAAAATATTTGTTTTAACTTAAGTTAGTTTCAAAGGCTATTTGTCGTTTGGGTAATAAAGTTACAGTCACCCTATCCGAGATAATAGCTACCTCTGTTTTAATTTGATTGTTAACAAAATGATGTAATGAAAGGAAACTATTTATCTAAATTAAAGGTTATATTTCTCACATAGTGAAAAGGGTTGTTATTTCTTCAGGGACCTATTCATAATGGTAACTCAGTGAAAAGTGTAGATGTTTCACTGATATTTGGTTTATGGCAATTCAGAGGGAAAGATAGTTATTTCCCAAGCATACAGGAGTAGAAAAAAATAATTTTAAAGCAAGGAACACTCATGTTTGAAGATAATTGAAGACCCCCTATTCTATAAACATGATTATTATTTTAGGTAAGATTAATTATTGTTTGACCTAGGAAATTATTATTAGTGAGTGGTTACATTATTTATGCAGCTAACCTATAGCTACCCCACATAAGTGAAGCATAAATCATAGTACGATGTATCAACCATTTCATGATATTATGGAGTGTTAAGCATAAAGGGATGACTTGGTGCTTGTTTTCAAATTATTTAAAATCATGCCATTACTCCATACCATGATTACATGCATGAAATCATAGGAGATATTTTGGTGTTCACTCAACCAAAGTTCTCTGTGCAGGCTACAGGTAAAAAAAAAGTCATTCCTCTAGCAAGTTTTTTTAGTATTTCAAGGCAAGAAAACTAGGGCTTCGTGTAGGGTTTTGCAACTAGAATTGAATAACTATGTTTGTGAGCAGTCTAGCTGTTGGAATAATGGGAAATGGTGGTAATTTCAATAGGTCCAAGCCAAGAAATACTAGATTCGTTGATGCTAGGGCCAAATTGCAGTTTAAATCTGCTGGCCGGTATAATTTTCTACAAAATTTTTCTAGGGAGAATGTGGCTATAGCTGAGGCTTTTGCCAAGAGTTTTGATGGTGAAAAGGTCAAGCTAGGAAGCAAGACATTCAACATCTCTGAGGCGATCATAGCTCGTGCTACCCAAACCTCTACAACTGGTGAACGCTGGTTCAAAAACAAAATGCTACCCACAGAAGTAAGTCTCTACCTTAAGCCTGAACATGTTAATGTTAAGTGAAATCCAACTGCACACATTTCCTACTTTAAAGCTGAGTGGAAACATGTAATCACCACATTGCAGAAATACATTACATGTTAGGGTAGGTTTTCCCCTGCTCGCCATTATTAGTTAATATTTATTTCTCACATTTCAGGAGACAAACCTATGAACTTGCCCTATTTTCTATATAAATCCTCGCTCAAAATGTCCCTAAAACTACAGAAGATCCCAAATTACTCTTTGCACAATTTATATCATAGGGGTCTGATTAAAATTATAATTATCTATCATCTTAGAAAGAAGAAGACCTTGGGATAAGTTTCTAAGAGAGGAAGGGTTTGGTAGCATAAATTCCAGGAGAATGGTAGGGAGCCCCAAGAAAAGATACACCCATGAAAAAAATAGTGCAGCCCCTGTCTCAGACAGTTCACAACCTAAATTTGTCCATTCATTAGCTTTGTACCAAGTTAACCCTCCCTCCATCTCAGTCAAAAGGCCAACTAGAAGCTTGATTAGGAAGACTATAGACCCTATGCCTATGCCAGCAATGCTACCAGTTAATGAAGTTCATGTCATTAGTTTACCTAGGGAACCTCAAACCCTAAGATCTTTCATGGAGGAATACAAGAATAAACTACAACAGAAAAATGCTCTATCTCCTAAAAATTTTGTGTCAAAGAACAAGGAGAAAATAACTTACTCTTCAATAAGCCAACCTAGGAAGAAGCAATTCATAGCAGAAGAAACAGTGGAAGTCAACCCTAGACTTCTAGGATCTGAGCTTGTTTTGTCACCAGTGGAAGTCAACCCTAGTGTGAAACAATCAAGCCATGTTCCTGAAACATTTCATCAAGCACAACCAAGCAATGGTACTTCTCTCACAGAGTCCACTCTCTCACAGGTTTTGCTATCTCTTAAGAAGGGAAAACAGAAAATTCCAGAGCTTGTCATAGAAGAAGATCCCACTTTGGCTCAATTAGTTTCTTCCATTGTCTCTTCGATCAAGAAGAGAGAGAAAACTGTGATACACTACTATTCCTCTTATGAAGACAACAGTGACCCTGAATATACAAAATCCGAGTATGAGGAAGAAGAATATAGTAGATTCATGCATGCATGTAAGAGGTCTAAGTTCATCCTAAAATGCTATATCAAGGACCTCATACAAGGCCCAAAAATAAACTCAGGCTGAACAAAAATTTAATTTCCAATCCTACATTAAGAGATGAAATTATCAATATCGAGGAGAGCCCAGAAGATAAAATCAAGAAGAAGAAAAAGACTTAGTCAAAGAGTCAAGCACAGAGAAAGAGGTCAGATAAGAGGGTGACTAAAGCCAAGGCCATCAGGATTTTTTGCCTCTATTCTAGACCTCTGAAGAATGAAGGAACAGGGCTGCCTTTGGAGAAAATTTTCATTTTTTGGGTTAATTTTCCATGTTTTCAGATATAGCTACTTTTTCTCCGAAGGTAGCAATTATTTATGAATACTAGCATATGTTGAAAAGAAACTCCTTTTTGGTTTGCTTTCATGATGGTCACATCAAAGCAGGTGAAGTGGAGGAGTTTTCAGTTGTAATGGATGTTACCAGGTTTCATGTATCAATTCTCCTCTAAAATGTCAGGGTTATGTTTTGCACGTTTAAAGGAGAATAGCCACATGTCACTCTCACTACTTTTTACACTTTTTGTGAAGTTGGTTTCACTAGAACCTAGGAGTGGTCTTTCAATAGACTTCCACATCATACAACCACTTCGAATTGTTATCCTTCATGATGTTTATATTATTTATGATATAACACTTTTTATTTAAGTTTAGGAATACGCCTAATCTCTTACACTAGATGTAATAACTTTTGGGAACAAATTTACTTCTTTTGTGGAGATGACAATATCATGTTTTTGTATATATATGCTAAAGTGATATGAAGTAAAGGTTCATGGTTTTAGAATCTTGACTCATATGATCAGTACATTTTGGTCAATGAAATTGAAATAAAATTTTGAGGACTTATTATCAATCCGGTGTGTGTATTGTTCATTTTCACTTGTGTTTCCATATCTTGTTATCTTCAGTTGCAGTTTGCAATCCCTCATGATGTTATGTGTTTTTATCGGTCTCTTGACATGTTCATGTGTTTTTTCAATTTTTATTAGTCTCACACAGTGAGCTTTCTTGGTAAAATATATATAATAATAGTTGAAAGAGCATCACTTATGAAAATTATCTTTCATAATATTTCAGTGAGAATATTCTAAGACTATAAATAGCTTTCTCTTGATGAAACATTGCTAAACTGCTACTTGTGTTATTTTCTACCAAAAGTAGTAGAATTCTGCCTTGCAGACCTACTGCTTCTTCTCTCATTTCACATTTTCTTCTCCTCATAGGCTACAAAATCACTCTTTTTCTACCACACCAATATCCAATACCCTCATTAGTAGAACAGTGGATTTGACTAAAAACCCTAGTCAGTGAATGAGATTTTAAACCACTTACCAATCTTATAATCCAAATCATTAAATTTTCTTAGAGCTTAGGATGTGTCTGGTCAGGCACTTGGAGCAGTCCAAGTGCTGATTCCAATTCCAACAACATGCATGTCCAACACAGTGAAGGGGAGTATGTGGTACTTCGACTCAGGTGAATCGTTCCATATGACATGGTGTAGATATTTTTTTAGTGACTTGGAGGAGAAATATCTAAGTATGCACATAAAGCGAGGTGAATATAAAAGGTAAAACACAATCGATATTGGTAGTGTTGGGTATGTGTTATATTATTTCCACGACTAGCCCCATGCGCCGGGCGCAGCGCCCTGGCGAAATTTTTTTGGGTATGCGGTCCCACTCATATGCGGCCCCACCCATGTTTTGTGCATGAGTTTGCACATGGTTTTGGGGTTCGATGGTTTTCGGCCCCTGGTATTTTGTAGATCTGGTCAAGGGAACTACGGTTATGTTCTAATCCAGGGTTAATGGATTGGGGTGTATGTATACTTCGGCATGTATATATATGTGTTGTAACACTAAAAGGATTATAATGAAAAATCAAGCTGGTCGTCCCAATTTGGGATCCAGGGGAAAATCTCTGTGTTTATCTGTTTTATGTTTTATGCTCTCGCTATTGTTTATTTTCTGTTATAAGATTCGTGTGTAGATAATTTCTGTTCAGGGTTAAAACCTACATTTGGTATCAAAGCTGTTTCGGCTTCAAGGGGACGCCTTTGTTGTTGAGGGTTTTTTGCTCGGGCCTGTGGTAGACCCTGTGCAGTGGGAGATCTGCGGGATCGATTCTTGCGGTGAAAGAATATGGCGAGCGGCGGAAAGATAGAGATCGAGAAATTTAATGGTCGGAGTTTTGAGTTGTGGAAGCTCAAGATGGAGGATCTGCTGGTGGATAAAGATCAGTGGATCGTGGTAGATCCAGGTACTAAACCAACGGCAATGTCAGATGAAGACTGGAAGAAACTGGATCGGAAGGCTAAAAGCACAATACGGTTGTGTGTATCAGATTCAGTATTGTTGAATGTATCTGGGGAAGCTACAACGAAGAATTTGTGGGAAAAACTTGGGACTTTGTACCAATCTAAGTCTCTGGTGAATAAGTTGTTCCTGCGGAAAAAGCTGTATAACCCGAGGATGAAGGATGGAGACTCGGTGACAGAGCATCTGAACGCCTTCAATACTATGGTAAGTCAGCTGTCATCTGTTGATATTAAAATCTCAGATGAAGATAAGTGCATCAGTTTGTTGTGTTCTCTACCAGACTCGTGGGACAATCTGGTTATTACAATAGGTAGCAACACAACTACCTTGAATTTTGATGACATTGTCTCAGCCTTGCTGTCGGAGGAAATGAGACGGAGAAATATGGAGGGTCAAAATGGAGATGCCTTATCCGTACGAGGAAGGTCCCAGAATAGAAACAAGAATAAGGTTTCGAGTGGGAGATCTAAATCTAGAGGGAGATCTAAATCTCCTGGAAAGTTTGTAAAGGTGTGCTGGAAATGCGGAAAGGAAGGGCACTACAAAAAGGAATGCAGATCTAAAGCTCCTGAGAAAGGAAAGGGATCCGATGAAGGTCCTTCTGCAGAGGCAAAAACCACCTCGGATGAAGGTGGGGATGTGTATTTGGCTTCTTCTTCAAATACACATGTAGATCATGAGTCATGGTTGATTGACTCAGGTGCATCCTTTCACTTCACTCCCCATAAGGAGTGGTTCTGCGAGTATGAGAAATATGATGGTGATGTCTTCCTAGGGGATGATAGGAAGGCCAAAATCATCGGACGTGGAAAGGTAAAGCTGAAGCTACAAGGTGGAAGGATTAGAACACTTCCTAGTGTTCTGCATATTCCTGCATTGGCCAGAAATCTGATTTCTTTAAGCAAGATGGATGATGCAGGTGTAAAAACAGTGTTCGAGAAAGATGCCTGCAAGATGGTTCGGGGAGCACTGGTATTAATGCGGGGAGTTCGGACTGGAACTCTGTACAAGCTACAAGGTAGCACTGTTATTGATGGGTGTAACAGTTCTGTGGTTCCTGAAAGTGGGACGGAAAGTCTAGCTGTCTCCGGAGAAAAGACCATGCTATGGCATCAAAGGCTTGGACATATTGGAGAGAAGGGCCTTCGGATACTCCATAGAGATGGTATGGTAGAAGGTATGTCTAATTTTTCTCTGGATTTCAATTTCTGTGAACATTGTGTATATGGGAAGCAGAATCGGGTGAGTTTTCCTTCTGGTGCTAAGAGGGCAAACAAGATATTAGAACTTGTGCACAGTGATGTGTTTGGGCCTGTGTCAGTTCCATCACTGGGAAAGTCTATGTACTATGTTTCATTCATAGATGAATTCTCAAGGAATACATGGATATATTTCTTGAGGAAGAAATCTGAAGTCTTTGAAAAATTTAAAGAATTTAAGGCTCGGTGGAAAACGTACGAGAAGAAGATAAAGGCACCGAGGACAGACAATGGTGCGGAGTTCTGCAAGAAGGAATTTGAAGAGTTCTGTAAGAAGTGTGGTATAGCACGGCAGAAGACTACTCCATACACACCTCAGCAAAATGGAGTTGCATAAAGAATGAATAGAACACTGATGGAAAAGGCAAGAAGCATGCTCAGTGGTACCGGGTTAGGACAAGAATTCTGGGCAGAGGCAGTGGAGACTGCATGTTACTTAGTTAACAGATCACCTTCATCAGCGTTGGAGGATAAGATTCCACATGAGGTATGGAATGTTAAGAAACCCTCTCTTTCACATCTAAGGGTATTTGGATGTGATGCATATGTACATGTTCCAAAGGAGAAAAGGACCAAGTTGGATAATAAATCTGAAAGGTGCATCTTTATTGGGTATAAGGATGGTTTAAAAGGTTACAAGATTTGGAACCCGAAAACAAGGAAGGTTGTGTACAACCGAGATGTGGTGTTTAGAGAGGTGAAAGATGTTGTTAAACATGAAATCATACCAAAGGAACCTGAGAAGATAGAGTTTGAGCTAAAGGAGTATGAATCAGACTCTACAGCAGAAGAAGATTTAGAAGAGGAAGAGCCACAAACTCTAGCTTTGAGAAGATCAGTTCGAGAAAGAAGGCAACCAGAAAGGTATAGTCCATCTGCTTTCTGTTCAGGTTTTGCCTTAACTATAACTGATGATGAACCCAGAACTATCAGGGAGGCAGTAGATTCAGAGGATGGAAAACTTTGGAAGGAGGCCATGGTTGATGAAATGGCATCCTTGCACAAAAATGATGCATGGGATCTGGTGGAGTTGCCGGTTGGAAGAAAGGCCATTGGGAGCAAATGGGTGTTTAAAAAGAAGATGAATGTAGAAGGCAAGGTGGAGAAATACAAAGCTCGGTTAGTAGCAAAAGGTTATTCCCAGGTGCCGGGAATTGATTTTGGTGATATTTTTTCTCCTGTTGCCAAGGTTACTTCTATTAGATTACTTTTATCTGTTGCTGCTGCATTTGATTTTGAGATAGAACAGATGGAAGTGAAGACAACATTTCTTCACGGGGATCTAGAAGAGGAGATCTACATGAAGCAACCTGAAGGCTTTATGGTGAAGGGTAAGAAAGAACTAGTATGAAGGTTGAAGAAGTCTCTGTATGGGTTAAAACAGTCACCAAGGATGTGGTATCAGAAATTTGATACCTATATACGGGGACTTGGCTTCACCAGAAGCAAGGAGGATCACCGTGTTTATTTTAAATTAATTGGTGACCGTGTTATTTATTTGGTATTGTATGTGGATGATATGTTGTTGATTGGAAATGACAAAGAAATTATCCAAGATTTGAAGACCCAACTGTTCTCCAAATTCGACATGAAGGATCTTGGTGCCGCAAACTATATTTTGGGCATGGAAATTAAGAGAGATCGGGCAAAGAGGAAGCTCTGGTTAAACCAGAGGAAGTATGTCGAGACTATATTGCAGAGGTTCAATATGCAGGATAGTAAACCGGTGAGTGTTCCTATTCCTGTAGGTGCAAAGCTTTCTGCTAAACAGTGTCCCGAGACACAAGAAGAAGAGGAGGATATGTCCTATGTTCCATATGCAAGTGCAGTGGGTAGCCTGATGTATGCAATGGTCTGTACTAGACCAGACATTGCACATGCAGTGCGAGTATTGAGCAGGTTTATGTCAAACCCAGGGAAGGAGCATTGGACAGCAGTGAAGCGGGTTTTCAAATATTTACGTGGCACTAGTGATTATGGCTTGTGCTACTAGGGAAGACCAAGATTGGAAAGAATGTTGGACATTCGTGGTTTTGTTGATGCAAACTGGGCTGGAGATCTGGACCAAAGAAGATCTACAAGTGGGTATGTGTTTAGCCTATTTGGAGGCGCAGTCAGTTGGATGAGTAAAAGACAGTCTGTAGTGGCTCTTTCAACTACAGAGGCAGAATACATAGCAGCCACCCATGCAAGCAAGGAAGCAGTTTGGTTGCAGAGATTGTGTTCAAGTATGGGGTTGGTACAGCAAGCTATAAGGATAGACTGTGATAGCCAAAGTGCAATTTTCTTGGCTAAGAACCCTGCTTATCATTCAAAGACAAAGCATATTGATGTTCAATATCACTTTGTTAGAGATATGGTTGAGGCTAAAAGGGTGTTGTTGGTAAAGGTGGACACTTTGAAGAATGTTGCAGATGCATTGACGAAGTCTGTGAGCACTCAGAAGTTCTCTTGGTGTAGAGAAACAATGGGTGTTGAAGAATTGGCCAAATGACTAAGCTCTCATGTGGCCCCCCATGGAAAGAAAACAACAAGTGGGAGAATGTTGGGTATGTGTTATATTCTTTCCACGACTAGCCCCACGCGCTGTACATTGCGCCGGGCGCAGCAGGGGTTCACAGGGGGGGCGGCAGCCCCCCCGCGAATTTTTTTTGGGTATGCGGTCCCACTCATATGCGGACCCACCCATGTTTTGTGCATGAGTTTTCACATGGTTTTGGGGTTCGATGGTTTTCGGCCCCTGGTATTTTGTAGATCCGGTCAAGGGAACTACGGTTATGTTCTAATCCAGGGTTAATGGATTGGGGTGTATGTATGCTTCGACATGTATATATATGTGTTGTAACACTAAAAGGATCATAATGAAAAATCAAGCTGGTCGTCCCAATTTGGGATCCAGGGGAAAATCTCTGTGTTTATCTGTTTTATGTTTTATGCTCTCGCTATTGTTTATTTTCTATTATAAGATTCGTGTGTAGATAATTTTTGTTCAGGGTTAAAACCTACAGGTAGAATCACCTTTCAGAGGGAGTAGAGATCCCCTCTCAGACTCAAGGATGTCATGTTTGTTCTAGGCCTAAAGAAAAATATCATATCTATTGCAATTTTGGAAGACAGTGGTTATGATGTGATATTCAACAAAGGAAAGCCATTCCTGGGACATATAGCCACGGTACAGGTGAAGCATATCGAGGTTTGTGTGAAGAACCTATATAAGCTAAATGTGGAAGATTGTGCTACATTAAGCACTAAGGGGGATAAAGTGTAGAGTTGTGATGTCGGTGAACTTTGGCACAAAATACTTGGTCATTTGGATCATGGCACCTTGAAGATTATATAGCAAATAACCATTGGCCTCCCTAAAGGATCACTTGAGTAGCAGGATGTATTCAAAGGATGTACATTGGGGAAGTAACAAAATCCACATTCCATGATCGGAACAACAAAGCACTTGCAAACCTAGAAAGGATCCACTCTAATGTTTGTGGATCTTTCTCGATAGCCTCCACTACCAAACACACATATTTTTTAATTTTTATTGATGACTTCTCATGGAAGTGTTGGATCTTCTTCATGCAGAAGAACGATGAGACATTCCTTAAGTTCATAGAATTCAAGGGACTGGCGAAGAAAGAAAATGATAAGAAGGTGAAGGCTCTCAGAAGCGACAATGGAGGTGAGTACGTGTCGAATGAATTTAAAATTTTTTGTGGGAAAGAAGGAATTTTGTGATAGTTGAAAACACCCCACAACCCATAAAAAAATGGGGTGGCTGAGAGAAATAATTGTAGCATTATGGGAGCAACAAGTGTGATGTTTCATGACCAAGGCCTACCTATGTATTTGTGGGATGAGACATGCAACACAATAGTCTATTTGTAGAAACATAGTCCTCATCGGATTCTTAGCATGATTACACCAGAGGATCCTTTCTCGGGGAGAAATTCGGAAGTGTTGCACTTCAGGATTTTTGGAGCCTTTGTTGATTGCTATGTCTCCAAATAATCAAGGATAAATATTGAGCTGATCACATAATTGCTGGTATTTGTGGGTTACATAGAAACTCCCCATAACTATCGTGTGTACTTGCCTTCTCTCAGAATGACAGTTATGCAAAGGAATGTAACGTTTTATGATGAGCTTGTGATGTGGTTCTCTCTTGAGAGGGAGCTTTAGATCCCACCAGAAGAGGAGATTTCAGCTCCAAAGAAGGAGACTCCAGAAGTTGTGGAGCAACCACAAATGAGGAGCAGAGAGTGGAGACATTCACTCAACTAAAACCATCCAGAGAAGGCAAAAAAAAAACCAGGGAATTCGATAGACTTGTGCAGGATGCGAGGGAGAATATGGTAGCTCCTTAAAATTTGTGTAGGAAAAGGAGGTCACTTGAGAGGTACACTAGCTACATGGCTCTTATGACTGAGCTTATAGAGACTGATCCATCCTATTTCGAGAAGAAGTAGAGAAACCTATATGGTTTGATGCAATGGAGGAGGAATATGAATACATTGTAAATAATAGTGTTTGGGAAGTGGCCCCAAGACCAAAAAATAGATCAATAGTGGATTCAATATGGATCTTCAAGGTGAAGCATGAAGCCAATGGAAGCATAGAAAAGTATAAGGCCAGATTTGTGGCCAAGAGGTAATCTCAAGTTGAGGGAATTTCATATGAGGAGACCTTTGCTCCTGTATATAGATTATAATATCGTACATCTTAATCTATTATTTGAAAAAAAGATAAAAAATTGATTTAAGGATATAAACATAGGGGAAACCATGAAACTTCATTTACACTTTTAGGAGTTTGATTCATCCACAAAAATTGACTCTTTTCTATTGCTTGGAGAGCATATTGGTTCTAGAGGAAGGACCAAATGGTTTTCAATTTGATTCAAACACTTGTAAAAGTTTTTCATATAGACTTGCCTCATTATGATTTCGTAACATGTGATCTAGAAGAAGTTTTAAATACTTATATATGTCAATTCTATATATCTATTGATGTTTGGTGTGCCTAATTTCTAGCACCTTGTTTGTTACCTCCTCAACTGCTTCAAAATTTTTTAAACACCCATGCTCGCCTACTATGCAACATTTTTCCTTTATGATTTCATCTTGTATGTCATTTAGCATATTAGACAGACACAATTTTGTGGAAATTTATACTCTTTGTTGGGCTTGAGATCTGACTTGTTTGTCATGATATGCTACTCCTTGTTAACTCCTAGCTCATTGTAGGGACATCATAAGCATGAATTGGGAATAAATATAATTTCCATAGTGGAATAAATATAATTTCCATAGTTAAGATTATTTTTTTGGGAGAAATGAATACCATGCCATATATTATGTCTCTAGCTTTGGGGCTCTAGAATATCGATGGACTTTCAACATAGTTCTAAATGTTAGGGAAGAACTTGATAGTGCTGATAGTTCTCCTAATGTTTTGATGTAACTTTCAATGCTTTCTATGGTCACATGTATGGTCACATGGGTGGCACTCATAATAGTTAAAATAAAGAGTTTTTCATAAAAGATACTATAAAAGAAACAAAGAAATTATAAGTTACATAATTAAAGTTATTTTCAGCACAAAGTTTCTTCAAGGGGGTAGTATTGAATGCCACAGAATATTAAGTAATATAATAATAATAAAATAATATATGAAAAAAATTTGAAGTAGAATAGAAAGGAAATAAAAAATGATAATGATGATGATGACGACGACGACAATGACTTATGTAATAAGAGAGAAAACATTAACGTTAATGTAGGTTTATGTGAAAGGAAAATGTTAAGACAAAGGAACAATTATGTAATGATAGGTGGATCATAGGGGTTGGGTTCCTTATCATCAATGTATTATATATAAGAAAGGAGAAGAAGGAGTAGATGGCATCACTTGTGCTTGTGTAATTGAGGACAAGGCTAAGAAGAGACAACATAATAATGGATTTATGGCTCATACCTGACTTGTTATTGAAATATTTGGTGCAACAAGGTATATGCTAAGTGAAGAGTAGAATTCCAAATATTTCTTGCAATAAACAATATTGAGTGAATAGAATGTCATATCTACATAGACCTTTGCGAAAGGACTCTATTCTATGTGACGATAGAGTAAATCATTTTTTTTATTGGAAATAATTAAAAAGCTTTCATGGTATAATTTAATTATAAATATTTAAAAAATTAGTTGTTTACAATCAATTTTATAAAGGGCTATGACCTTCTTATTTTTTTTTGCTGAAATTTTAAATATTGAGATAGAAATTTGTAACGAGAATATAACGACCTCAGTTCCTTGTGAATTCTATAAGTATTTGTTGTTAGCTCCCTGTAATTTCAGCAGATTGGTGAGACCAAAACTGCAGAGAGAACACTTGAACCACTTTGGGATTCTAGGATCTAGCCCTCCTGAATCTAGAAAGGGATCTCTCTTTAAGTGCAAAGATTGATTTATCTTTAAGGCTTTTATGTGTGATATTAGGCTAGTTATTAAGAAAGAGGTTTTTGTTTGTTTTGGTTGGGAAAAGATATGTGAAGGTGAAGGAAGTCTAAATGAAGGGTGAAGGTGAATGAAAGTGAAAATTGATTCAGCTAAGAAGATAGGCAAGTAGCAGGTTTAATACATTGGGCTATGGAGTCATAGTAGGATTTTAATTGAAACAACAAGGTTCAAGAGTGGTCCATGGGGCAAGTCATATATATCTAAGGATCTCTTTAAAGCTGATTTTATGGAATGGAATGTAACAATAAGAAGGGGAATTTAACAAATGAAGAACAAAGAGCAGCCTTAGATCAAGTAAGTACTTTGAAACATCCTACTTTTGGCATACACTTAAGAAAGACATAAAAGTAATCTAAGATTAGGTAAGTACTTTGAAACTAGCCTGCTTTTGATTCACCTTCAATAGAAAAAATTTAAAACACGAAAAATAATAGCTTAAGATCATGTAAGGACTTTGAACCTATCTTGCTTTCAGCATATTCTAAGGGAAACTTTTCAAAGCAACTATTGGAGAACAAACTAGAGGACAGGGCTCACCATAGACTTCCCTAGCTCTACTTTACTTAGCAAACTTATCAAGACAACGCATAAGATAACAAAGAATAGTATAAGATCAGGTAAGGACTTTGAACCTAGCCCGCTTTCAACATAGTCTTAGGGAAACTTTCAGACAACTTTTGGAGATAAAACTAGAGGACAGGGCTCACCATAGACTTCCCTAGTTCAACTTTACTTGGCAGAAACTGAAAATAGCATTCAAGAACAATGTTTAAAGTAGACTGTAGGACGAGGGAGTGCCAACATCCCTAACTACTTGAACTGTATTGAATCATTCTTAAATACACAATTTTGGAAGAAAACATGTAGATAAATCTTATCAGTAAGAGTAGGGTACCTTTGACAGTAAATCATAACTCTATAATTGTTGTTATTTATAAGAGAAGATGGAAAGAATGGAAACAGAAATAAAATAACAAGTTACAATAAGAAAAACATCACCGTTGACATAGACCAGGATCCCATAAATCAACTTGTATTTGATGCTTAAAACCAGTTACAATCTTCAAGTCCAGTGCGTCTCTACAGCTTCAGACTTTTCATCTAAACTTAGGTATCTTCAATTACAAACAGAGCTTACAGAAACTTCAGTAAAATATTTACAGGCAACAGATATTCAGTGACCAACATTATCTCATCTTCTACAGAAGTATTTATAGAAGAAATGAGGAGGTGGGATGGGATAAAAGATCTTCTAGGTTCAATTAATACCGTTTAATGCTTCACGGCTTTTGAGGGGCTCAATGGAGAAGGTTTCTGATATTTCCTCTGTATTAATTGGTTTACATTAAGTATTAATCTTGCTGGGAAGATTTTTTTGACTTTAAGGCTCTTTGTTATTTTGGTAATAACTCTGCTGACAATTTACAATAAGTTCTTCTGGTCGAATTAACTGTTCAGTTGTATTGATGCAAATATCTTCTGTTCTGGCAGTAACTAGGCCTCCTTTGAATGCTTTGAGGCTGCAAGTGGATTTTGGTAGCTAGAGAGGATTCAATTAGCCTCTGATGTGGCAGTGGAGGCTTCTCTGACTGATAGGTATTATTGATTTTCTTTAAACACTGTTAATTTGCTTTAATTCTGTGTGTTAGGCTTAATTAGGCCTAAATTTTGTCTTTTGTTCTTCACACTGTGTTTTTGAATGGATTAGGCTTTAAATAGTCGATTTATCACCATAATCCCTCAAAAATAAATAAACAATCTTCAATTCTTCATCTCTGCTGTGATTGGATGCTTTAAAACATATTCTCTCTGTTTGATTAAATTTTTCTGTGTCTTGTTGATGTGCAGGCGTACAGAGGGTTTTAAAATGGCATCAGTGCTCATGAGGGATTGATGAAACATGGTGTTGAACCCTGTAGAATGATATTATTGATGTATAAAGGCCTGGGGGATCATCATCCCCGACCTTCAATTTTCTTTAAAAATAATTGAAAAACCTTTAAAACCTACACAATCAAAGAAAAATTAGATAAAATCCTGCGTATTTGGGTTTAGACTGCTTTGGAGGCCGAGGTTAGATCACAGCCGTTGGATGAAAGCATCCAACGATGAGGATTTCTCGATGAGGTCAGATGGGAGGCAGTTTGAAAAAATGGTGGGGAGATTAAGTCAGATCCGTTGATCCGCGGAGATCAACGGTTAAGATCATTCGTGAATATATAAAGTGGAGGAGCCACTTTTTAATAAAATGGAAGAAATTATAAAGAAAAGAGGTCGAAAACCTTAATCGGCAGCGAAAAAGGCATAGAGGAAATTTGGAGTTTCTTGAAGGATTCTGGGCCGTCGGATTAGATCGGCCACAGAGATCAACATTGGAGGTTGATCGATGAAGTCCCTTGGAGGATGAGTGGAGGGTGATGAACTAAGAGCCAAATTAAACTAGGACCGTTGATATGAAGAGATCAACAGTGGAGATTAATCATGAGAAAATGCAATGGGAATGGGAAGGGTGGTTTCGGCTAAAGAAACTAGTGGTTTTGCGCAAAAAAATGGAGGAAAGGTGGTTTTACCTTTTTGAACGCGATATGCATCACTGGCCGACACGTGGCTTTTTAAAACCGCCTACGTCGCGTAATTTTGGATCATTAATCTTTGGGCTAAAAATCACGCGAAACTGCATGTCGGCCATCAGATCTGGGGTCTTAGATCAGACGGTCATGGAGAGAGTGCGATGGAGAATGGATGCACGAGCGATAAGACGTGGGGAAGAGTCTGAGCAGTTTTGATCTGGACTGTCAGATCAAGGAATGAACGACGAATATTTGATCTAGAGAAAGGTAGGACCCAAAGGATTTGGGCCTATCAGGCTGAATCTGGACCGTTAGATGAAACAGATCAACGGCTCAAATTTGATCTTTGGGTTAATGAAATAAAATATGAGGCGAGGGTTAAGCGGAGATGGGTCAATGCGGGCTGTTGATCTGCAGAGATCAACGACTGAGATTTCCCCAAAAAACTTTATAAAGTGGGGTTTCATGAAATTAACAAAGGGTGCGAGGGTTGATCTAGACTGTCAGATCTTATGCAATGGATGATCCAGATTCAATCGGGGGTCACTAATCGGCGGGGGAGAGAGGAACGACACAAATGAAAATTTCCGATGCGATTGAATGCGGGTTGTCGATCTTTAGAGAGATCAACGGTCGGGAATAGCTCTGTGGTTTTTAATGTCGGAGGCTGTGGCAGAGGGCGAATCAACGTGGACCGTCGGATCTGAGAACGGAGAAATAGATCGATGGTAGGGAATCCATCGGAAGATTTCCAATCGGAGGAGAGAAAATAAAATATTCAAATGCATCCAATGAAATCTCCGATGCGAGATCCCGAAGACCGTTTGATCGTTTTTAGATCAATGGTTGATATTTTATCAAGCAATAAACTGTCGGGACTTATACAATATAGGAAAAGTGGGTTTTTAAAGAAATACAAAGGAAAATTTGTTATCGGGGAGGGGTTTTATATAATGTTTAGCGCGAAATTGAGGGGCTCGGGGTTTTGTGAAGGAAAGCGGAGAAATCGGGGGTTATATACAAAAGGAGCCAATTGCAATCGGGAAATTCTAAAAGCGAGAGGCATCATAATACAAGGAATGCCTGATTGCGATAAGCGCTTGGGACCTTAACGCTTGGTTCCAGTGCCAAGTCGCATGGTGGGGAAGTGGTTGAGGGCTTAGCCCAAAAGGGGCTTAGGCCTAGTGTAAAAAAGTGGGTTTTTTGTGATTTTTCAAGGATTTTCAAAGAATTTGAAAGCTTCTGATAAGGAAAAAAAGGAGTTTTAAACCTTATCAAAGGGGTTTTTATGAAAGGAAATGGGAAAAAATGAGGAAAAAGGAGGATTTTAATGGGGAAAAGGGAATAAAAAGGAGGTTAATCTTTGAGTGGAAGAAGGGGTAAAAATGAAGGGGAAAATGGGTTTTTGAAATCTTTTCTTCATGAAAACAGCAGATCTTCAGAATTGAGAGGGAAACAGTAGCGAAGATTAACTCAAGGATAAGTCATCTTCATAAGACTTTAAGCACCAAAATTTTTGGGAATAAAATTGTTTCTTGAAGGCTTCAAAAATGATTTAGCCACCATTTGATATGGAAATTTTATAGGTGGCTAACAGTGGCTCCACATGGGGATGGTGCCTTCTTGAAGGCATCAAGAACTTCAGACTTGCATTCTCTGGGGGGCTGATCAATGCCTCATCCATTGGGCTGCAAATTTCTTCACTTGATGATTCTTCTATTCTCGATAATGTTAGCAAATGCCATGAAACGCAATGGAATCCCCATCAAACAAGGTTTCTACCCACCTAACCCACCGATTCAACATTTTTTTCTTCTTTCAAAGTGCATTTGGATTGGAAAACTCTTTTACAAACATTTTATTCTTTTAAAAGCAAAACTAATCTAAGTCTACTTATTATTTCTCCATGAACTCACTAAATAATATTTGTAATTTCCTATCAACTGTTTATCATAGGATTAAACCCATTCACATTTTTATTCTCTAACTTCTAAAACAAGAAATTTAAAAAGCAGCCAAGTTAGGATTGAATAGTCTAACTTGTTGCCGATCTATGGCATAAAAACAAGCTGCACATAGATTATCATTTGCATAAGATTAAATCAAAATGGCGAAGGATTAAGATCTGAAAGTTTTAAGCACATCCTTCTCTTTTCTTCAGCTCTGTTTTTGAGTTTGTTTGAGCTATTTTTCTTTGTTCTTTGGTTCATGTTTTGGGCTTATTAGAACTAGTTCACTTCTGTTTTTGACTCATGATTTCAATAGATTAGATTCATTCTTTCTTTTTGAATCTTAGGTTCATATTTTGAGTTTGTTTGAACCTTTACTTTTCTATCCTAATCTACCTAACTGATAAGCCAAGATTAAGCTATTTGGAAAATCCAATTTTACTAATCTATCAGCAGTAAATTTAAAACTAATTAGTCATGATTAGGCTGTATGACTAACTAGGAGTGTGTTTTTCAAGAGTGGCATTTGAGCTTGCATATTTTCATACTTTGTTTCTCTTTTTTGGTATGGGGTTTTACCTTTATTGTTTTTACAATATGCCCTCTTTTCTCCTTATATTGTTTTTGTATTTTTTCATTTTATAACTTTGAATGCAATGATGGGTGAAATATTTATAATGAGAAAAAGATAAAAAGGATTCCAAACATGATCGGATTTAAGAGAAATGTCCTGCCATTGACAGGACCCCAAACAGTTAAGCTTCATTAAATTCCAGCAAGAAATCATCATTGTTACCAGCAGTAGAATGAATGAGATAAGGGCCAAGCCATAAGTTATCAAATTTCCCATGCTTGCCCTTGTCTTCTCTCCTTGAGTCCCACTTTAACACTTTGTCCCCAATGTTGAAATTTCTGGCCTTTGTTCTTCTATCAAAAAGCTTCTTGATGCTCTCTTGCTTTTGTAATGCTCTGTTGTAGACCTCCTCTCTGGTTTGTTGAAGATGTATAGTATGATTAATCCTTCTGATCATGTCAATGTATTCAGACTGCACTTCTTGGATCAACTTCATAACTGGCACACCAAGGTTGGTTGGAAAAATTGCATCTATTCCATACACAAGCTGGTAGGGTGACATTCCAGTAGATTTCTTGAGTGTTAATCTATCAGCCCAGAGTGCATGTACTAGCTTTGTGTGCCAAGACTTCTTGTTGTCCTCCAACAACTTCTTGATTATGTTCACCAAATTTTTTTTTGAGGATTCTACTAGCCCATTACCTTGAGGGTAATAAGCAGTAGAATGACCCAATGTAATTTGATATTTGTGATAGAATTCCACCATATTCTTGGATCCAAATGCTGCAGCATTATCAGTAATGATCTTTCTAGGACAACCAAATCTAGAGAGGATATGAGTCTCAATGAATTTTATGATGACAGAGTCATTGGCTTGTCTAGAAGGGATGGCTTCTATCCATTTGGTAAAATAGTTTGTTGCAGTGAGAATCCATCTATGTTGGGTAGATGATGGTGGATGGATTTATCATATGAATTCAAGTCCACGCTGTTGAAAAGGAGCTTCAATAGTGATTGGATGCAGAGGTAAGGGAAGTAATTTTCTTTTGCCTTCAAAGAGTTGGCATTTATGACAGGAAATTATCATCTTGTGTACATCTAGAAAGAGGGTGGGCCAACGGTAACCAACTCTAAGGATTTTGTTGGTTTTTGTCTTCTAGTAGAGGTGGCCTCCACATTCTCCTTCATGGAACTCGTGCTTAACCTTCTCTGCATCATTCTTAGGAAAACATTTAAGCAATATCCCACTTGCATTTTTACAATAAAGAGATTTATCTACAATGCAGTAGTTTATAGCTTTTAACTTTAAAAACCTTGCCTTTGTTTTTTTCAAACCAGGAGGTGTATTAAAATTAAGCAAAAAATATAGAATATCAGCATACCAAGAGGAATTCATAAAATGGTCTTCAATAATGGGAGTTGATAGTTCCTCTTGTTCATCTAAATCATTTATCATATTTATATCAAGAACTTCAAAATTTGATTCAACCATTAATTTAGCTAGACCTTGGCCTTTAATGAGCTTAGTGGGCTTGATTTCTAAATCATATTCAAGTATCACAGCTATCCACTTACGTCTCTTACCATCTGGGTCATGTGTTAGAATTCCTTTCACAACTGAATTTGGAACAAAGGCAATGATGTGGGAGTGCAAAGTGTAAACTCTGAAGTCTTTTAAGGATTTGACTAAGGCAAAGGATTGTTTTTCCATAATTTTGTACTTTTGAGGAGCATCTCTCAATGCCTTGCTAAAGAATGCAATTGGCTACTCTCGTCCCTGTGGATTTTTCTGCAATAGGACAACAGCTATTGTATGTTTTGATGCAAATGAAAAAATCTAAAAATCTTTTGAAAAATCAAGGCTTATTAGAACTAGTGTTTTGGTTAAAGCTTGTTTTACCAGTTCAAAATATTTCTTTGCTTCTAAGGTCCACTTAACCTCTTGTTCCTTTTTTCAGCATGTTTGTAATGTTTCTAAGGAGCTCAGCTAAGTTGGGTATGAACCTTCTCAAGAAATTAATATTTCCAATGAAATATTGAAGTTCCTTGATGTTTCTAGGATGGGTGATTTGCAATATAGCCTCAACCCACTTTGGGTCTATCTTTATTCCCTCTTCTGATATGATGTGCCCAAGAAGTTTAATTTCTTGGAGACCAAATAGTGTTTTCTATGGATTTAAAGATATCCCAAAATTTCTGCATTTCTCGAATACTTTTCTCAAGTGTTCTAAGTGCTCTTCATCTATCTTGGAAAAAATAGTGACATCATCAAGGTAAATAATTATGAAGTAGCCCAATTCTTTCGAGAATGCAATGTCCATGGCTCTCTGAAAAGTAGCACCAACATTCATTAAACCAAAGGGCATTTTCACATACATGAAAGTTGTAGAAATTTGAATAACTGATATATTATTCATCGAGATTCTCCTGATCACACAATATTTTAGCTTCATGCACAATACAAAATCTCTTCTACCATTGATCATTACATGCGGAAATAAAATCAATTGGATGCGCACATTAAAACCATAAACAATCACACATATGAACACAGTATTTCATGGGAAAGCATAAAGCTGAAAACCCCAACTATATGTATATTATATGTCATATATATCATGTAACAATCATTATAAAAAGCTCCTCACAAGCTTTCAATACAATCTCCAATTGCTACACACTAATCAGGCTAGATCTAGCAAAACACATGCTCCAATCTCTGCCACCTAATAGCCTGCCTCTATTGCATAATCAATGATGTAGAATGGCTCATAAATAACTTCAAACCACCTGGCTTGTACTGCACAATCCTTATTGGCTTCTCCAATCACTGGTTGTTGCAAATATGCTGTGATCATAGTCACAAGCGATAGTTAATATCTTTGCTCTTTAGCCTATTTACCTTACGGTCTCACGAGTGAAACTATCCATGCACAGTAGTTAACTGATGTATTATTTAGTTGATTAATGAGTTAATAATTAGTGAATTAATTAATAATTAATTCACACCACTCTCACTAGTGTATCAATAATTTAGACTAGATACAACTAGCTCAACTATGTTTAACTCAGTTAAACTGAACACAACTCCATCAACTACCTCAATAACTCCACCAAACTCTGTCACATGAGTTCTAACTGAAGTATCCATGAAATAGCTCCACTTAACCCTCAGGAATAGTGTAATTCCTTCTGTCAGCTCCAGTGCCACATCTGTGCACTTAACTGAAGTGCTCCAAGGGAATAAGATAATGTTTATAGTCCAAATATTATTAAGAGCTAATAATATTCGACATGTCTATTTTTAGACTAGCAATCTAAAAATAGATTCCGCCGAATATGTCTAAATATAAGTCCATATATTTTTCCCGACTTGACCAACCATCCACAAATAGCATCTTGCAACTCATAGAACATGATCCATATGTCTAAAAATAGACATAGTCTAAAAATAGACATAGTCTAAAAATAGACTTTGCGCCAAAAATAGCCTGCGGGCCCACTTAGTGAAGGCGACTTCTTTCCACTAATCTCATCATCTTGTTGCAATCTCAACACTCCCTCTGAACAAGATAAGGATTATCTTCCACCCCTATCCTGCCTCCGTGGTATTCAAATTTGGTCCTGGTGAGCGCCTTCATCAAGATATCAACATCCTGATCCTCCGTGGGAATGTATGAAAGTAACATGATATTTCGCTGCACACAATCTCTGATATGATGATACTGATTCGTGAAGCCATGCCGCCTCAACTCATCCTCCTGTCTGTACCATGATCCATATCCCGATGTGCCTCTGAGATATCTCAATACGTGCTTGCCTGCCTTCCAGTAGAGCTTGGTAGGCTTAACCATAGCTTGTGAAAGCTGGTTAACAGCATAGCATATGTTGGGCCGTGTATTGGCCAGATACATAAGCGACCCCACCAACTGTTGATAAACAGTGGCATCCACTACCTCCACTGAAGTAGCATCCTCCTTCCTCCATCCACCAGGAAGAGGAGTATCAACAGGCTTGCAGCCATGCATGTTGAACTTCTCCAGTATCTCCCGGGCATACTTGCCTTGAGAAACAAACATTCCATCACTGCGTTGCCAAATTTCCAATCCTAGGAAATAATTAAGGAGGCCCAAGTCCTTCATCTCAAACTCTTTTGCAAGATCATCCTTGCATGAGTGTATCAACAATTCATCACCCGTCAAATTAAAATCATCTACATAAAGTACAATGATCAGCAACTTACCCTCCACCACAATCTGGTATAGGTTCCGATCTGCCTCACTCTTGGAGAATCCAAGTCCGGTGAAATAATTGTCTATCTGTGTGTACCAAGCCCGAGGTGCTTGTTTCAACCCATACAATGCTCTCTTGAGCCTGCACACATGCGACTCGCTACTGAAGATATCGAAACCTTTGGGCTGCTCTATGTACACCTCCTCCTCAATGACTTCGTTGAGGAACACAGTCTTCACATCCATCTAATGAATGTGCCACCCCATCTGCGCTTAGAGAGCAAGAATCGTCCGTATGGAAGAATACCTTGTGACAGGTGCAAAGGTTTCCTCATAATCGATCCCCTCAATCTGTGAGAAGCCTCAGGAAACAAATCTTGCCTTCTACTTCTCCACACTCCAGTCAGCTGCCTGCTTCACTGTGTAGATCCATCTCGAACCCACCACTGATTTCCCTTCCGGCCTTGGGAAAATATCCTGTGCACTATTTCTGACAATCGAATCATACTCTTCCACCATGGAATATACCCATGCAAGATCCTCCACAGCTTCCTCAAAAGAGGATGGCTCTGTCAAGATACACTTGCTCATAAGAGCCATGTATCCAGTATACCGGTCAAGTGACTATCTCTGTCTGCGCTATGATGTAGGTGCTCCTACAATCCTCTCTGCATCTTGAGCCAGTCGCTAAGCTTTTGTAGTGCGCTTCCGCCCTCTGATGGTTGGCGTTGCATGAGTGGTCTCTTCCACTCCATGAACCTCCTCTTGTGGCTGATCCACATCCTGAGGCTCATCCTTAGTAACTAATAGCTCCTCATCTGCATGAAAGTGTAGCTCCCTCTCAAGCGAACACTTCATGGCTTTCTCCTCATGAAATTTGATATCCCGTCGCACAACAGTCTCGCGACTGTTTGGCTAATACACACGATAGTTGTGGGGTGTATCAGTGTACCCCAAAAATATCTCAACCTCTGCAGTTGGCTCCAATTTCTTCTTGGAATCCTTTGTCACATGAATGTAAACAGGTGAACCAAAAATCCTCAAATGGGAAATATCAGGCTTCTTACCAGAAAACGCCTCCTCGGGTGTACTCATGCCAAGTATCTTGTGAAGAAAACGATTCTGCACATATACTGCAGTATTGCATGCCTCAGCCCACAAGTGTATGGGAAGGCCCTGATCATGCAACATCGCATGTGCATCACGCACGTTCGTTCTATTCTTTCACTCAACAACCCCATTCTGCTGTGGGTTATGAGGTGCTATGAGCTCTCTTAGAATTCCTTCTGCGCTGCAAAATTCCTTGAACTCGCCAGAGATTAATTCACCACCATTGTCACTCCTATGAGCCTTCACCTTCTTCCCCGATTCTTTCTCAACCAGTGCCTTGAACTCACAGAACTTTGATTATGTCTCACTCTTCTTCTGCATGAAGAACATCCAGCACTTTTGAGAAAAATAATCAACAAATATCACATAGTACATTTACTTTGCTGTCGAAGCTACTGAGAAAGGTCCACACACGTCTGTGTGAATTCTCTCAAGGATCGTCATGGCACGACTATCCTTCTCGTGAAAGGTGGCTTTCACAAATTTTCCTAAGGTACATCCCTTGCACTGATCTGACTGTGCAAGAGTACCCATAGGAATCCCAGTAGAAATCTGCTGCATTATCTTCAAAGCTCCATGGTGAAGGTGGCCCAATCTCCGGTGCCACAGCTCGCCATCATCCTGGCTCACCACTCCTTCTGCCTTGCCTGCCATTGTTGCGCAACCATCTACCTGCAATTGATAAAGGTTCTTAACTCGAACCCCTATCCTCTGGGTCTCAACAGTTGCCTTATTTCATAGGAAAGCCTTTCCCTCGCTAAAGACAACATCATATCCCTTGTCTTCTAACATCGCCACAGAGATCAAATTCTTCCTCAATCCTGGAACATGCATCACTTCCTTCAATACGAAGGGTTTACCAAAATCCCTCTCAAAGGAAATGGTACCGATACTAGTTGCACTATATCTACCATCATCACCCATCTCGATGTGCACTCCAAGATATTTCTCATCCAGATCAGTAAACAAATCTTTATCTCATGTCATGTGAAAAGATGCACCACTGTCAAGAAACCACACTGAACCCATCACACTTGAGACCAAGCATGCGATCAGTGAAAAGTCCATCTCAAACTGCAAGGCTAAGGCCTCTCCAGTTGCAGATCCAACAGCCTGCTTATTTTTCTTCTTTTGTGGACAACTAGTGGCGTAATGTCCGTGTTGGTGACAGTGAAAGCACTTCACCTTGGACATGCCCTGGTTCTTGCCTTTCGCACCGGATTGAGAAGAATGCTTCTTGCTCTTCCCCTTCTTTGCTTTGGTAGCCAAAGCATAATTTTCTTCATCAGAGTTCTTTGATGAAGATCCATCCCTGGTACTTCTCCTTATCTCCTCTTGCATAATATCCGACCAAAGTCGCTCCCATCCTAGCAATTTCTCCCGACCATTGACAGAGTCCTGATAGGAATGCCAACTCTTTAGAAGCCCAAGGAGAGCCAAGCTCACCAAGTCCTTGTCATCAACAGTAACCCCCACACTTCCCAGCTCATCCCTACATTGGATGAACTTCGTGAGGTACTTGGGCATACTGTCGCCTTTCTCCATTTTTATGTTCCCGAGTTTATCCTTGAGCGCCAACTTCCTCTGGTCGCTCTTGCTTTGAAATAAATATGTCAAAGATTTCCACATCAAGAATGGAGAAGCCTTACCATGAAGGTTGGACACTATGTGATCCTTCACACCTTCCAACAAAATCCTTCAACACTTTGCTCTCTTCTTTTGCCATGTGTCAAGTACGGCAGCATCACTAGAAGTAGGTTTTGGAATTTCTGCATCTATGAACTCCTTCAAGCCATTGTCATCTAGCACCACCTCCATCCTGTCCTTCCATGAAATATAATTCGAGCTGCCCTCAAGGGCATACTCCAATCGAAATCCGTTGAAAGACATCTCAACTTTGACACCAAGAAAACACTACTGCAAATTCGAATTCCACCAGCACAAAACTCAACCGCTTCAATGTTTTGCAATTGCTCCAATGATCAATATCGCTCTGATACCATGTAGAAATTTGAATAACTGATATATTATTCATTGATATTCTCCTGATCACACACTATTTTAGCTTCATGCACAATACATAATCTCTTCTACCATTGATCATTACATGCAGAAATAAAATCAATTGCATGCGCACATTAAAACCATAAACAATCACACATATGAACAAAGTATTTCATGGGAAAGCTTCAAGCTGAAAAAACCAACTATCTGTATATTATATGTCATAGAGATCATGTAAAAATCATTGTAAAAAGCTCCTCACAAGCTCTCACAAGCTCTCATCACAACCTCCAATTGCTACACACTAATCAAGCTAGATCTAGCAAAACACATGCTCCAATATCTGCCACCTGATAGCCAGCCTCTATTGCGTAATCAATGCTTTAGAATGGATCATAAATAACTTCGAACCACCTGGCTTGTACTGCGCAATCCTAATTGGCTTCTCCAATCACTGGTTGTTGCAAATATGCAACAGTATAGTCACAACTGATAGTTAACTTGCTCTTTCACCTATCTCTGCACTGGTCTCCACTGAAACTGTCCATGCACTGAAGTTAACTGATATATTCTTTAGTTGATTAATGAGTTTATAATTAGTGAATTAATTAATAATAAATTCACACCACTCTCACTAGTGTATCAATCAGTTAGACTAAATACAACTAGCTCAACTATGTTTAGATTAGTTAAACTGAACACAACTCCATTAACTTCCTCAATCAACTCCACCAAACTCTCTCACATGAGTTCTAACTGAAGTATCCATGCAATAGCTCCACTTAACCCTTAGGAATAACATAATTCCTTCTGTCAGCTCCTGTGCCACATCTGTGCACTTAACTGAAGTGCTCCAAGAGAATAAGATAATGTTTATAGTCCAAATATTATTAAGAGCTAATAATATTCGACATATCTCTTTTTAGACTGGCAATCTAAAAATAGATTCCGCCCAGTATGTCTAAAAATATAAGTCCATATATTTTTCCCGAATTGATCAACCATGCACAAATAGCATCCTGCAACTCATAGAACATGATCCATATTTCTAAAAATAGACATAGTCTAAAAATAGACTTTGTGCCAAAAATAGCCTGCGGGCCCACTTAGTGAAGGCGACTTCTTTCCACTAAGCTCATCATCTTGTTGCAATCTCAACAAAAGTGCCCCAAGGTGTAGTAAAAGCTATCTTGAGTTGATCATTAGGATGTACTAAAATCTGATCGTATCCTGAGTAGCCATCTAGCAAAGAAATTCTTTTGGAACCAACTACCCTTTGTAAAATATGGTCCATCTTGGGTAAAGGGTAGTTTTCCTTCAATGAGGCTTTGCTTAAGTCTCTAAAGTCAATAAAAAGCCTAATTTCTCCTGTTTTCTTCCTAATTGACACTATATTAGACACCCATTCTGAATATCTAATAGGAACAATAATACCAGCTTCATACATTTTCTTGATTTCCTTCTCGACCAAAGATAACTGAAAAGGGTTTATTATGCGCAGTTTTTGTTTAAATGGCTTTTGGTTTTCCTTGAGAGGTATATTGTGCTGAATTACTTCAGTGTCATAGGATTTTAGATCCTCATAACTCCACACAAAAACATCAGAAAATTCTTTAAACAACTCTATGTATTTCAGTTTGATGTGAGCTGGTAAAGTTTTAGACAGCTTGATCATTTTTGGTTTTAGTTCACTGCCTATATTACACTCTTCAACCTCAGATTCAACAGGCTCCATTTTTGGCTTCTTGGCCACATCGTTGAAATCAAACAACTCTTCTAAAGGGACCAGTCCCTTTGGCAAACCTTCATTGTTAGAGTGCAGAGTTTCTAAGTCTTCCTTTTCTAACTCTACAAAAATTTCTATTATGTTTTCAAGTTTGTTAGATAGTAGATTTACATGAGCCATCTCTAGAGACTCTTCTTTTTTATCAAGTAGATTTTCTTCACTAGGGAAGTCTGTTTCATAGTTTGAATCTGAACTTGGTAGTTCAAATTCATTTCTGGACTGTAGGAAGTCCTCTATTTGTTTGTCTCCATCAAACACTTGCCAAAATTTCTCGTTATCAGGAACAACTGGTCTGAATTTAATTTGAGTTGTGCATTTTTTGGTTTCATAAGGAGTTAGGTATGTCCTAGCAGCAAAAGCCAAACTGTTAGCTTGAATATTTTCGTTTCTTGGGACAAAAATTAGTTTAAATTCCTCAAATGTTTTCAATAAATCCATGACATCGTTTCGATATGCTCTAAGTCTGGGATTTTTCGTAGTATATTCCCCATTCACTTTCCTAACTATTAGTTCAGAATCACCATGAACCTTTATTCTTTTGGCCCCTAATTTCTTCAATAAATACAGGGCTAAAAGAAGGGCTTCATACTCAGCTATGTTATTGGTGCACTGAAATTTTAATTTGCAAGAATGCCCTTCAGTATGATTGTTCATTGTATTGCGAAGCGACACTCCCACACCTGCATCACTCTTAGTACAAGATCCATCAAAGTGCATACTCCAGAGAGGACTAGTTTCAGTTTCATCAGTTTGGTCACTATCCTCTTTAACTAGCATGCTTTCGGATTGTTCTTAAAGATCAACACTTTGTTGAATTTGTTTTAATTCCTCAGGTTTTTCATGTGTTGAGGACTGCTTTCTTGACTCTCAAGGTTTAAAAGAAATGGATGAACGATTTGTAGCTCTAGACCCATGTTTTGTTTGCTGTAGTTTTCTGGTTTAGAAAACTGTTTTGACAGTTCTGTCTCATCTTCCTCCTCCTCTGTATCTTCCATTAAATCAGTTAAGGTCACTTGTTCAGTGAGTGTTTCATCATTGAAAAGGATAAATGAGTCAAGGCCTATGTTTACAGAATAAAGAGGAGAGTTCTGTGGTCTCTCTTGGCTAGTAACCATGTATTGCATATGGGACTCCCTGTAAAGTCTTCTCGTTTGATGAAAAATAGGGATGGTCACGTAGGTCATACCCATCTGCATAGTTCCTTGTAACTTAGCTCCCCAAGATCTTGATAACAACATACCATATTTTGGGGGTACATCAGCCACAACAATATCCATTACTAAACATTTGGCTAGAATTTGTGCTAATTTTACACAGAGGTCTTTGATTAGACCTAAAAATTTCACTCTGCTTGAGTCAAAGGAGTAAAGATATTTGTAAGGTCGAGTGATCTCAAGGCCTAGGCTCTCCATTACAAATTTGGGCATTAAATATGAGAGGCTCCTGAGTCATGCATGGCGTTGTGCAAAATTTTGTCATGAACATTTAAACTAACATAAAAGGGAGGAACTGGTCCCTCTTGATACCTACCCTCAATATTAGGACCAAATATGAGCTCTGGATTGTCATCGTTAATATTGACAGTGTCATTATTCTCTTCTATGTTTAAAGCCTTAAAAATTTGGGATCTATATACATCTCAGGCAGCTAATTCAATGAGAGGAACATAGATTCTGATTTTGGCAATTTCTTGCTCCAGACTAAAAGGCATTTGATTCTTTGAAGTTCTTGTTTCAGCCTTATTAACTACCACTCCATCGGCAAAATTAGTTTGCTGATTTCCTCTATTTACATTTGTCAAAATTGTTTTAAAAGGAGCACTAGCTGAGGTGCTAACACTACTAAGGTCTGCACTATGTTTTTCAGTATTTTGAGTGCCTTTTTCTTTATTTTTATCAGAATTTCCAGCCACTGTTTTATTTTTATGTTTTGTAGTCTTGGGTTTATTCACAGGGCTGTTTTTTATAGAAATTTTAGAGGTCTTAGTCTTGGGAGTTTCCTGATTTCTTTTACTCCTAAGGTCATACTCTTTTTGAGTCTCTATGATGAAATTTTCCATTTCTTGATAATAACTTTCATCCTCTGCTCTTTTTGTCATCATAGGGTTGTATAGACCTTGTTTTCTATCGTAATGAACTTCAAAATCATCATTGTCGACTCCCAACATGTTGATGTCATCTTCCTCTTCTTGTTCACTTGTTTCTTCAACCTCACTTACATATTTTTGATGAAAAGGAGTGATCTGTTGATCATCCTCCCTTGGTCTGTTTTGAGGTTGGTTTCTCCTAAAATTCTGATTTTGGTTTTTATTTCTGTTTTGAAGAGCTGTTTGGTTTTGACTAGCTTGTGCTCTCTCAAGTATGCTCATCTTTTTCATCATCTCCTCCATCATTCTTTGCATCTTCAAGCTAGATGTGGAGGGTGTAGATTCCTCTCTAAAGGACACTTTCTTCTCATTCATCATTCTTGCTCTTTTCTCCATTAAATTAACTTCCATAGCAAGAGCTCCTTTTTGCATATCTTCAAGAGTCAAAGGATATCTCTCTCTTAGCTGATAGGCCATTTCAGGATCAAATCCTCCAAGAAAATTGTTTAAAGCTGAGCCTTGTGGAGGTTTTAGGTCTGGGGGAAGGGCATTATAAACACTGTTAAACCTAGTGCAATAAGCTTGTACACTTTCCCCAGTGTTTCTTTGGAGATTCTTGTAATCAAAAAGTATTTGGAGAGGGTTCTTCCTGACTTCCCATTTTTTTAAGAATAACTGATGGAAGGCTTGGAGATCATTTATACTATGAGGGGTTAATCCTTTGAACCATTTTCTTACTTCTCCCCCTAAACTCTGAGAAAATAATCTAAGTTTGACAGTTTCATCATCAATTTCATTTCTGTCAAAGTAGTCATTCATCTTATCCACATGTTGTGAAGCAGTAGTAGCATTAATAGCATCATACAATGGTATCTTGGACCGATAGTCTTGTGGAAAATTGACTAATGGTAAAGGAATGACTAGGGGAGCATACCATGTTGCCATGATAGGAGGTTGTGGAAAAAGTGGGGGGTTTACAAGTGGTGGATTGATAAGAGGGAAAGTGGGCTAGAATGAAGTGGTTTGAATAGTGGATGTATGAAGAACAGATGTGGATGTACCAATAATAGATTCTTGAGCTGATCTTGGATGAGAGACACCTAAATTGTAAAGGAAATGTAAATCAGGTGGTGTAGTTTCTCTACTACCAGGATGTTCACTTCTTTTCGGGGATGGAAGTGAAGACTATGAATCTAGCTGATCTAAATCATCAAGCGACCTAGTTCTAAATGTATTCCTTAAGTCAACTTGTGATTGTTGTAGAGCTGCAAGGTTTTCAGGAACATAATTAGCTCTAAGGGGTGATCTGAAAACAATTGAAAATTTAACCTTAGGAGACTTCCTAAGTATTCTTTCAGGGTTATCAACTATCTCAGAAGGGTTAGGGTCAGGATAGGCTCTAGTATAAATCTTTCTAGGAGCCACTATGCTGTGTTTTTCAGACCCAACTAAACAAGAAAATTTTAACCAAATATGACAATCTTTAAGAGGTTAACTAATCTTTTAAAATAAGAAAACTTTAATCCTAAAGTCCTCTTACTGAGTTTATATGATTTTATGATGATAATGGGTCTTCCTAGTGGAGCCTTAAGGTCTGTTTAGAATTTTGGAGTCACCAGGTGTAAATTTTTAGCTCTTTTGGAGGTAAAAGGTTTTATGGTCCACCACCATGTTTATTTGAATACCAATCTGAAATATTTTTTGGTTTTTCTGAGTTTTTTCAGTCCTATTGGTTCTAAAAGTATCCCGAATCTTTTTCAACACTTAGCTATGGTGGTGAGACAAAGAAAATCTACTCTTATGGCTAAGCTAGCTGATCCTTCAAGGTTTGATAAGCTTCTTATGAGAATCCTAAGGTTTCCTTAGTTTTTCACTGATTCAAATAATTTTTATCATGATTACCATTTGTTTGGTAGTGCTTGAAGAGGGCTACTTGTACTGACTGAACAATGTTCTTGAGTCAAGGGTAATCTGAGATCTTTAAAGGCATATATAGGATGAAAAATACTCAACATCCCCAGTGGAGTTGCCAGAAATGTTAGCTCCCTGTAATTTCAGAAGATTGGTGAGACCAAAACTACGGAGAGAACACTTGAACCACTTTGGGATTCTAGGATCTAGCCCTCCTGAATCCAGAGAGGGATCTCTCTATAAGTGCAAAGATTGATTTATCTTTAAGGCTTTTATGTGTGATATTAGGCTAGTTATTAAGAAGGAGGTTTTTGTTTGTTTTGTTTGGGCAAAGATATGTGAAGGTGAAGGAAGTCTAAATGAAGGGTGAAGGTGAATGAAAGTGAAAATTGATTCAGCTAAGAAGATAGGCAAGAAGCATCTTTAATCCATTGGGTTATGGAGTCATAGTAGGATTTTAATTGAAACAACAAGGTTCAAGAGTGGTCCATGGGGCAAGTCATCTATATCTAAGGATCTCTTTAAAGTTGATTTTGTGGAATGGAATGTAACAATAAGAAGGGGAATTTAACAAATGAAGAAAAAAGAGAAGCCTTAGATCAAGTAAGTACTTTGAAACTATCCTGCTTTTGGCATACACTTAAGAAAGACATAAAAGTAATCTAATATCAGGTAATTACTTCGAAACTAGCCTGATTTTGATGCACTTTCAATAGAAAACATTTAAAACACAGAAAAGAATAGATTAAGATCAAGTAAGGACTTTGAACCTATCCTGCTTTCAGCATATTCTATGGGAAACTTTTCAAAGCAATTGTTGGAGAAGAAACTAGAGGAAAGGGCTCACCATAGACTTCCTTAGCTCTACTTTACTTAGCAGACTTATCAAGACAACGCATAAGATAACAAAGAATAGTCTAAGATCAGATAAGGACTTTGAACCTAGCCTGCTTTCAACATACTCTTAGGGAAAATTTTAGAAAAAATTTGGAGATAAAACTAGAGGACAGGGCTCACCATAGACTTCCCTAGTTCAACTTTACTTGGCAGAAACTGAAAATAGCATTCAAGAACAATGTTTAAAGTAGACAGAGGACGAGGGAACGCCAGCATTCCTAATTGCTTGAACTATATTGAATCATTCTTAAATACACAATTTTGGAAGAAAACATGTAGATAAAGCTTATCAGTAAGAGCAGGGTACCTTTGACAGTAAATCCTAACTCTATAATTGTTTTTCTTTATCAGAGAAGATGGACAGAATGGAAACATAAATAAAATAACAAGTTACAATAAGAAAAAAATCACTGTTGACATAGACCAGGATACCATAAATCAGCTTGTATTTGATGCTTCAAACCAGTTACAATCTTCAAGTCCAGTGGGTCTCTACAGCTTCAGAATTTTCATCTCAACTTAGGTATCTTCAATTACAAACAGAGCTTACAACAGCTTCAGTAAACTATTTACAAGTAACAGATATGCAGTGACCAACATTATCTCATCTTCTACAGAAGTATTTATAGAAGAAATGAGGAGGTGGGATGGGATAAAATATCTTCTAGGTTCAATTAATACAGTTTAATGCTTCTCGGCTTTTGAGGGGCTCAATGGAGAAGGTTTCTAATATTTCCTCTGTATTAATTGGTTTACATTAAGTATTAAGCTTGTTGGGAAGATTTTTTTGACTTTAAGGCTCTTTGTTATTTTTTTAATAACTCTGCTGACAGTTTACAATAAGTTCTGTTGGTCAAATTAATTGTTCAGCTGTATTGATGCAAATATCTTATATTCTAGCAGTAACTAGGCCTCCTTTGAATGCTTTGAGGCTGCAGGTGGCTTTTGGTAGTTGGAGAGGATTCAATTAGCCTCTGATGTCATAGTGGAGGCTTCTCAGACTGATAGATATTATTGCTTTTCTTTAAACACTGTTAATTTGCTTTAATTCTATGTGTTAGGCTTAATTAGGCCTAAATTATGTCTTCTATTCTTCACACTGTGTTTAATTGAATGGATTAGGCTTTAAATAGTCAATTTATCGCCATAATCCCTCAAAACTGAATAAACAATCTTCAATTCTTCATCTCTGCTGTGAATGGATGCTTTAACACAGATACTCTCTGTTTGATTAAATTTTGTTGTGTCTTGTTGATGTGCAGGCATGCAGAGGGTTTTTTTATGGCATCAGTGCTCATGAGGGACTGATGAAACATGGTGTTGAACCCTGTAGAATGATATTCTTGATGTATAAAGGCCCGGGGGATCGTCATCCCCAACCTTCAATTTTCTTTAAAAATAATTGAAAAACCTTTAAAACCTGCACAATCAAAGAAAAATTAGATAAAATCCTGCGTATTTGGGTTTAGACTGCTTTGGAGGCTGAGGTTAGATCGCAGCCATTGGATGAAAGCATCCAACGACGAGGATTTCTCGATGAGGTCAGATGGGAGGTAGTTTGAAAAAATGGTGGGGAGATTAAGTCAGATCCGTTGATTTGCAAAGATCAATGGTTAATATCAACCGTGAATATATAAAGCGGAGGGGCCACTTTTTAATAAAACGGAAGAAATTATAAAGATAAGAGGTCAAAAACCTTAATCGGCAGCGAAAAAGGCATAAAGGAAATTTGAGGTTTCTTAAAGGATTCTAGGCCGTCAGATTAGATCGGCCACGGAGATCAACGACGGAGGTTGATCGATGAAGTCCCTTGGAGGATGGGTGGAGGGCGATGAATTGAGAGTGAAATTAAACTGAGACTGTTGATATGCAGAGATCAACGATGGAGATTAATCATGAGAAAATGAAATGGGAATGGGAAGGGTGGTTTCAGTTGAAGAAACCGTTGGTTGAACGCGATATGCGTTACTGGCCGACACGTGGCTTTTTAAAATCGCCTACGTTGCGTAATTTTGGATCATTAATCTTCAGGCTAAAATTCACGCGAAACTACGCGTCGGCCACCAGATCTAGGGTCTTAGATCAGACGGTCGTGGAGAGAGTGCGATGGAGAATAGATGCATGGGTGATAAGATGTGGGGCAGAGTTTGAGCGGTTTTGATATGGACCGTCAGATCAAGGAATGAACGACGGAGATTTGATCTGGAGAAAGGTAGGACCCAAAGGAGTTGGGCCTATCGGGCTGAATCTGGACTGTCGGATGAAACAGATCAACGACTTAGATTTGATCTTTGGGTTAACGAAATAAAATATGAGGTGAGGGTTAAGTGGAGAATGGGTCAATGCGGGCCGTTGATCTACAGAGATCAACGACATAGATTTCCCAAAAAACTTTATAAAGCGGGTTTTCATGAAATTAACAAAGGGTGTGAGGGTTGATCTGGACCATTGGATCTTATGCAATGGAGGACCCAGATTCAATCAGGGGTTGCCAATTGGCGGGGGAGAGAGGAAAGGCACAAATGAAAATTTTCGATGCGATTGAATGCGGACCGTCGATCTTTAGAAAGATCAACGGTTGGGAATAGCTCTATGGTTTTTAATGTCGGAGGCTATGGCGGAGGGAGAATCAACATGGACCGTCAGATCTAGGAACGGCAGAATAGATCGACTGTAGGGAATCCATCAGAATATTGCCAATTGGAGGAGAGCAAATAAAATATTCAAACGCATCCAATGAAATCTCCGATGCGAGATCCTGAAGACCATTTGATTGTTTTTAGATCAACGGTTGATATTTTATCAAGCAATAAATTGTCGAGACTTATAAAATATAGGAAAAGTGGGTTTTTAAAGAAATAAAAAGGAAAATTTGTTATCGTGGAGGGGTTTTATATAATTTTTAGAGTCCGATTGAGGGACTCAGGGTTATATGAAGGAAAGCGGAGAGATCGGGGGTTATATACAAAAGGAGCCAATCACAATCGGGAAATTCTAAAAGCGAGAGGCATCATAATACAAGGAACACCTAATTGCGATAAGCGCTCGGGACCTTAACGCTTGGTTCCAGCACCAAGTCACATGGTGGGGAAGTGGTTGAGGGCTTAGCCCAAAAGGGGCTTCGGGCTATAATAAAAAAGTGGGTTTTTTATGATTTTTCAAGGATTTTCAAAGGATTTGAAAGCTTCCGATAAGGAAAAAAAGGAGTTTTAAACCTTATCAAAGGGGTTTTATGAAAGAAAATGGAGAAAAATGAGGAAAAAGGAGGATTTTAATGGGGAAAAGGGAATAAAAAGGAGGTTAATCTTTGAGTGGAAGAAGGGGTAAAAATGAAGGGGAAAATGGGTTTTTGCAGCAGTGTTTTCTTCATGAAAACAACAGATATTCAGAATTGAGAGGGAAACAACAGTGAAGATTAACTCAAGGACAAGTCATCTTCATAATACTTTAAGCACCAACAATTTTGGGAATAAAATTGTTTCTGGAAGGCTTCAAAAATGATTTAGCCACCATTTGATATGGCAAATTTTATAGGTGGCTAACATTTGTTATGTGTATTTTTTTTTGAAATCGAATAGAAATATGGTCAGATTTGTTTTTTCTAACAAAAAAACGCATAAAAATATTCTATTATATAATATATAATTGTTTTTCTTATTGTTAACAAAATTATTATCAACCATGGATTATTTAGAAAATAACATATATTAAGCTATATATTGAATTATTAAATTGATAATTATTTAATATGGGTTGAATTTTATTGATGTTTCTATGAATCATCTTATGATGTTATGGGCTATTCAGAAGTAGTAAGTCAAGTTTTTATGTATCATTTTCATGTTTATGAAAAATAAAGTAGAGAATGGATGGGAATATTTAATTCATGGTACTAAATATGGGATCAAAATTATCTTAAGTTTACACACAATATCTTGACAAAATATCCACGTGAGAAGTATTGGAGTAGAGGGCTTGGATCAAACAAGCCTTTTCAATATATGAAAATATTAGGCTTCAAGATTTCATCTATTGTAGTGATGAATGAATTAAATATGGGTAATCAAATTAACTCAAACTACTAGAATGGGATAATTATGGGTGGAGGTTAAGTTTTACATATTATGGGAGCCTCATCTTTAGTATCTTGGTTTATATGTTCTCCTTTGGTGATGGAGAATTTTCACAAAACTATTTTGAGCATTAAAATTTTTTGATTACATAGTCATCTTGTTTCATTAATAGATTTATATTTCTTGATAAAACAAGTAGCAAAAATACTTTTGGTGTGTTAGGATTAAAAGTAAATTTTCCTTCCCCTAACATTATTTTTTAACTTGGAGGTGGAGGATTTTGAGGATGTCATATTATGTTCTTCTAGGCAATCCGAGTAGGCCTTTTTACTTAGATGTTCTAGGTAAAAAAATTATTCATATTTTTTTAGATACGATCTAAGAGGAAGCTCTGTAAAGTATAAATAATTGTGGTTGGATCAATATATTATTTTTCAGCCATATTTTAGAGCGAAATATTTGGATAAATCAACTTTATGTGTCATTTTTACTACTTCTCCCACCATGAAAATTTCCATAGAAAATATTTAGGATCCATCTTGAGGCCTTAAATGACCACGTTTTTTGTTCTGAACCTTATTATGGACCTAGATTCCATAATTCACATACCTGTTGATAGCGAAAAAATTCCCAACAATAGTTTGTGTCTCTCTCTGGTATGAGGTCCCAACTGGACCTCATAAAATTTGGTATGATAAGACCATTCAAAATTTGGCTCAACTCCCATGCTTAGTTGTGTGTAAGTACTGTGAGACGTGTGTGATAATTACAATTATGGGTGTACCTATTGGGCTAGTATCTATAATGAATGCAAGAATGCAATAATTCCAACCTATTTAAAGGGGGAAATTGATGAGAAAATTTGAGTTGATGAGTTGATAATTAAATATATCCACATTTAAGGATTGCTTATTATAAACCTGGAAAGCATTGCACACTTAGGTTATCAAAACAAGACATAGAATATTCATTCACCAAACCAATAACTACCTAATGTAGAAGGCAACCAAACTGAAACTAAGTACAGTGGATGATACTTCCCAAGGATCAAACATGCAATTCTTCTTCTTCTCCAACAATTCCTTATTAAGTAACCTTTGAATCTGAAATCCACTGCAGCGGCTATCAAATTCATCAACTAGTAATTGAGGAGAACATTAAGAGTAACTAACTTATCCATTGGTTCTCGTAGTTTATTCTTTACCTCTTTAAACATGAAAATTTCCTACTCAAGTATAGAGGATAAATCATATGTATTTTGTTTCTTATTCTGTTGTTATGACTACTCTACGTATTCTCTCATTTGGCCACTTTCAGTAACAATTTGATGAACTAATTGTTGCATTGAGTTTAATCGGTCCTCACTTGTGCTTAGGCAAGCTAGTTACAGTTTATCCGCAACTAAAATTAAGCAATTAGTCTAGACAACTTCATTTTATTTATTTTTTTCATCGCATGATAATTTACTTCCTCATTCTCTTCCACTTAATAGAATTTTATTTAGAGACCACATGAAATAGTCAAAATACATAAATATCCAATACATCTTTTGGATCATATGCTAGTTGAGTCAGTTAAATTTATTTTGTTGAGGTAAAATTCCCCTTAAATTTGATTGATTTATAATTGTGTATTTTCTTATGTTATCCTCAAGTGGACTTGTTAGGATGTCATGATAGTTGTGGAACACCATTCAATTAACCTTTTGTGACTTTGATTGTTGTTTCCATAATTGTTTTTGATGAGGTGGGTTATTTATTGCATCCGAATCATATAGTTCTTATTTATTGCTTATATATTTTCTATGTCAAATGAATTTGTATGTTCCAATGAAACATCCTAGGTTTGAATCCCCTAGGCTTGAATCCCCCTATCCATTACTGCACTATTTTTACTAATTTATTATTCTATTTTTTTCATTCAATTAGTGGGGAGTTAACTTTCAAGTTAACTAGTGAATGTCATTATCCTGTCCTCTGTTTCTCTATCTGAATTGACTACCCTTTAGTAATTATTTTTGGGGATGCTCTTATCAACTTTAGTGATCAAACCATACCTTACTCCTATTGAGTTTTTTGTTTTAATTTTTCATTTTCTCCCAACATCTTCTACGTGGAAATATCAATAAAAATTCCCTTGCTTTCCCAACTGTTTCTGAAATTTGAGACTTGTTGGATGAGCCCATGAAATCATAGAAATTTCAACATTATAGTTTAATTTAAAATATAAATTTTTAGTAGCAATATAATTCTTCTATCCAAGAAAATCACTTGGAAAGCTCAAGAAGTAGCTACTGAAAATATTTAGCTGAAGGAGAGAAGATTCACAGCCCTGTTGTGCTGTACAAAAAACCCCCATTTATTTTTATAAATAGGGACCCTTTAGAAATAAATAAGAAATTCCATTTTAAATTCTTACAATAAAAGCTTAGAAAATAATTTTTTTTGCTTTTTCTTTAAAAAGTGCATCGCTTATCACATATTTTATTTTAAAAAAGAATCATAAAACATAAAATTGGTGAATTGCGAAATGCGCTCTTAAAATAGCCTTCCAAAGAAATAAAACATTTTGTTTGCATCACACTTTATTTAGTAAAGAATTAAGAAACAATTAATATAAGTTGCGATAGCCGCGGACCTGACAAGCAAATAAACTAAAAAGTATAAATCGCTTTCGCTATCGCGTCCACTTTAAGTTTTCACAAATCGCATTGCGTGAAAATTATAATATAGACTTTAAACGTATCTTATAAATGTTGTGATATTTGATTTGCGTAGATCGCATTTCGCAACTTTTATGAGACAATCACGAAATATTATGATGAATCATTACGATTTGCGCATTTAATAAGCTCAGCGTGTGAAAGCAGCTTATGTCATATCATATTGGATTTAAGATCTTAACAACTTTAAAACTAGTAATGGATAGTGTGTGTGAAACCATGTGAAACATTAAAGAAGGAATTTTGAAGAGATGATTGATAGATTGACAGCTTTTCGCATGAGTTTGAAATAAATCACTGATATATATTTATGATACTCCTTATATGATAATTTCACTTTGCTCTCAGGAAATTAATTATCGAGTTGAAGAAATAAAAAATGAGTAAAAATGGTAAAGAGGTGTCTCAAGTACCATCCGCCGAAGACACATACACATCTTCATTATTCTCAAACAATGTCTACAACAAAGACTGTGGTAGTTCATCATGGGAAGCAATGTACAAACTTTTTGAAGATGAAGAACCAAGAGTGATAAATAACCTTTTTGCAACAGGCACTTATTCTACTTTGGATGCAACTATTTTTGATGTTGCATGCTCGCGTATTCATAGAATAGATGCAAGACCGAAGATTCTACCTTACACAGACATGATTAGGTGGGCAGTCGAAAAATTAAATATTGAAGATAGAGTTTTCAAGAATTCCAGAGGAGAGATTATGGGTTCTTTCAAAGCGGAAGACTTAGCAGCCATGTACCATTCACCAAATCCGTAGTAGAAATATGATAATAGATATGTGAAAATGTTCAGAGAAAAACATCCATATCTTATCAAAGTTATCTACGAATGGAAAGACAATGAAGGGAAATTGAAGCAGGATAAATCCGGTACGTACCCAATTACACAAATTCCTAATCCTTATTGTTACACCATTGGTATGTTATGTAGAATATTTTCCAAACCTGATAGTACTAGGTTCTCAAGAGATTGGGTTCCCCCAATTGACGCAATAGTCAATTCATCTATCTTAAATTGGCCAGACCTTTTATCCAATTACCTAGCCAAACATATCATTGAATATAGGAATAAAAGGGGTGCTTCATCCCAAGAAACTTCGCCCTTTTACATGTCTGCCTATGTCATGGATTCCACTTACATTTTTTATAAAATCTTCTATGGAGTTATGTTACCCATGTATCAGATGATTTTCAATGAAAATGCTCCTAGTGTTTCCAAAGAAGACAATGAAGATATTCTTCCTATAGCCAGATGGTTCGCTGAAGAAAAGTTCACATATATCCGAGTATTTGGAAGTTCTGATTTTCCACATGTTTTACCCTACTATGTTCCAGATAAATTTCTTGTAAAGGACATAGCTTATCAACTCATTAATGGTGTCACAAAGCAACTAAAAGATGATAAAAAGGCTATTTGGCCTTTTTTCCCTCTACAGTGTGACACCTTTGCTCTGGCTAGTATCAACCATATATACAAAGAGGTTTCTAATATTCAGTTATTGAAGTTGGCAGTCATGCCAGGAAGATTATATGACCCCAATGATGTAATTAAAAATTACATGGAAAAACTCAAAATAAAGCCTTTCATAAAGGAAGAAGACAAATTTGATGACTTCTTCCAAGGCGTCAAAATTTTTTCTGATATTTTCAAAAGGGTTTCCAGTCATGAAAACGTTGAAGCTTTTCAAGTATATATAAATAAGAGATTGAAAAATATCCCTTTGAATTTTCTATTTATTGAATATGAAAAACACACTCCAAGTGTTAGTCTCGATGAATAAATGAAAGATAGCTCTGAAAATGAATCTGGTGAATCACAACAATAGTCTAATAAGTCATATCAATCTGAGGATGAATCTGAATCTAAGAAAGAAAATTTAGAAATCGACGAAATTCTTCAAGAAATATAGTTGCAAGAGAAAGCAAAGAACAATGGCACTGAATCAAATTCAGAAGTAGTTCAAAAGGATCAGAGCATGCTAGATCAGTCTAAATCATCTCAAGGAAAAGACCTGGTAAATGAATGGGAACAATTTTCCCAAGCAATAAATACTCCTAAGGAAAAAGCCAACACTGATCAAACATCAAGTTTTAAAATTCCAGAGCCTTCTCAGAAGATAGTTGAAACCGTCAATCCTCTACAAAGAATCCCAGCAATACATGAAAAGGAAATCATACTGGCTTACTCTACAGATCAAATCATCCTACAGATTGAAGACATTCCATCATTGGATATTTTATACAGTCCTAGCTACAAGGCTGTAGTAAAAAGGAATAAAAGAAAAAGGATTGATGATACAACCCAAAAATCAATAGATGAATCGGTTGATGTACTCTGGAAAGCCTCCTTAGATGATCCCACTGATCATCTAACTAAGTTGTCACAATATACAGGTGCATATGCCACAACAGCTGTTGATAAAGCAATTGATGTTAGAATATTGTTGAAACAGAAGGAAAACAGAATACAAGAATTAGATCAGTTGTTAAAGGAATAAAAAGCCAAGTCCATTGAGAAGATCAATGAAATTTCAGCACAATTTTATAAAGATATTGAAAGTCTCAAGTTGAAACATCAAACAGAGCTTAATGAGAAGCAGGAACATCTAGAAAGAACAATGGCAGAGCTACAGAATCAATCACAATTAGAACAATTCATCAGAGAAGCACTTGATATAAATACTATGATAAAGAAAGAGAAAAAAGTATTTTGTCGTCATTTTTCTATGATTGATTCTTATTTTGATTCTAATAAGACAATGATTCAGCAAAAAGAAATTCAGAAACTAGAATGTGAGAAATTCGAAAAGAAAATTGAGGAACACATTCAATGTCAAAATTCTGATGTAGGAAGACAAGCTAATCTACCACAAATAGATAAGCTTCATAAATAATTGTTATTTACAGAATGGAAAGCATAGATCATCTGAGCAGAAAAGGAAGTGACCAAGACAACCAACAAATAAAATGGGGTTATTTAGCTCTTATGTGACCAATTGTTTAGAAAAAGACCTCTTAAAGAAATCACATTTGATGTGTTTTTAGGAACAAAAGAAGTAGAATTAAAATGGACACAGAGAGAAGAACAATAGGAAGAAATGATCAAGAAAGTCAATAAGTTTGATCAAGAAAATTACTGGAATTTTTTGATCAAACCTTATCATCAGCAACAAACTCTTATGTTCCTTACAGAGTCAGTAAAACGGTCTTATTCGATAATCTCAAATGCTATCTTCAAGGGGAAAATTTGATCATGGATATCGTAGCCAACTCAGCTTAAGGAAATGCTAGATATCTACCAATTTCGTGATCACACTCAGAAAGAAATGTAGGATCCATAAAGTCAAGATTGTTAGTTTTAAATTCCTTGATTATTGTTTAAGTTAAGTTTTTAGAGAAAGGTTGTTTGAAACCTCCTCTACATTTTTGTAAATCATTTAATTTGGTTTGTAGTTAATTTTAGTATTTAAACCCTTCTCATGCATTTAGAGACGGGTCCAATATTTTGTTAAGAACATTTGCAAAGAATGCTTATTTGTAAGTAAGTTTGTGGATGCCTTGATGAAGTAATGGAACACGACCTTTTTCACTTATAAATTTCATTTTGTTGAATAATTTTTGGTGCACTTCTGTATTCTTTGAATGACTCTTTGATTGAAGAATTGGATACAACCTATTATCACTAATCCGATAGGTAGAGTAATACACATCTGGTACTATTATCATGTATGTTATTTTTGTTTTTGAATGTTAGTGATGAACTCAGCTTTCATGAATCATATATAGAGTTAATTATTTTTTTCTGAAATATCAATTGCACTATTGTACGATATAAAGATAGAAATTAGTTATTTTATACATGGTCATTAGATAAATGCGATATATCTCCCATTTTCTTTTGATTAAATTTTTTTCAAGAGAATCATCTTACACAGTAATAATTCTGTTAAATCTGTGATGATTTTCATCATCACAGATTGAAAAGATATCTCTTTAGATTGCATTTAAATATTGTCCCCGGGTTATATTAAATTTGATTCAAAGCTTTTCATTTAGAAAAAAAATTGTCTTAGTTTGTAGTAATTCATCATTCTAAAATGTTTTGATAGAAATCCAACAAATTATCATAAAAAATCAAATCTGGAAAACTAGTCCCATCATACCCAGTCGGAGCCACTACCCCAAATGAAAAGGGAAATGCTTTAAGGTCTGGATTGGGTGGTTATCCCCCTTGTTGTTGCCACAGATTTTTGAGGCCATCAACAAGCCCTTAGGGCGCAATTTCCTTCATCAAATATCTCTGATAATTAATTTAGTAAAAGTAGTAATAAATCTGATTTATTTTTTCTTCATAGCATGTTAAATAAAATAACATATCATCCAAGATGTAATGATAAATAAACATATACAAACAACCAATAAACCATCCAAACATTGAAAACAAAAGTCTAATTTTTAGATCTACAACAAACAACTTTGGAGAACAATGAAGCATTTAAAATTACAACTTGTCTAAAGAGAATACAATATCTCAACTCATTCCAAGATGGTACATGTCCTTTCAACTCATGTGAGTAAGGACACTCTAAATTGTACCAAACCCTAGATAAGGCATTCACTATAAAAAAACCCTAACCAATAGTACCATAGCCTAGCGAGGTTTTTACCAAGTTTTTCTAGCCATAGAAAAGGCTACACAACAAACTAGCATCACACTCCAAGGTCCATGCTTCAATCTCTACACAAGTGTTTAAGGAGATTAACATGCTCCACTAGCATCAAGTGCTCCAAGTCTTCCCTAGGTTTTTAAGCTACAAACGAAAGGTCTTATTCACACAAAGACTCAACCCTTTCACTCCAATTATTTACCTAAGACTTTTAATTCTTGCATCACACAAGAAGAAATACTACAAGACAATTACAACAAGATGTGAATTAACTAGAGACTAAATTATTAATACAAAGACACTTGCCTCCCTTTATACAAGATAGGTAATAGAGACAAATAACATAAAGTGGACTAAGTCCATGATTAAGCTCATCTAAGCCACTAGAGTAGATCCACATGAGGGGCGCTCATGTCCAAGTTTTCCACATGTATGGTGTTGCAAGGTGGTTGTGTTCCAACAGAAAAGTGGTATAATATGTAAGCTAAGGCTCCACATATCAAGCTATCCTCATCACAAGTATGCCACTACATAAGACAAGCTCCCAAGCTCCATTGCTTCTCCACATATGTGCACTGGGTTCACATGAACAACCTTTAAGTGGTGCAGACTTGAACTAGGAAAACCTCAAGCCAAGTGCTCAACCTCCTAGATTGTGCCATGTGGTCTTGATCCTCCTAGGGCTAAGAGCCCTTCCTCTTAGTGTCTATTTCTCCTCTACAAGATAACTCCACATAATATGCCAATGCACCTCCACATCATATGCCAGACCACCATCCTTCTCAACACATGTTCCATGTAGAATATGCTAATGCCACATAAAATAAATCCTCCATAAGAAGTGAACTACCAATGCAACTATATTTGATTCTAATCATAACCATCTGAATTTTGATCAATATTCACACCCTTTAACTAGAAATTAATGCAGTTAGCTTCAATGCCTTCTAATGATTGACCATTTTCACAAAAAATGATTTGATCTCTCACCAACAATCCAACAACAATTGATTATGATTCCTCAAAAATCATTCAAACCATTCTATAGGAAACTCTTGTAGATAGTGTCTACCAAAATCAGAGTTATAAAACCAATTATCAAAGATGGAAACATAAGAATTTATGTTTATATATTCACACTCAAATGTCATTCATCACACATAAAATGATCTAGCATGTAAATTGCTAGCATCCATCTGATAAAATCTTATTCCATTTGCATAGGCTGTTAGAGGTATTAGATTGAGGGTCCCAATAAAAGTTTCAATACATAAATGTTCACATGCTATGGCTTTGAAGGGATGTGCAAGTTTAAGTAATTTCTAACGTTAAACCGATAGCACATAGTAATTAGAAATGTGTAAAATTCCTTAATTTCCCTTGATGTGTGCAAATAATTGAGGCCCGTGAATTATTCTATTTCAAACATTGGACTCCATGTGTAGATATTACTTGGAAAGGAACAAAATGCTTCTAGCAGACCCCAAAATTGGTCAGTTGTAAATGGGACAAGTAATTTATTTTTTTCTTACACCTTAGAAGTTTGATTTTGAAATTGCACAATTGGAGTTTTCGATCAAATTATTCTAGTTATAGATAAATTTATTTTTCCAAATGCCACTTATAAAGGTGTTAAATTAATTCTTCCAGATGACACACATATTTTCACCATACAAAACCTTACCTGGATTATAGAGCCAAATTTTCTCCTAGCAACAATGTTTTTATGCCTATACTATTTTCTAAGTGACAAAGTTTAACATAGGTGTTCAGATACAGATCCATTGGGTTTTTGAAAATCTGGGTTCTGGATTTCTCATGAACAAGTCTCTATAGGCTAAGATCTTTTGGAGATTATAATTAGTTAACGATAATATTTGGTGAAAAATTTTGAGAAGCATGTAGACAATATGAGAATATGACACCAAAGAGATTTTATTGCTAACCGATTCATGTCTTGTCTGTTATTTGTAATTTCTTGAAATATTGTGATGAAAATATCCAACATTAGAAGTCTGACTCTTGGAAGAATCTAAATTCTTCCAGGAATGTTTAGTGTGAATCACAGTCTCCTATGTTAGTCCCTTCATGTGGATCATGTTTTTGATATACCCTGAACTAATTTAAAGGAACCTGAGTATCTTTATCAATTGTTAATTGGTATTAGAGAAGAACAAGAGAAATAAACATCAGATAAGATCAAGAGAAAGAGAAGAAAATTAATCAAGAAAGCCATAACGTATAATGTATTAAGCCAAAAATAAAGGGCTTTACATGTAATTATTGATGAAACACAACTACATTAACAATTTTTTCCTGGATTTGCTAGATCGGGAGAAAGTGTCGGGGAAAGATAAAATTTAGGAGAAAGTAGATAGATCTATTAATTAGGAAGAAAACACCCACCTATTTGATCAAAGCCTTACTTCCAACCTCCCTAGAAGATTACTCCCTACATAGTTGTTTGAAATTATAACTAAACATTCAAAGGAGTAATAATTTGATGATGAATTATAATGTTGAGGCATTTCAGGTACAATTCAAAGAATTTTTGTTATTTCCTTTCCTGGAGAAGATTATAGATTTTTCAAAGAATTTTTTTTACTGCGTATCCTTGAGAAGATTCCAGAATTTATATTAAGAAATTTTCTATTTGCAGGTCTTACCAATAATTCCTAAGTTTACTGTTGTATCCTTGGGGGAGTTATTCAGAAGTTTGTGGTGTCATATAATAAAATTCAGACATTGCAACATAGACTGACAATGTGTTTTTAAGAGAATATTAATCATTGTTCAAGAGTTTGGAGTCTAGACAAATTCAAGGTGCAGACGAAATGTCAAATGGAAACCCAAGTTTGAAATATTCTTAGGTCAAAACCCTAAGTTAAAACTTTGTTGTTTGGAAAGACTAGGAAAAAATAAGTATGGAGTGTTCTGGAGTAAGTCGTGGAGTGGACTTAGTTATTGGGATGAAGTGAGTAAAAAAAATGAGTGAGTCGGTGCTGATTGTGTGTAACAATGAGGAGATGAATGAGGATGAAAGTTTTTAGAAAACTTTCCAAACTTTTAATCTTTTTGTTAATAAGATAGAGTGTTGTGAAGTATTAAAACTAAAATTATTTTAATGTGTTAATATAAAAATTAATACAAAATATAAATTGTGGAAAACTAGCTCTCTAAGATTACACTCATTTTTCATTTACCACCACTATTACACCAAATATAGTAGGGGTCAGAAAGTGTTGGGGGGAATTAAAGTGATGGGTTTTGCAATATGGGAGTGAGTGTAGAATGCTAGCTATCAGATAACAATTTATGAATGATGCCCAACAAGATCACAGGGTTGTATGTCAGACAACCAACAAGATCACAAGGTTATGTGAAAAGGGAGCTGTTTTGGTGGATTCACCCATGGCTGTTGGTGAAAAGAGTGGATTCACCCATGGAATTTGGCGAAAAGATAGAATATATATTTATCATGCTTAGTAGCCCTTTTGATGTGAAGGAGTTTCCAGGAAGTAAGGGTATACTCTTGAGCGTGGCCAATGGAGCCATCCATCTGGTCGATATGAACAACAAATTTCCCTCACTTGCTAAGGAAATCTATGAAGAAGCTAAATATTGTGAATCTGTGGATGTGTGGTGGTGTCGGGCAGTGACAAAGGGGCTACAGACAAATTTGTGGCTATCTTGGTGAGTGTCTTGCCGAAACTTTGGCAAAGTTGGTCTGTTTAGGGAAATGGGACCAATGACTTATCTGGGACCTCTGAGCTCCATTAAGAGCTGCAAGATAGAAAATTAGATTACGGTTACCTCACGCCTAAGAGGTATGAGTGAGGGCTTTCTGTTTTCTAAAAAAATTGGGTTGGATGTGTCTTGAGTACTTGTCCACTGTTTCTGAGGGAGAGGCAATTTCGAAGGTGAGAGAACTATTTGGAGTGAGGGTTATCTACTAATATTTTTCACTTGGGGGTTTTTCATATTAGATGATTAAATATCTGAGTATGTAATTGCAGGGAACTGATGAATGGGGGTTTATTTTCTTGGGACTGCACTACATCACCAACTTCATCTGTCTATAAAGGCCAATGGAGATGGAGGTCTATTATCATGAAGAAACCCTACTATTCTATGGTGCTCTAGAGAGGCTAGAACACGGGTCTGATCATTCAGGGGTTAAATAATTATGGAGCATGATTTCTTCTTAGTCACAGGACTAGGGGGGTTTCTGTTTTGGAAAACAGGGTAATCATCAATAGGATTTCTCATCAGGGCATCCTTCTCTAGAGGTTTATTTGGCGGGATACTTGAAAATTATTCTAGCAAAGGTCATGCATCTTCTCTTGCAGAAGAAAATGAAAAGGAGGCGGAATCTAGACATTATCCTTGAAGATGAAACAAAGAAAGTGAAAATTAATATTGTCGTTATGAGTGGCCATAATTCCTATTCACATGGGGTATGTTTTTGTATCGGGGTTTCTGCACACTAGAGAATATGAAATTCCTTACACTTAGATCACAGGTCCAATGAAAAAAAGTAATTGTGAATGCTTGTTTCGGAATTTATCACTTATTTATTACTATTGAAACATATCCTATCTTTCTTGAATGTGTTGGGATTTTCTTTCGCCATACATGTTTTTTTTTTTTCGCTCATAATTGCACTTTTTCATTTTATTTATTTATTTTTTGAATTTTATTTATGAAACAAGCCTCTAGGTTGGTTGGTGACCAGATGATGTCGATTTTATTCTCCTTAGGTTTGGCTTAGGTATTATGATCCAGGAGGATCTTGATCAGTACAAATCAACAAAGTTCTAAGTAATCTTCAGTAGTTCGACGTCCAGTTCAGTCTTCAGAATCATCAATTCACTAGTGAAAAGGTCCTTCAGTATCGTCCATGGTTGAGTGTTAGGTTCATAATATGGTCATATTATGTTTCAAATTTGGGTTAATAAAGGTCTAAAAAAGGTGTAATATCTTATCATGTACAAGGTCTAAGGTTAAAAACAAACCTAGATCTAAAAATTCTAGACCTAAGGTGTCAAACCCTAGAAAATAAGTCAAATACCTTACCTAAAGGCTATAGTAAAATTTTCTTGTAAAGGACCTAATTCTAAAGTCCTAGACATTAAAACCTAGTCCTATACATATAAACCTAACTAAAAAACCTACACCTAAAAATTCTATGGTGTAACACCTAAGTCCTATTCCTAAGCTTTTTAAACCTACGAAAACAAAATCCTATGCATTATTCCTAAGACATATGAATATAAACCTAGCGCTAAAGCAAAGTATTAAAATCCTAAGGTCTAAATAACTAAGACCTTAAAACTAAGTCCTAGCACAAATATATTCAAACCACATTACAAAAAATATGGTATAAACCTTTTATAAGGTTCGGGATATATTAAAACATATACATGGTTTAAAAAATTTATAATAAAACAAAACCATAGCTTTAGATAACCGCCAGAATGAAACCACGTCAGAAGTTGTAACATGAGACCAGAATTGAAACCACAACGGAGAAATGCAGTGTTAAAGTTATGTTAACCGCCATTTTGTAAAACCGTTGAAAGCCATGTGATCACAGGTTGCTGGAACCGCCGGAGATAAGGATGTTGTGACCGCCGGACCCTAACCGTTCGGATAGACCATAACCGCCGGTCAAAGCCCACCTATTCACACGCAACAATTTTAATGATGCACCCGATTAGCTAGCCACCAAGCTAAAATTATATTATAATGTTTAAATGTGGGTTTTTAACATTAATTCAGTGCTAAGGATTTGGGAACCTAATCCCTAGGTTTATGCAATGATAGGGATTCAAGACCCTCTTTTGCTCAACCAATGGATATTTTTGGCTAGCCAAGATTCAATGCAGCTTATTTAAGCTAGGGAATTTTCTCATGAAGTCATCTTGGATTTTATGTGAAGGCATAGTGTATTGGGAGTGTAATTTCAGAAGGTTAGAGGAAATTTTGTTTGCAACAATTCTCAGCCGTCGGTGGTCGGAATTGAGAATGGAGGCAGGCATTGGAAAGGTGAGGAAGAGTACTTTCTGTTTACAGGGTTCAAAATTTCTTGCGAGCACATTCATTCTATTCTATTTTAGTGTAAATATTCTTCAATATCAATCCTAATAAAAATGGACGCCCACATAAAAGAAGACCTAGAGATGTAGTCCAGGAGGGACGAACTCCGTCATAAAATTCTTTTCCTCTTCTTCTCTTTGATTATTGTTGTTATTTAATTCATTTATGCTGCTGGTTTATGTCATTTTTCATTAAATCATACTTCAGTTAATAGTCAATTCTAAAGGACAAACTAATCAAACTGCTTAAGCACTTTATTTGATCAGTTACGGATCATTTTTGGTATCAGAGCAGGATGTGATTGTAGTTTGTTTGTCAGTGGATGTTAACCAGGTTGGGATTGCAATGTGGAAAAGGTGAGCTTGAGGAATTTGATGCAGAGATCGGAAGGCGCAAATTCGATCATAAATCAATGATGACAGGGACTGAGACCGTTGAGAATCCTTAAGCTACTGAAAAGAAACCCATGGATGAGAATCAAATCCAGCAGATGTTCCTAAACATGCAGCAAATGTTGGAAGAATTATATGAAGACAAGAAGACATGGGATGCAGCCTCATCGTCAAAGGCATCAAAGAAGGACAAGGGTAAAGGCAAGGCAGATAAATCTCCTTCTCGTCCATCATCTCCATCATCTTCTTTTTCCTCTTCTACTTCTAGTTCTGAATCAGAAAAAGAAAAGAAACATAAGAATCCAATTTTGAAACTTGATGTTAAGTTTGAAATACTTGTGTATGATGGTGAAATAAACCCTGAGAAACTAGATAATTGGGTAAAATAGCTAGAAGTTTATTGTCGTATTCAAGATATTACTGATGATAAGACAAATATCCAATTAGCTACTCTTAGAATGGGGGGTACTTCTTTGATCTGGTGGGAGAGTAGGACACAGATAGATTTAAAGCGCAAAGGAAAAGTTATCACCTCATGGACCAAGTTTATTAAAGCTCTAAAGAAACAATTATATCCTTTGGGTCACACACATCAAGCTGTAATAGATTGGCACCGCTTGCGACAAGGTAAGGGACAGAGTGTTCAAGATTTCACACAGGAATTTAGAAAGAAGGCATTAGCACTCGATATTTATTTGGACAAAAAAAAACTTTGTTGAAATATATTGGTAGTTTTCACTCATATTTGCAACATACATTATTAATGTTCAATCCTAATGATTTTGATGAATTTTGTGTTCAATCAATTCATGTCGAATCAGGTGGTAGACCATTCAATTTTACACCAAAGACATCCAAGCAGATGGAAATTGAAGACAAAAAAAAGAAGGGCAAGTCAAAGGGAAAGAAGACAGCCACATCTTAGAAGGAAGAAGATAGACCTACGTGTACACATTTCCAAAGGATCGGCCATGATGAAGCTAGGTGTTGGAAACTTCATCAGGAACTGAAGCCGAAGAAGTTTCAATCAAAGAAGGGTGAAAAGAAGGTTGAAACAACAGTCCAACAAGGCTTGGACTTGGGATTCGATTCAAGTGATGAAGGTAAAATCATTGCTATGGTTACAACAGGTAAAATTTCTGATGCTAGTACTTTTGCTTCAAACATCAAACAATAGAATGAAGATAAAAGAATCGAGTTATTTCATATAAGGGTAACTTCAAAGCATGCTAAGATAGATACATTGTTCAATACAGGATCACAAGAAAATTTGATTTCTGAGTCATTGGTTAAACAATTGGGTTTGAAAACACATAATCATCCAAAGCCATATCCTTTAGGGTGGTTAAAGGAACAAAATAAAATTCATGTTACCAAACAATGTCGGTTAAAATTTGCAATCACAACTAACTATATCAATGAAGTGGAGCTAGATGTGATACTGTTAGACATTTGTGGAGTTGTCTTAGGTAGCCCTTATCTCTATGACCATGATGCAGTATTTTATAGAAAATAACATGTGTATCATCTTAGGAAAGATGGGATTAAGTACATCGTTCGAGCACATAAAAACAAAGATCACTTGAATTTAATTAATGCTATTCAGATGAAGCGCTTAATAAGTTCAAGTAGGAGATACATACTCATGTCAATAAAAGAGAAACATAAGGATATTATTTATACTTGTTCAGGTTGTGAAATTCTGTATGAAGGTAATTTGGTTAAAAAGGTAGATTCATTTTAGGATCTAATTAAAGAACCAAAACATCTACTTCATAAAAAGAAAATATCACATGAGATGCAGTTGATGTTTGATGCCTCTAATAATGGAATGTGTCACAAGTCAGTTGTAGAGTGTAAATAAATAAAGCAACAAATTTCAGGGATGGAATTCATGCGACACAGATCATCTCCATACAGTTCACCCATAATTTTGGCTCATAAGAAAAACAGGGCATGGGGAATAAGTGTCGATGTTAAAGTTGATTCAATTAAGTAGAAACATTTTACAACATTGATAAGTCATCAACATGCATATGAAGATAAAAAAAAATGTTAAAGGATATGCAATGGAAACAATGATTCACATAGATTATCAGCCAATTCAATACTTTTAGTCATATACTAAGATGCAATAATATCACTACAGTTGGATGGGATTCCTTCAGCAAAATCACTTAGTAATGAAGGATAGCGAAGGTATAACAAGTAAAGTAGTTGATATGTTGTCTTTGAATGCTTCAGTAGTACTACATAAAAGTTCATTGGTTTATGAAATTTATGTAGAAAAATATAGTACTGATAATGATTTCGAAGATACTTTTGAATTGCTAACTCATAATGCTCAGATAGAAAAGGTGCAGGTTATTCAGAAAATTTATCTTTCTCGGATTGCATGCATAAGCAAGACTACGACACAAAGTCAAAAATATTGTTACTGGCCTCAAATGTATGAAACAATTGTGAAGTACATAAAGGGATGTGTAATATGTTCGACAAGCAGGCCATGCAATCGAAATATTGGTTTGCACATACCACTTCTAGTTCCTTTACAACCATGGGGAAGCATGGATTTGGTTCAAGGACAGACATAAATGGTGAAAAAAACCAAGAAACATATTCTTCGAGGTAACTGTAGCAAACATCATAATATATGGGATGAATTTGTAACTTATGTGCATCAAGCTTACGATCAAGCCTTACATTCTTCTGTGCCATGAAAAGCATTAAGTCAAGACAGGTTCAAATTGCGCCATGATAAGCATCAGTTTCAGGTCAATGAACATGTATGATTGTATGTCATCAAAGTCAAGATGAAAGTGAGAGAGCTATATTCTCACTTATTTTCAGTTTAAAATTAAGCTTTTGTGGTCCAAAAGCTTTTTAAGTGGAGAGTATTGATCCAGGAGTATCTTGATCAGTAAAAATCAATGGAGTTCTAAGTGAACCTTCAGCAGTTCGGCATCCAGTTTAGTCTTCGGAATCATCAATTCACCAGTGAAAAGGTGCTTCAGTGTTAGGTTCATGGTATGGTAATCTTATGTTTCAAATTTGGGTTAAGAAAGGTCTAAAAAAGGTGTAATATCTTATCATGTACAAGGTCAAGGGTTAAAACAAACCTAGATCTAAAAATTCTAGACCTAAGGTGTCAAACCCTAAAACATAAGTCAAAGACCTTACCTAAAGGCTATGGTAAAATTTTATTGGAAAGAACCTAATTCTAAATTCCTAGACATTAAAACCTAATCCTATACATATAAACCTAACTCAAAAACCTACACCTAAAAATTCTATGGTGCAACACCTAAGTCCTATTCCTAAGATTTTTAAACCTATGAAAAAAAAATCCTATGCATTATTCCTAAGACATATGCATATAAACCTAGCGCTAAAGCAAAGTATTAAAATCCTAAGGTATAAATCACTAAGACCTTAAAACTAAGTCCTAGCACAAATATATTTAAACCACATTACAAGAACTATGGTATAAACCTTTTATAAGGTTTGGGATATATTAAAACATATTTATGGTTTAAAAACTTTATAATAAAACAAAACCACAACGTTAGATAACTACCAGACCGAAACCGCGTCGGAAGTTGTAACATGAGACTAGACTTGAAACCGCAACGAAGAAATGCAGTGTTAAAGTTATGTTAACTACCAGTTTATAAAACTGCCGAAAGCCATGTGACCGCATGTTGCTGGAATCGCCGGGGATAAGGATGCCATGACCGCCAGATCCTAACCGTCGGGATAGACCATAACCACCGGTCAAAGCCCGCATGTTCACACGCAATAGTTTTAATGATGTGCTTGGTTAGCTAGCCACCAGGCTAAAACTGTATTATAATGTTTAAATTTGGGTTTTTAACATTAATTCAGCGCTAAGGATTTGGGAACCTAATCCCTAGGTTTATGCAATGATAGGGATTCAAGACCCTATTTTTCTCGACCAATGGATATTTTTGGATAGCCAAGGTTCAATGCAGCTTATTTAAGCCAGAGAATTTTCTCATGAAGTCATCCTGGATTTTATGTGAAGGCATAGTGTATTGGGAGTGCAGTTTCAGAAGGTTAGAGGCGATTTTGTTTGCAGCATTGCTCAACCGTCGGTGGTCAGAATTGAGCACGGAGGCAGGCGTCGGAAAGGTGAGGAAGATTAATTTTTGTTTACAGGGTTCAAAAGTGCCTGCGAGCACAGTCATTCTGTTCCATTTTAGTGTAAATATTCTTCAATATCAATCATAATAAAAACGGATGCCCACTTAAAAGCGGACCCCAAGATGTAGTCCAGGAGGGACGAACTCCATCATCAAATTGTTTGCCTCTTCTTCTCTTTGATTATTGCTGTTATTTAATTCATTTATGCTGCTGTTTTATGTCATTTTTCATTAAAGAATACTTCAGTTAACAATCAATTCTAAAGGAAAAACTAATCAAACTACTTAAGAAATTTATTCAATTAGTTACGGATCATGCTAGTTCTTAGGGGAATCGAGTCTGCCAGATTCACCAATGGTCCTGAACTCATTCCATAAAGGGAAAAGATAGTAGGTAGCTATGTCATCTCTGCTGAGGAAAGAAATAATGATAGCATTAAGTGACAAAGGAGGGGGGATTGCCTATATGGATAGTGATAAACGTATAATAATACATTTGCATTGAACACAAATCAAAGAGGAAACTCAGAGATAGATGTTAGTGGATCTCTCACTTGTCCAACAAGGGCATCATACGGGTTTATACGGTTATGCTATACCAGAAAAAAGGTAGAGGGTTGAAGAGGGTTGAGCTCTATGGTAGAGAAAAGTGATAATGGAACCCTGGTTAATGGCCTAATACTCTACCAACCCAAATGCATCACAGAGGTTTCCTTTGGGTATGATTCTGCCAAATTTGTGCGGCTTCATGACATGCCACTTTAGTGAGGTAGATCACAATGATAATGGAAAACTTGTGAATAACCTAATACCTTACCAACCTCAATAGTGATTATTTAAACCAAGATTTGTCTAATGTATTTGAGAATGAATTGGATGTTATCTTAATAGAAATTAGGAAATAGAACATGTTAGTTCTTTGCATTTTTTCTCAGCCTCCATTATAAATAATCTTTGCCAACTTGTGAATCTAGCGAATTATTGTTTTTTTTAGTTGAATATATATGTGATTGGTTAGGAAATATTAATTTCTCATGTCGTATTTAGTTGAGGTCAGATTACATTTTGGGAATTAATCCCATGCTATCAAATATTTTACGTTTTTCCTTGACACCATAGTTCTAGTTAAGAGGCCCTTCAGTTTAGCACCAACCTTTCTCGATGTTGCTTATTCATTATAATTCTCGATTGAGTTTAGATCTATGACTAAAATTGATAGATGTGGCTTTGAGAGCATTTTCATTTATCCCAAATGTGTTTCTTTCCTTTTTCTGTGCTCTTCAATGAATGCTTCACTTTACATATAGTTTTCCATTCAATAAAACAAGATCCATGTTGATGTAAGGTCATTTTGGAAATATATGAATATTGCATGGGCATGTTGAGATGGAATTGTCTTTCCAAAGACCACTTTTTTGGGGTTTGGTGAATCCATCAGTAATTACATAAAAATATTCTATGAAATTTTCCATTTGTGGGTTGCATGTTTTCATGTTGGAAATACTGAGGGGGGGGGGGGGCTGAATTAGTATTTCTTTCAATTAGAGCATTAGTTAATCTTCAATTATTATCAGTGTTTGTACAATGATAGCAGAAAACAAGAGGAACACAAATGCACACAGTTTTTAAGGTGGAAACCCACTCCGGGACAAAAACCACCTAATGCTTTTCTAATAATTCTTTTCAACTCCAATTGAAAATAAAGCTCCAACTTCCTAGAATCTAGAAAAGCATTCTTCTCCAGCTCCCACTGGATGGACGCTCCAATGCTTGAGATTCTTCAGTAGTCAACTGAACGGATGCCCCAACACCCAATGAGCTACAACTCACCCTAGCACCACCCTACCACCCTATAGTAGAATAAAAGAAGAATGGACTCCCGTACCAGGGAAAATGGTCCACTTTACAATGATATAGAATGATGTAGAAAAAGAAGATATACTAGACCATAACCCAAAATTTGACACAACCACCTAATGATGATCCTAGACCTCCCAACACTGCCTCTTCAACCCTTGGAAGATAGATACTAGTACAATTTGTACAATAATGTATTTATAATGACTAAGTACAATGATAACTTTATAATGATTGTATGCAGTGTTGCCCACTTGAAGACTTCATATGATGAAATTCTTGTTGCTATTATTCACCTTGGTTGCTTCTCTTGTCATGCTACCCTTTGCTGCACCATGCTTTGCTTTGCTTCCGTAGAAAGTCTGGTCCTTTGCAACCCTTGACAACACATGATCTAGCTTTTTCTTGCCTTCTAGGAGCTCGATATTGAATTTGGTGTATCTCTGTTATTTCACATCCTCAATATCTAATTTTTAGTGTTGTATTATTCCTCTGAGTCTTCTTTCCAATGCCACAGGTTTGACCCAATTCAGATTCTTCAAGAAAGAGTTATGCCCAATCTCTCACAATGCCCTAATTATGGACTGTTTCAACAAAGTGCACTTGTCGGCATGCCATGTGTCACTGTTTCTTCATTTGGATCTGAAATTGATAGAGCGAAAAGTACAGACTGTGAAATATCTACCAATTTTGACGGAATTCCAATCCGATACTCAAAGAGAGAGTTATGATGATTTTTACCAAGGTCACTTCTTTGAGATGAATTTTAGGAGAATACAAAAACCATGACTTCCACAGATCATATCTCCAAAAATATTGCGTACCTCGATTTGAAATTTTTACTGCATATTCCTCAAGATTTCGTCTTTGCCTCATAAAATTTTTAGCTTCTGAACCTTCATAGAAAAACAGTTCGAGTGAAAATTCCATGATGACCTGTTTCAGATGGCTGAATCCCTTGCATAAGGAGGAAATGAAGATCACAATTTATATAAATGCTTAGGTTGAGAGGGGCTTCAACAAGTGAACGTGGGCGGGATTTTAGGAGCATAAAAAATATTAATTATGACTTTTAAATGACCCATGCCCCAACCCCATGGGGTTTTATCCCACTAACTGGGGTTACAAACTTCAAACATGAATATCTCTCAAACCGTGAAGAATTACATGGCGTGCCATATATCAACGAAAACATCTCGACAAGAAGAAACCTTCAAAAGAATTATTTGCCCAGAATATATTAATTTTGTAGGTCAAAATTCCCATGCAATATTGGGTTAGCCCCTGGTGCTGCTTGGGTTGACATCAATGACAACCGTTGATCAAAAATCTCCCCCTTTGGCATTCATGGCAACAAAAGTACTCCCCCTGTGATCATGACACCTCTTCCTACAACATTCTCTCCCCCTTTGACATCAATGGAAAAGGGTAACTCCCCCTGAAACACAACCATCCTGTGGACCTGTACACACTTCCACTCCCGCTGACACACAACCATCCTGCAAACCTGTACACACTTCCACTCCCCCTAACACACAACCATCCTTTAGACCTGTAATCTAATGAGAACTTGGGAGAATCCCAAGCTTTTGACGAAGATATTCAAATGCTTCACGAGGTAAAGGTTTAGTGAAGATATCAGTAATTTGTTCTTTTGTACAAACATACTCAAGTTTGATATTCTTTTCAGCGACTTGTTCTCTAACAAAATGATATTTGATCGGAATGTGTTTTGTTTTTGAATGCATGACAGGATTCTTGGAGATGCTGATGGCACTAGTGTTGTCAAAAAATATGGGAATAGGCTCATCGAATCACTTGAAGATCTCTGTAATTTTTGTTTCATCCAAAGGACTTGAGTACAACATGATGTCGCTGCAATGTATTCTGCTTTCGTTGTAGATAACGAGATTGAGGTTTTCTTTTTGCTCAACTATGATACGAGACAACCACCTAGATAGAATGCTTCTCCACTAGTACTCTTACGATCATCAACGCTTCCCGCCCAATCTGCGTCTGTAAAGGCTTGAGTAATGAGATTGTTACCCTTGGGATACCACAAGCCATATTATTCCGTGCCCTTTAGATATTGAAGAATTCTTTTGACGGCAATAATATGTGATTCTTTTGGTGCTGCTTGAACCGCCTCCACGAATCGTCGTACAATATCCGGCCACAGGTCGTTACAGTAGAAGACCCGCCAATCATAGATCCGTAGGTGGTCCATCTCTATATACCCACAGATCCTCTCACTTAAACAATGTGGACCCTGGTCAGATACCTAACACTACTACCTAATGTTCATTTCGGTCGGCTTAAACTACTTAGGCTCAAAGGTTGCTAGGAAAAGTAACGTGAGTCATAGATGAACGAAGCTGCCAGGACTTTCTGGCTTGCTGCTACCACCATTTGATCTGATTTCTTTTGATGGTTCTTTTGAATGCACCCTTGTTTCTCCTTTAGAGTGAGCTTTTGTCACAGTTATGGCATATCTTGATGATCATTATTTACTTCTTCCTGGTTGATAGTTGCTTCTTGTCCTAGAATTTTATCTGTGTCTTTTTCAGCCTCTATCTCAAGTTTCAAATATTCTAGATCCCCATCATTATTCGCTAGAACACCATCTTCATCAAATGTAACATTTATGCTCTCCACTATCTTTTCTCGTCTTAGATTATAACATTTATAGGCCTTTATTTTGTGTGAGTAACCAACAAAGATACCTTCATCAACACGTGATTCAAACTTACCCAAATTTTGATCTTCTCTTTTGATATAACATTTGCTTCCGAAGATTCTCAAATATTTTACATTAGCTGGTTTTCCTTTCCATAATTCATATGGAGTCTTTTTGCAATTATTTCTGAGAAGACTTCGGTTGATAATGAAGACTGCCGTATCAATTGCTTGAACCCAAAATTTTTCATCCAATTTTGAGTCCTTCAACATTGTCTTCACCGATTTCGTACATTCTTATTCCTTTTCTTTCAACCTGGTTTATGCTGTTCGTGTCGTTGAAAATTGCCTTTTTATTCCATTTTCATCACAGTATTGTTGAAATAATTTGGAAGTGAATTCTCCACCATTATCTGATCTTAAACACTTTAATTTCAAATCAGTTTCATTTTCAACCAACTCCTTGTAGATCTTAAAGCACTCAAATGCTTCAGATTTTTTCTTTAGGAAACTAAAGGTTGTCATCCTGGTATAGTAATCTATCATTAACATGAAATATAATTCTCCGTCTAAGCCTTTTTTTCTCACAGGACCACATAGATCAGTATGTATCAATTCCAATGGATGTGATGGAAAGTGTTCTTTTGTTTTAAATTGGAATTTTGTTTGCTTGCCATGGTGACATGCCTCACATAGTGTGTTGGAAGGTTTTGAGATTTTCAACATTTCTCATACTGCTTCCTTTTTTCTTATCCTAACAAGATTGTCAAAGTTTATGTGACCCATTCGTTTGTGCTATAACCAACTTTCATATTCTTTAGCTAGTAGACATGCTTTAGTTGCTTCATCCAGAACATATATGTCATTTGGAGCTCGACTTTCTGTAGCCACAATTTTACCATACTTGCCTTTCCTGATTTCACATTTTCTGGAGTTGAATAGCATTGTGTGTCCTTGATCACACATTTGTCCAACACTGAGCAAGTTGTGATTCATGTTTTCGACCAATAGAACATTCTTGGCTATAACATCTTTGCTTCCGAGAGTGACGGTACCTGATCCTATAACATTTGAAGATCCATCATTTCCAAATGATATGGTTCCATCCTTCTTCTCTTTCAGAGATACAAATTTCTTTCTATCTCCAGTCAATGCGTTGATCAACCGTTGTCAACATACCACAAATATTTATTTTCTTGAGCCTTGAGAGTGAGAGCACAATTATCAGTCTTCTTCTTCTTCCATGTTCGTTCATTCGGTGGCTTCGAAGATTCTTTTGGAGGGTTTTCAAGTCTGCAGTCTCTGGCTATGTGTCCAAATTTCTGACATTTGTAACATTCCATATTATTTCTTAAATGTTCAAATCTATTTATGTTTCATTGAGCCCTGGGAGGTTCATATTTGAAGAATCTCTTGGAATTGTATTGGTTCCTAGGGTACGTGCGACATTCTACAGCTTTATGACCAAATTTTCCACATGAATAACAATAGCCATGAAAAATATGTTGGTACTTGGATGAAAATATTCGTCGAGGAATCGTCTTCCAAGGATGTGCTTGCGAATCTTGTCCAATGAAGTCTTCATGTATGTCAGATCTCATAGGTTCATTGTATTTTGTTGTAGAAGGTCCTGCTTCTTCTTCTTTGTAATCGAGGCCAGTTCTGTCATTGTAAGATCGTTGATTGTTGATGATTTCTTCCAATGCCCTTGAGTTGTTGGCATAGTTTTGGACAGTTTTTCCCTTCTTCACTTCCTTATGCAGCGAGACTACTTCGGCTTCTAATGCTTCCCTTTCTTGGTTGCTTTCTTCCAACTTCTTTTGAAGTGACTCTTCAATACATTTGTGTTCTTCAACCTCAATTTTGAGACCTTGAACTTGTTCTTCAAGAGTATTGGAACGTATCTTCTCAACATTGAGCTCTTTTATAAGCTTGATTGCCTCCTCATAAAATTCTTCTATGGTTAACCCTTCTTCTTAATTGTTTGATGCTTCTTGTTTATTGTGCTTGGCCATAAATAATACTTTTTCATTGGCTTCTTCATTGCTGTCACTTTCTTCATTGGATGATGAGCTATCTTCTTTAGAGAGAAAGTTCCTTTTGGATCCTTTCTTTTTTCCTTGCTTGTTGAATTTCTTAAAGCCTTTCTTTCCTTTTGATTTTCCATCACTTTTGTTCGGACATTTTGCTACGAAATGCCTGACCTCACCACAACCGATACATATCAATGGAAGTTTACCTTCGAATTTTTCCTTACCAAGTTTTAGTTTTCTCGTTGAGTTTCCATCACTTTTGTTCGGACATTTTGCTACGAAATGCCTGACCTCACCACAACTGATACATATCAATGGAAGTTTACCTTCAAATTTTCCCTTACCAGGTTTTAGTTTTTTCTTCATCTGAAAGACCTTCTCCATCATCTCCCTTTTCTTCACACTTGCAGGTGCAAGTCATTTCAATTGAAGGTTGTTTGTCCTTATTGGTTTGCGTAGATGCAATGAACGCAATTTCTAGATTTGAAGTACCCTTTTATTCATCAAGTCTCATTTCATATGCTATGAGAACTCCATGTAATTCTTCCTTGCTGACTTTGTCCAGATTTGCACTATATTCTAAGACCGATACCTTTGGGTTGAATCTCCCTGGTGATTTTCTAAGAATCTTCCGTATAATAGTCTTATCGTCAACTAGCTCTCCCAATCCTTCCAGAGTATTGGTTATTTCATCAACGTATTGGAAGTATGCAGCAATGTTGCAATATTCTTTCATTCTGAGTTGCTCAAATTTTTCTCTATAGATTTGAAGCTTTGCTTCTTTGACATTTGAGTCACCTGCATATATATTCTGAAGCTTTTCCCATACATTTTTGGCGGCTTTACAACCAAACACCTTATGATAAGAAGATTAAATAAGTCCATTGATAATAATATTCTTTTCTTTTGCATCATTTACCAAATTCTTCTTACTTTTTTCATCCGCGGTTGATGTAAATCCATTTTGAACAGTGTACCATACTTCGTAACCTTGTGCCAAGGGATATACCTCCATTCTTCCTTTCAAAAGTGCATAATTATTTTCATTGAATAGAGGTACACCATTCTTGGTATGCTCCATGACCTCCTTCCAGCTGTTAAACTTCTATTGAAGGAACCAAGCTCTGATACCAATTGTTGGAAATACTGAGAGGGGGGGTGAATCAATATTCCTTTCAATTAGAGCATTAGTTAATCTTCAATTATTATCAATGTTTGTACAATGATAGCATCAAACAAGAGGAAAAAAAATGCACACAATTTTTAAGGTGGAAACCCACTTCGGGACAAAAACCACCTAATGCTTTTCTAATAATTCTTTAATATTCAATTCCAATTGAAAATAAAACTCCAACTTCCTAGAATCTAGAAAAGCATTCATCTCCAGCTCCCACTAGATGGATGCTCCAATGCCCGAGATTATTTAGTAGTCAACTAAACATATTCCCCAACACCTAATGAGCTACAACTCACCCTAGCACCACCCTACCACCCTATAGAAGAATAAAAGAAGAATGGACTCTCGTACCAGGGAAAATGGTCCACTTTACAATGATATAGAATGATGTAGAAAAAGAAGATATACTAGACCATAACCTAAACTTTGACACAACCACCTAATGATGATCCTAGACCTCCCAACACTACCTCTTCAACCCTTAGCAGATAGATACTAGTACAATTTGTACAATAATGTAATTACAATGACTAAGTACAATGATACCTTTACAATGACTGTATGCAATGCTGCCCACTTGAAGACTTCATATGATGAACTTATTGTTGCTGTTATACACCTTGGTTGCTGATCTTGTCATGCTACCATCTGCTGCACCTTGCTTTTCTTTGCTACTGTAGAAAGTCTGGTCCTTTGCAACCCTTGACAACACATGATCTAGCTTTTTCTTGCCTTCTAGGAGCTCGATATTGAATCTGGTGTATCTCTGTTATTTCACATCCTCAATATATTATTTTTGGTCCTATAGTATTCCTCTGAGCCTTCTTTCCAATGCCATAGGTCTGACCCAATTTGGATTCTTCAAGAAAGAGTTATTCCCAATGTCTCACAATGCCCTAATTATGGATTGTTTCAGTAGAGCACAATTTTACGGCGTGCCATGTGTCACTGTTTCTTCATTTGGCTCTGAAATTGATAGAGAAAAAATTGCAGATTGTGCAATATCTGTCGCTTTTTACGGAATTCCAATCTAATACTCAGAGAGAGAGTTATGACGATTTTACCAAGGTCACTTCTTTGAGATGAATTTCAGGAGCCTGCAAAAACCATGACTTCCACAGATCATATCTCCAAAAATATTCTGCACCTTGATCTAAAATTTTTACTGAAGCTTCCTCAGGATTTCAGCTTCCCCTAATCAAAATTTCAGCTTTTGAACCTTTGTAGAAGAAAAGTTAGGGCGAAAATTCCATGATGACCTGTTTCAGATGGTTGAATCCCTTGCATAAGGAGGAAATGAAGATCACAATTTATATAAATGCCTAGGTTGAGAGGGGCTTCAACAAGTGAACATGGGAGGGATTTTAGGAGCATAAAAAGTATTAATTATGACTTTTCAATGACCCATGCCCCAACCCGATGGGGTTTTAGCCCACTAACTAGGTTACAAAATGCAAACATTAATATCTCACAAACCGTGAAGAATTACATGGCGTGCCATATATCAACGGAAACATCTCGACAAGAAGAAACCATAAAAAGCATTATTGACCCATAACATATTAATTTGGTAGGTCAAAATTCCCATGCAATATTGGGTTAGCCCCTGGTGCTACTTGGGTTGACATCAATGACAACCGCTGATCAACATTTTAGAGACAAAATTTATGAAGAGAGATTATGAAATAAAAATTCCTCAATCATGTGGTTTGGAAGTTGTGCCTATAGGAAATTAACTATTTTTATTCGGGAAGACGTGATTTGATTTCATAATATAATGTTTAGGAAAGCCTTGCATAACTTTAGATGTTCAGTTTGTAGGGTACAAAATGATCTCTCTCTAAGGGAAAAAATTGTCTTCCTGAAAGTGGGATTTATGTAGATCAACATTTTGTCCAAGATATAAAATTTGAGTAGAAAGGAAATGTTCTTCAAAATATGCGTGATCATATGTGACTATTTTACACTTAGCTCCAGCCTCAGGGATGCCAAAATTTGGATGTTGTCAACATAGACAATATCCAGTAATAATAATTGATCTAGAAACATCAAACATTGTTGCATTACATTTGAAAAATGATTAGGTTTACCAATTATAGTAACTTAGTTATTGTGTTTGAGTTAATAGATACAAGGGATCATTTATTTTGTTGTTTTTTTAATTTAAAATTACAAGTAATAAGCTATATTCTCTGTTTATTTTTGAGTTTTCACTTATCCCATAGGAGACATTAAACATGGTATATTGTGATATTTCAAAGCTTTGGACTTGTTTTTTCTTGTAAAATTTCCTATTAATGCACACATTCCCGGCACCCATTTTTGGATTAGTTTCACTTTCGTATGCACATATTCCGTATATACCCATTTGATGCCACATATATATGATAATCATACCATTGAAGTATTGGAATACATACTTGTTTGGAATTTCTTTACCATATACCTAATCCCATCTATCCCTTTTTAGGATATGTCCTTGGCTAGACTCTTATTTTAACAATATTTCCAAACACGACATGCATGAATACATGAAAAGCTCTAAATTGTGATGCCTTAAGCATTAATACATAGTTGTCTCTCAATGTATACTTTTGAAATTTGGATTTTCTCTGTCCTTACTATAATAAGCTTCTTGTTGGAGGGTTATTGATATTTCCTTAGTCACAAATTTTCCATGTTATGCATTTTTCTTTCAAATGAGGTAATATTTTCGTTGTTGGCATCGATTGATTACTTAATTTGTATCTTATCATTGCAAAGAATTCCTTATTTCAGATAGTGGTCATGTTTGGGCCTACGAATAATTATATATGTGATTTATTAGAAAATGCCTCTTTATTTCACATACCCAAGGCTTGTATTGAGACATGTTTGAGTTGGTTGACAGGGAAATCAAATTGGCCAAAGCATAGGAAACTTATTGGTTGGGCCATTAACAATTTCATTATATATCCAATTAGGGTTGCTATTGTGGAAGTTAGACAACGTCTATCAAATGGAAACTATATCTATACCATAGTATTAAAATCCAAAACCGATGACCAGATTGGTCCACCTAATCAATCAGGTTTCAAACTGGAACCAATCAAACTGGGATTGGTCAGATCTCACTGAACTAGTTTTTAAGAAAATACATTAAATAATTATTTTTTAATGAAAAGAATATATTTTAAAGAATCAAAACAATGATTCCAAGCCAATAGAGACAAACTATGCAAAGTTCGATCATGTATATACCACGTAAAGGTGAATATATAAAAATGAAATCGAGTGAAATACATATCATCGACAAAATACATAGGAAATGAGGCTCGAAATGGCCTATAAAGTCAAAAACAATGATATAAGCTATGAGGCCATTGGCCTACTAGAAGACTACAAGTTCAGACTCTACATGTGATTAATCATCAAATTCATCACCACTAATAGACACAGGCTCATCATTAGGAGCTACATAGACATTAGCTGGTTTAGAGTATGAGGATGCCTCAACCTCATATGCAACCTCAGTAGCACTTTCACCAATAACAACACAAGTGGACCTAATGGAAGCACGAGTTGGTCGAGCTGCACTAGTGCCATTAATTGGTTGTTTGCATTTCCTTGATGTGACTACTAATCCTAGTTCTGATGGTGCCACCAAATTTTCTTCATCCCTCGCTAATGTCATGTCAATATAAAAATTAGCCTCAAACACTGAATCTTCAGTATCCTCCACCCATTCTGATGTTGGATCAATATCTTCCAACACAATGGGATCTATATTAGGTGTTATGTTCATCATTTGGTTCCTTAGTCGAAGGCTGTATTGCACAATGAAAATATCGTTTAACCATTTTTGTTCCAAAAGGTTTCTCTTCTTCATGTGTATGCAATAAAAAATAGACCAATTGCACTCACAACTTGAAGCACTGCAAGTTTGGCTGAGGACTCTAATTGCAAACATTTGCAATTGAGGACATTGGTTGCCAAATGACTCCCACCAATGTGCTGCAAAGAAAAAGAAATAAATTAGTAACTTAGTTCATTTCATTAATTATTTACAAACTACAAGTATTGATAGATAATTTGAATTTTAAATTTGTAAACAATTTAAATTACAAAGAAAAATAAATTGGAGTTTCTTACTTGGTTGATCCACATCTCTTGCCATTTTTTCCATGTTTTTTCCAAAGGTACCACCTGCCATACTGAAAAGAGTAAGTTGTTTATTTATTTCCAACTTGTCTGCATGGATAGGACCCATGCACTCCAAGAAATCAGTCAATCCAATCTGACCTCCCCATCATGTAGATCTCCTAGACGAGATTTAAAATAATACTTTGGGTTCAAAAAAACCCCAGTTGCATGTATAGGATGATGGATTTGACTGTTCCATCTGTTATCAATGATATCCCATATACGACCATATTTAGCTAACCTGTCGTTATAAGTTGCCTGTATCTTCTCCTTTGCATGATCGATAGGCTCATAAATGTAGCCCATTGCCAATTCCCCCCCATCCACTATCCTTAGCACCTTAACAAGGGGCTAGGTAATTTCCAATTCACCGACTTGATACATTCAAAATTATATAATATTATAAGATGCATTAACCTAGGTATGCATAGTTTATGATATTGGAAGTATTTGTAATTTGAACTTGAGTGATGAAAGAACATAGTAGAAAGGTATACACAACCAATTTTTTCAGTTAATGTGAAGATATTTAACCACTCATGTTGTGTATGTTATGTTTTACATTGCAAATAAAGAGATTGTGATGTCCTATGATACTTTCAAAATTCTTGTACCATTGTGTAATGGATATGTAGATTGGATATTGGCAATAATTTTAATTTCTTGTAGCTCAGACAGTTGCAAGAAATTACTATAACTATAGTGGAGAAGGTAGTTTGAGTAGGATCTTCTTGCGAAATTGGAGATGGAATGATTATTGGTAACGTTAATATCCTACCAATTTTTTTTTTTTGTATGACACTTCAATGTTTTGGGTAGGGTTTTTTAGGGTGGAATTTTTTTTTATGCTTTTTTTCATGCACGTCCCCACTAACTATCCTGGGAGGTCTGTAATAGTTCCTTTCATGCACATCCTCACTAACTATGTTTTGGGATGTCTAATCTAGTTCCTTACAAATTTATATTTTTTCAAGGCATAACTACTTATGATCTTAGGTGATGAAAACAATATGACAGTCTATGACACTCTCCAAATCACCATTCCTGAAAGGATCCAACAAAATGACCTGAGAGGAAGATGAGAAGGGAACACTACTATTGGAATTGGATTAGAACTAGTGGAATTGGATGGTCCCAATGGTTCTAGAGTTGTATCTATCTAGTTTGGTGGTTCATATTGGCTAAGGCTAGTCTTGTATTGAACTGACCTTAAAAAACCAAAGTGACTAGTTCTCTACTAAACTGACCAATTCTGAAGAATGTAGTGAAACATAGATAATGACCACCAAATCTTAATTTTTTAATAAAAAATAATTAAAAGGAAAGAAAAATATCTTAACCCTATTGCCCTACAAAACCTAATCCTAATAATTAATGGTAATATTTAATTTTTAAAGTAAAAGTAAAAGGATAATGTCAAATTTTAATTAAATTTTGAATATTAAAATTAGAGTGGTTCCAACTTCATTCGATTTGGAGAAAGTCAAATTTTAGATCCCATGCAAAATTCAAAAGGGTTAAACAATTTTCAGGATTTCAGGATTGGTAGGATTGCAATATTTCCACTAGATTCTATGATGTATGATGGTATGGAATTGGAATTGAATCCCATGTACTAGACCCATGTACCAAAATTAGGGGTAGAATCCTAATTTATGATAGCTCAATACATAATTTGGGACTTATAGATAAGGTAAATATCTGGTAATGGAGTCAAACAAAGGCCTTAGAAATAATGAGGGTGTGCTTATCATGGGTTGTGATTGTTTTAAATATATTCTCTCTAATTAAGGAAATTATTGGCTTGGAAGAGGGGTTCTTACCGTTACCAACAACAATTGGTCTCCCCAAGTCCTGTAAGTACCTATCTTATTTTTCGGCATGAAAAATAAACATAGTTGGAAGATGTTGAGCTTCTATTCAGTCATTTTGAAATTAATGGATAAAAATTAATAATATATGGGGGTATGACACCAGATGGAAGATCATCAAATAATATGTAAGTGAACTTTTCCTAAAAAAGTGGCTTTCTTAGAAAATTGTTTAGCCCTATTGCTTATGTAGAAATATTTTGTTTTTTAAATAAAAAAGTTAGGGCGCTGATTTTTACAACCCTTTGGGCTACACATATGTATTGGATGTGTCTTTCCTACGAGGTTGAGTTCCAGGGAACCCCTAAAAATAATATGATGTAGAGAGTAGAAATAAGCCATGGAAAAGTTGGTATCGAATATCTTGAGTTGGAAGATGTGGATGGAGCTTGTAAGTCCTATTTATTTAGTATAAGAGAATTTCTTAGACAATTTATTAACCCTGCCACCTATTTAGGAATCCTTTATTTCTTAATTAAAAAATTTAGGACAATAATTTTTACAACTTTTTGGGTTGCACACATGTACTGGATATGTATTCTGTGGGAGGTGGAGCTCTAGGCTACCCTTGAAAAATAGCATGATATATAGAGTAGAAAGAAGCCATGGAAAAGTTGGTATCAAGGATCATGGGTTGGTTACACCTCAACACCTTGGATGGGATTGAAAAGTCTAGAGATTGCTACTTCCCGAGAACAAAGATTGTGGATGGAGCTTGTAAGTCTTACTTATTTTCTCGTTGTATTAATTATTAGGTGTAAGCATATTATTCGTATCAAATTAATGTATTGGGTTCGGAAAAATATAGTACTTGTATGGGATTTATGAGAGATTAAAGTTTGATCACACCCTTTGCTAAATTAATATATGTTAAATTACTTCAACTAGGAAAACTTTGCCACAAGCAGAATATCATTGTTGAATTTGAGTTGTCATGCTCTAGCTTCGTTCTTGGATAAAAAAGGAATTTTATCTATGTACATTGGATAGGGACCTAAAATAGGGTTTCGTTATAATTCCTTAGGAGAAAATTAGCCTCCCAAAATGGTACCCTGATATAGTGTATGCATGGGAAAAGACCACATTTTCTGATTCGGTTTCAAAGATTAGGGCTCAAAACTTGACTCCATGCTTACTAGTCACCTATGTGTTCACCTTGACTTGGGATGCCTGCACCATATCTATATGCACTTTTGATCATGATCTTACAGCCACGTATAATTTAACTCATAGTGGTCCTTCCAGTGACCTGGGGAACTCTCCAATTCACTATCCCTGAAAGGATCCTATACTTTTGAGAACAACATATTATGAAAATTTATAAGATCCGAAGTGGGAAGACTAACAAGCTATAGATATTCATGCTTTGGATTAATTTGACTTATCAGATTTCTACCCTTAAAATTGGAGTTCACCATATGTACTTTGCAGTATATCATTATCCTACTACACATAAGACACCCCTTGTGGAGGTAAAAATTTATTAACACTACTGTTGAGATGATGTTGTAAGCTTTGCTTGAGGCCAAGGCTAACTTCACTTTGTAATCACTATTCTTGCGTTACTAGGTTTAGCTTAAAGAAAACCTAGTCAACACTCAACTATTTTATACCCAGGCTATTAATGCTAACCTAGTCATCATTGGTGGGTCCATATCCTCTCTTGAGGAAAGGGCCTTTGAGTTATGTATAAAATTAGCTATCATTTGTAATATCATTTTGATCAATGATACAATTTCCCTATTCTTTAGGCTATGGGAAGATATCATGTGTTGGGATCTCTTTTGATGGTAAATATATCTCCTCTTATGGATATGGGTATGACTCTCTTTCTCTCTTTCTCTCTCTCTCTCTTGTGCTTTTTTCTCCTTTAGCTTGCACACTAGTTGTGGTTCATATTCTAATTGTACAAATGTAGGGCTTGTGGATCAAAGTTTTTCTGTTTGTTTTTTTTTATCCTCTCCATTTTTTCTATGTATCTTTAACATTGTATTAGAGAAGTTGTGAAATTCCTTCATTTTACTTCGTGCATCTGATTTGAATAATTTTCACTAGAGGAATTAAACTAAGGGTTACATTTCTAGGGTTTTCATATTTGTTTCTTTGTTTAGGATTTCCAAGGATTTTCCCTATGGTCTAAACCCTCTACCAAGGTTCACTTTAGTGGCTTATTTATATATATTTTTACTAGTAGCAATCGATTATGAGTTGTTAAACATTTTTGTTGGATCATCCATTTTTTATAGGTTTTCTATAGCATTGTTTTATTGTTGGTAATTTTGTGGAGTTAAGCTAGTAGCTAGAGGGCACTATTATGAGCCCATATTCACCGTCTACTAGCGTTTCCTTATAATATGATTTTGGTGGTAATTTTTAAAAACTAGAATGGTTATAATGTGTGTTGAGTCTCAAAAGTGTTCTCCATATTCATACATATTTCCATTATGTCATAACCATTTAGCTCTTATTTCATAGCCATTTGACCTAAAACCCTACATCAAGTAACCATTTTCATAAATATATGGGTTAGGATCCTTGTTTTCCAAAATTATTTATTTTATGTATTTTAAGTGAATTTATGATTAGAAACTAGAAAATTAACATAGTTTCATATATCTATATATGTGTTATGAGTTTTGTGACATGTGTAGGTCAAAAGGAGACTTCTAGAAGACCCTTATGTGGCACTCTAAGGCCAAATTCGAATTTGGTTGGAGAAGATTATGGGATCAAGAGGATATGTATCTCACTTCCTTGTTGTATTGAAACTCTAAGAGGATATGTGTCTCATTCCTCAAGTTGTGTTGAAACTCTAGAAAGACATGTGTCTTATCATTTCCTATTTTGATTGTAACTCTAGAGATGGAGGGAGAGATTCATGGACTCCCATTAATGAGATGTCTCCTCATATTTTGTATAAATAGGAGAAGCTTTCTCCTATCATAGGTAATGAAAAAGTAATGAGGAAGTAATGAGAAAGTAATGAGGAAGTAGATTTGTAACTAAGTTCAAGATGGAATGGGATGTAGATTTGTGAGTTCTTTTTAATAGAGAAATTCAGTTCTTTGATGGTGTTTTGATTACAATTTTAAGGAGCTGAAGGACTTCACCAAATTGGTAGCAGAGGGCCCCTGCTATCCAAGGAGGCTTTTACATATTTTCTAGATAATTTGCTTTCAATTCTGTTTTGTCATATTTCCTTACTTAGATTGCTTTTTGAAATCATAGCTTTTAGCATAATTTTTCATGGCAGCCCGGGCATTTGCATATCTTTTGACTAATGACATGGAATCAATATTGTTCTGTTGCTAATTTACTTTTTGTTTAATTCCAGCACTGCTTTGTTTATTTTAGTCTTGCACATTTGTTTCAGTAGTTAGATTTAGATATATTAAGCTGCTCATGTATTTTCAGTTACCTCTGAAAGCCACAGCTGGACTGATGGTGAGGGATTGAAGTATGAGTGTGTAGTTTGATATTAGTTTACTTTCTGCAAGTTAGATATATTAAATTTCTCATGTCATTTTCAGTTACCTCCGAAAGCCACAGCTGGACTGATGGTGAGGGATTGAAGTATGAGTATGTAGTTTGATATTAGTTTACTTTCTGCAAGTTAGATATATTAAATTGCTCATGTCATTTTCAGTTACCTCCGAAAGCCACAGCTGGACTGATGGTGAGGGATTGAAGTATGAGTGTGTAGTTTGATATTAGTTTCATTTCTGCAAGTTAGAAATATTAAATTGTGCATGACATCTTCAGTTACCTCCGAAAGCCACAGCTGGACTGATGGTGAGGGATTGAATTATGAATGTGTGGTTTGATATTAGTTTACTTTCTGCAAGTTAGATATCAGTTACTCAAGTTGTTTATGGTTACTTCCAAAAATCATAGCTGGACTAATGATGAGGGATCAGAAGACAAGTTGATGTAATTTGATTTAGATTTACTTTATTGCAACTTTTGGATTTCTTTCAGCATAGTTTCTTTTGTGTTTAGACAGCAGCAAGAATAATTTGGTTTCATGCTCACTAGTTCACTGTTTTGATTTATTAGATTAGCAGCACCTTTTTCATTTCAGCAGCACATTTTCATTTCCTTTCAAGTTTTGTCATTGTATGTTTCAAATTCCTTTTTTAGTTTCAAGTTGGTAAATCATTATAAAGGACATCATTGCCTTGAATATTCATAACCATACTTGTCTTTTAGAATTTCCATCTCACATTAGGAAACCAACCAAGATCAATAAAAATCCAAAAGCGACAAAAAGTAAGAGATAGGTTATCTTGCACATATAGTGCGCCACACTTCGTCAGCTTACGAATCCCTGGTTGATAATTTATGTTAGCAATTTAGGACACACTAAATTGACCAAACATTTTGGCGCCGTTGCCGGGGAAGTGTAACTAGGTAGCCTTATTTCTTACATCTAAAAAAAATTAATAATTCTTGAGTATGCTCTCCTCCTGCACTTTGTGTGATCTAGAGGATCAGAAAAAGGATTGTTATGTAAAAAAAAAATTAATAATTCTTGAGTATGCTCTCCTCTTGCACTTTGTGTGATCTGGAGGATCAGAAAAAGAATTGTTATGTGAAAAGAAAAAAGAAAAAAAGTAGACAAAATAAAACTTCATCATTTCGATTGATTCAACAATTTAAAAAAAAAAATTGTTTTCATGAAAAACTTTGATTTCAATAAATTGTTTTGTTTAATGAATATATATGTATATTTTTAAATTTTTGAAAATATCACATACATAATTTTATTAAACAAATCAATTAAAATAAATAAATAAATAAATTTAATTGTTTTGTTACTAAGATATATATGTATATTTTTATTTTTGAAAATATATATATAATTTTAATAACAAATCATTAAAAAAAAAAAAAAAAAATCAATAAATTGTTTTGTTTAGTAAATTACATATGTATATTTTTTATTTTTCAAAATTTAACATGTGTAAATTTTATTAACAAAACAAATAAAAAAAAAATCATTTTGCTTAGTAAAATATATATGTGTATTTTTAATTTTTAAAAATATAACATATAGTTTTATTAACAAAAACAAATTAAAAAAAAAATTGAAAAACAAAAACAAAACAAATCAATAAACAAAGCCATAGGCAACTCCATGGATTTCATTTTGTACTGCATTCAGAAATTGGTCAGTCAAGTGAACCTAGTCACCCAGCCCAGATTGATAAAAAATCAGCTTAAAACTTCAGTGAAAGTCCTGTTTTCAGCATGTTTTTCTTGAAGTCTTTGCTGCCTGAAATTGAAAATTATTAATCCTTTTTATAAAAATTTACAATTTCAGAGAAAAAAAAAGGAGAAGAAAAGAAAACCAATCTATGGCTATCTTCAATCCTAGCTTTCGATGTGGCCTCAGTAGAAAATCTGCATTCCTGTTCAAGCTTTGGCCTGAAACAAACTTGCAGTCTCCAGCTATACATGTCTATCTGTCACACGCTTTGACATTGACCTGAAACCAAAAAACATGTAAGTCCAAACGATGGTTGTCTCTACAGAGTTCAAGTTGTCTGAAATAGAAATAGCACAAGCTGCATTACGTAAAGAACAAGAAAAGATGAAGAGTTCAGTTCTCTGCAATGCCAGGTAGCAGAAACAAACTTGTTAGGAGAAAGTAATGCACAGCTTAGAAATGAAAATAAGAGAAATTTTGAGGAGGATGCCATGATTGCATTGTTCAGTGATCTGTCTGTGCTGTGATCGAATCTTAAAAAAAATTTCAAAATCATTCACACAGCCGAATGTAGCAGAACAGGAAAACGCAAAACAAAGAAAAACGTTAAACTTTGAAAGCACGATTTGGCCAAACGGAGATGAATTTGAAAAAAATAAAACATGGGTTTTTTCGCCAACATGGTCAATTAGATAACCCAAAAACCGTTTTAAGAAATTCGTGGCGGTGTGGGAGAAATTCGTGGTTCTTTGAAGGCCATTTTTGCTTGCCGCGTGAGGAAAAACGATTTTTTCTGAGTGAAGAATTTGAAAACGGCACTCTGCATTGATAATTCGGTTTCCTGATTTCTAGGAAGAGGAATTCTAATCAAAATCAAACTCTTATCATGGCATTCAATGCACATTCCACTCATTTTTGAATTTAATTCAATTTCGTTTTCTGAATGTTGGATTTCACATCTCTTTTATCATCTGCCCAGCAATTTTTGGTGCTTCAATGACATTATTAAACACCAACCATTATGATGTTTATTTCAAAGGGATGCCACATCACTATGGAAAGACATTAAGAGGACATGGGGATGAATTTAGCAAACTACAGGAGGATATTATCAAGCACATGGTCGTGCAGATGGCACAATGAACTTTAGTAGCATAAAGGTAAGCTCAATTGAGATTGAACGTGTCTGTAATGGCAACTGCTGCAATTGGAATTCCAACTGAGGGGGGTGGTCCTGAACAGTTACTGATTGTGATAGTCCTCAAGGATCAAACAGATACAAAAATAAATTTTGAAGAGATGAAAGATTATATTTTGAAATAGCAATCATGCCTTTTATGTTCTTCAATGCTTACCAATATATTATTTTTCATCTTATGTGATCTTCACTTACCATTCAATGTCATTGCAAGGTCACGATTGGTCAATGTATCTGAGTTTGTTTTATTTAGCATTATTTGATTGCATTTCTCTTTTGTTGTTTAAAAAAAAAAAAATGAATAATTTTGAATCAATGAAATGAACAAGTTATTTGTTCGTTTTTCTGAAGGTATTGATTAATTTTGGATTGATGATGAAGGATGAATGGCTAACTTTTTATTCAAGATTTTTAGCTACAGAAACCGTCGACATTCTGCAGCTGAAGTCCAATTCCATGAAATTTGTTCTCAGTCCTTGGTGAAGTCCAATTAAACGGCTACATTCTCCAATTCATAATTTGAAAAACCTCATTGTTCAAATCAGCATAACTTTCTCATACAAAATCAAATTTTGATGATTCAAGTATCGTTGGAAAGGTCTCAACAAGATCTATACAATGAGAAATCCATCATTAGAGTTTGAAATGGCAAATAATGAAATAAATTGCTGAAAAGAAGCTACATTCAATTTGAGGCACTAATTCCAAAACATGTATAAATTCTTTTGATTTTTCCTTTGAGAACTTGTTTCATTAATACAAATTCTTAGTTTTGTGTGTAAATATCATAACTAGAGAGATTGATCACCTCTCTTCCTTTGATAATCTTACATTCCATTGCAGAAGAAGTATTAGTTTTTTTTTGCAGGTTCCAGGAGGAAGGACAAATGACTACAAGAGAATGGTGTCTCTCTAAGAGACCAATTTGTTTCATAAGAGGATGATCGGCAACAAAGAGGAGGAAATATGCTGATGTAAAATCAGATCCAAACACTTGAAAAACTTTCAGATACTATTGTCTCCATCACATCCATACCTCATAATAAATCATTCACCTCATTTCACTTCATGTTTTCCATTTACATTCACATCCACTTTCCATTTATTTTTGTCCATTCATAACCCACAAATAAAAGCAAGAGGCTCATTCACATGCTTATTGCCCATTTTCATTTTCATCTTCCATTTCCATCTTCCATTTCTTGTCATTTTCATTCCGCAAATAAGCCCTGCTTCAATGCAAATTATTGAGTCCATAGTCCTTTGAGTCTAAGTTCTTTGTAAAAACACCTTGAGGCTTGCATGCCTTAATGGAAAGTTCTCATACTGACAAACAATGAGAATACATTAATGTCTCTTGTTCATCAGATCTTCTAGGTGACTCGACATCAGCAAAATCATTCGTACCTAGCAAGATGTGTTTGGGCATCTTGACTCTCATTGTCATCAATGGTGAGAGTTCTCGTGTTGACTAGTGGCATCCATTAATGGCCACTAATTCAAAAATTTCCTACTATGTTCGACATCAGAACATCTTTTCACATAGTAGGAATTGTGCCAATGAGTTTTGAAGACATGAAGACTATTATTTTCAGCATTTTGGAGCAGATTCAGCAAGTTTTAGTAGGAGCAATAAAAAGTCATCTCATTTCTTTATCCATGACTCCTCTTGTTCAGCCACTTGAAGAAGAATATGATCAGAATTTTGCAGCCACCACAGATACACAACTCATACACATTTAAGGTAAGTGAAGGTATGTTGTTTTCTAATTTTTAGTCATGTAATTCATTAGAATGCTAAAATTGTAACTTTGGAAAAATTCCTCACTCCCTTTTCCACATTGTCATATCTTTAGTTGGGGGGGGAAGGGACATCATTTCATATCCACATGTCATACACTATCACACATTTTCATTTCATTTCCATCCACATATACTTCCCAACCAACTGTTGTTGCAACATGATTCAAAAGATTATATGCCTTGCAAATGATCAATTCATTGATGAAGTAGTTGATTCTAAATGTTTTCATGAACTTTGATGCAACAAAAAAAATAAAGCATTGTTACACAAGAACCAATGCTAAAAAAAAATGGTTGTCACACAAGAACCAACCATTGAAAAAAAAAAAATGTGTTGCAATCAAATGTATTATACTTTGCCAAAAAAGAAAATATCAAGAAGCAAAGTTTGGAACGAATCTATATGAGTCAAAGATCAACTCATGGACAAATGAATCATTGCAATAGTTGCATGGGGACATGCAACAACTTCAGTTGTGGGGTATGTTGAGTCTCAAAAGTGTTCTCCATATTCATACATATTTCTATTATGTCATAACCATTTAGCTCTTATTTCATAACCATTTGACCTAAAACCCTACATCAAGTAACCATTTTCATAAATATATGGGTTAGGATCCTTGTTTTCAAAAGTTATTTATTTTATGTATTTTAAGTGAATTTATGATTAGAAACTAGAAAATTAACATAGTTTCATATATCTATATATGTGTTATGAGTTTTGTGACATGTGTAGGTCAAAAGGGAGACTTCTAGAAGACCCTTATGTGGCACTCTAAGGCCAAATTCGAATTTGGTTGGAGAAGATTATGGGATCAAGAGGATATGTGTCTCACTTCCTTGTTGTATTGAAACTCTAAGAGGATATGTGTCTCATTCTTCAAGTTGTGTTGAAACTCTAGAAAGACATGTGTCTTATCATTTCCTATTTTGATTGTAACTCTAGAGATGGAGGGAGAGATTCATGGACTCCCATTAATGAGATGTCTCCTCATATTTTGTATAAATAGGAGAAGCTTTCTCCTATCATGGTAATGAAGAAGTAATGAGAAAGTAATGAAAAAGTAATGAGGAAGTAGATTTGTAACCAAGTTCAAGATGGAATGGGATGTAGATTTGTGAGTTCTTTTTAATAGAGAAATTCAGTTCTTTGATGCTATTTTGCTTACAATTTTAAGGAGCTGAAGGACTTCACCAAATTGGTAGCAGAGGGCCCCTGCTATCCAAGGAGGCTTTTACATGTTTTCTAGATAAGTTGCTTTCAATTCTGTTTTGTCATATTTCCTTACTTAGATTGCTTTCTGAAATCATAGCTTTTAGCATAATTTTTCATAGCAGCCCGGGCATTTGCATATCTTTTGACTAATGACATGGAATCAATATTGTTCTGCTGTTAATTTATTTTTTCTTAGTTTTTGTTTAATTCCGGTATTGCTTTGTTTATTTCAGTCTTGCACATTTGCTTCAGTAGTTATATTTAGATATATTAAATTGCTGATGTCATTTTCAGTTACCTCCGAAAGCCACAGCTGGACTGATGGTGAGGGATTGTATTATGAAATGTGTAGTTTGATATTAGTTTCCTTTCTGCAAATTTAGATATATTAAACTGCTCATAACATCTTCAGTTGCCTCTGAAAGCCACAGCTGGACTGATGGTGAGGTATTGTATTATGAAATGTGTAGTTTGATATTAGTTTCCTTTCTGCAAGTTAGATATATTAAATTGCTCATAACATCTTCAGTTGCCTCCGAAAGCCACAGCTGGACTGATGGTGAGGGATTGAATTATGGATGTGTAGTTTGATATTAGTTTCCTTTCTGCAAGTTAGAAATATTAAATTGTGCATGACATCTTGAGTTACCTCCGAAAGCCACAGCTGGACTGATGGTGAGGGATTGAATTATGAATGTGTGGTTTGATATTAGTTTACTTTCTGCAAGTTAGATATCAATTACTCAAGTTGTTTATGGTTACTTCCGAAAATCATAGCTGGACTAATGATGAGGGATCAGAAGACAAGTTGATGTAATTTGATTTAGATTTACTTTATTGCAACTTTTGGATTTCTTTCGGCATAGTTTCTTTTGTGTTTAGACAGCAGCAAGAATAATTTGGTTTCATGCTCACTAGTTCACTGTTTTGATTTATTAGATTAGCAGCACCTTTTTCATTTCAGTAGCACATTTTCATTTCCTTTCAAGTTTTGTCATTGTATGTTTCAAATTCCTTTTTCAGTTTCAAGTTGGTAAATCATTATAAATGACATCATTGCCTTGAATATCCATAACCATACTTGTCTTTTATAATTTCATAAAAATCCAAAAACGACAAAAAGTAAGAGATAGGTTATCTTGCACATATAGTGCGCCACACTTCGTCAGCTTACGAATCCCTGGTTGATAATTTATGTTAGAAATTTAGGACACACTAAATTGACCAAACAATGTGGTGTTAAAAAGTTTTTGCACTTGCACCATACAACATAATAATGCAAACAAAAAAGGGCTCTAGTCTTTCAAAAAGTTCCAAAATTTTAAATTGTTTCTTATACATTGGGTCATTGTAAATTCCATAAAGATATGGCATACAGTTTTTCTAGTTTAGATCCTAAGAAACTGCCTTAGTATTATATATACCTTACCAAACATAGATAAACTTAGAATTAGAAAAATAAAAGAAAAAGAAAAAGAAAAAATCACTATTGGCTTCTTTCTTGATATTTGTCAATAACTGAAGTCGACATGTTTTATGTGTAAATATCCTAGAGCTTGATGAAGATTTTTTCCATATTTTGCAACCACTGGAGTAGAGTAGTTGATATCCTTGGGTGAACCCAAAGACTGAGAAATATGAGGCCTAAGACAAATTGGTAAAGCATACCATACCTAGCTTCAAGCTTCTCATTTTTCCTTTTCCAAATTTTGACAAACTCTAGTAATTTTACATGTTTGGAATGTTGAGATTCAACATCATTAGAAATTATATTATTCATATTTCATACATGTACCTAATTTTTAATGAGGGTACATTCATTATGCGTCAAATCATTATGTGAATATGATGGCTCACATGAAAATAATTGAATTGAATGATTGTTCCCAACCATCCTATAAACCCTTTAGGAATTGCATGAAATGAGCTTGAAAAGGTATAGTACTAGACCTAAAATGAATAAAAAATGGTGGATCCCAGATTTGGTAGCATGTTTTCCAAAACACAGGCATAGAAAAAATCTTCATGACCCAAAAAATAGAAACTGAAGGGAGGGGTCACGTCCCTGAAAGCCACTATTTTCCTTGAACCAAACACATTCTAGAAAAAAACAGACCAGAATATTTTCACTTGCAATATCCAGAAAATTTTTATTCGACTTAAGGTCCTACAATGCCATTGTAAGTGATATATGAGTGTTACACAATATTTTGTCAATGTCCCTGCAATCCCCATTTCGAACATTGAAGGACCATTTAAGTGACTTATGTGTATTGTCATACCTTGCAAAAAGTGTCATTGCATCCCTTTCCATGAGAAGAGCATTTCCTCTGTTGATCATTCCTAAAGAAGGCTCTCAAAAACATATGATTTTGGGTCAGCGCTGGTAGGCATTTATGGCCTCGTATCCATAGAGAAATTAGCACTGGGCCTTGCGTCCATTGGCACTTTGTCTCAATGGACTACTCGTGACAAGTTTCTTTTGGAAAGTTTTTTAAAATAGAAGCGAAGTTTCCATTCCCAACCACTTCGTGAGTGGATTCATCATGGTTTGTTCGACTGAATAACGTCGAAGTCCTTCCTTTGTCTTCTTGTTTCATACATTTGAGCAACTACCCAAAGGATAAGGCCTCCCTTCCACCTTATGAGGGATCCCAAACCACCTCCTCCTCTCCTATATATACATCTTTCTCACATAGTTGCAGCTAGCTGAACATTCCTTACTATAGCTGGTGTGAGAGTAAAGCAGAGAGGAATCCATTGTCGAGAGAGAGTCTAGACCCATTGCTTCACCAAGTCTAATCCCTGACGAATGCTTGAGACATGTTTGATTGGACCTGTCGAAGAAGGCTGCAAATTCAAGGCTCTTTTGGTTGTAAACTTATTCTCTCTACTTATTAATACATGACTGGTTTTTTGGTTCCCATTTTTCTTTTGATGTGTTCAAAATTTTGCAATACGTTTGATTCTCCTTGACCAATCAAATAGTTATGAATGCAAGTGTGTTTTCGTATGTTGTCATCGTTCTCTTATCCTTGTGCAGGTACACGGATATTACCGCTGAAGAACTGTGACGTGTGAAGATGAAGATCAGGAGATCATTGTTACAAGCTACGACAAGAGCATTGGAACAGAGGTAGGTCATCTATCCAAACTCAGTTTCATTCATAAACTAGGAGTCCAAAGGATTAGCATGTTCCCTTGTTGCTAGACCCACCCTAGGGCTAGAGGGGTTGCCTCTGTCTGCAAAGGGGATTTACCTACACAAAAGGTTGGAGACCATATTGACGAGAGTGTGTTGTCTTCTCTTGCTGTATTTCTAGTGTTTTGCTTGTCGATTCAACTTTGGTCGTTTCATCATTTTTCTGCTTTGTTTGGCCTATCTAACTGTATTAAGCCATCCTGTTCAATCCTGAGTGTCAGATATTACCTCTGCTCAGTGTTTTTTATTTTTTCCCATGGTTTTGTATCTCGACGCTGCTTTTTCTTGAACAATCATGCCGATTAGTGCTTTTTTCTTTTGTCACACGTGTGCCAACATCTGTTTAGCATAGATTACAGCTAAACAGACACGCTGAATCCTGTAGGTTAAAATTTTAATCTTTTTCCTGAGTTTTGTCAGTTCCTGTTACCTCTGGGTTGGATTTTCATCTTTCAATTGGTCTACTGAGACTGTTTTGACTCTCTTGTCCCATCCTTCTCAGCTATTTGTCCCTCATCTGATCGGTGGAGTTTGTTCGGCTCTCTCCTCACTGAGCCTTCTGAATTGAGTTTGAGTCAATTTGGTCTCTATCATTTCAGTTTGTTGAATAATTGTTTTAGCTTTTCTTTCGGTTCTACATGTCTTTGGTTTGTTGAATGATCATCTCAGATTTTGTTTAACTCTCCATCTGTCACCTTGAGCATATATTACATATCTCATTGAATCGGTTCGAAAGCCCCTTTTTTTCCTAAAGGTATGCATCTCTGTTTTTTTGTGTGTTTGATGTTTGAAATTGATTGATCTCTTTGTTTTATATCATTTCATTCGAATTTCTCAAAACTAGTGACCCATTTTTCTTTTTATTGTAATAGTGCATTCTTCCCCTCATTCATCTATAAAGACAAAATTTGCATTCTTTCTTTTAGCTTGAAAATGGAAAATGTTCTTTTTCATTAGTAGGATTCAGTGAATAGGAAAGAGTTTTTCATTTCTGCTTTGGGTGTCTTATATGAATTAGTGAAATTCTTCTTGTAATTCAATTGATTGCGTCTTTGTTATAGACTACTATCCTTCTCTTAGCTAGCATTCATTGAAAGGGAATGATTTTCTTTTGCATGTAGTTGTGCATTAATAATTCGAGATCACATTCAGGAAGGCCTTGAAATCGCAACATTAATTCAAGATTAAATTTAAAATGAATTCAATCAACCTAAGGAAGCATTGAAACCTAATGCACATATATCTAGAGGTCTAGGCTAGTGACGTGTTCTGGCGTCGTTAAACCTAGTAGCTGTCATTCACCATCTGGAATTAGAAAACACTAGCACAGAATTATCTCCCTGTACCGTCGAGTATATAAAGGGAGACCTCATAGGTTGAAATCCTTTATCCATAGGAAGCCAAGTCTGTCACCCTATAATGGTGATACACCGAACACATCATTCGAGGAGACTTCCTGCACGTACGTCAAGTCCTTGGTCATTTCTATTTCATTTGATCACCAAGGTGTATGTTGTAGTTCACAGAAACTTGGTACACCCTCTTGATTAGATTCCCTGAGTAGTCATTTTGGTCTTTTAAGGATTCTCTAAAATTGAAAATATCATCGAGCACTTGTCCTTTCATAGTCGTTTTAACCTGAAAGTGACTAGAGTCACCTTTTTCTTGTTTCTTAACTCTTAAAACATGAAACAATAGATTTTCATTTCAATGGCATAAAATCAATTGCTTACGATCACATGCCCGTTAAATATATTTTGTTAGCTTATTCTTAAGTAATTCCTTAGTGTTTGATCTTGAAGCTATCTCGTTTCCCTACTATTTTGAGACAAAGTCAAGGTGGCGGAACCACCAATTTCATTGTCCTCTTTGTTACCTCTTAGTGGTGATCCTTCTCCTGAAGTTTCTTCGGGAGGATCTCATCCCACTAGGTCTGTCAATTTCTGGCAGTCTATCCTTCCGAGTATCTTATCCTCTTACTTCAAAACCATATTTACTAGCCACTGCTTTACTTGCCACTAATCATCGCCTTTTTGAAGCTTCATCCAACATGGATTATTCAAGTTCCATCAGTAGTGAGGAGATTTATGTTTCTACAGGAGATCATCAGCTCCCGCCCTAGAATTTTCCTTATGTCTCAAGTCAACCTTCCTCACAACCGATATCTCTCCCACACAGTTATTTTACTTTGGGTCAAATCATTTCTGGAATTGCATCATTGTATCAGAACCTGATATGGTCGGATACATTGACCCCCTCTAGGGGCTCTTCTGTCTTGATATCGAGGGCATCACCCTCGACTCCCATGACGTCAACGATTGTAACCTCTGTGCCTATCCTACCCGCTATCTGTGTGGCTTAATCTGTACCAGCTGTTAGTATGAATCAGTCATTGAAAACGTCTTATACTGTTCGTAGGTCCATTTTTATAAATCCCACAATACCTGTTAGAGCCACCATGAGTGGATCACAAATTCATGTTTCATGAACCCAACCTACCAGTAGTGCGCCTATGGCTTCTACTTCCATTCCTGGAGGCTTGAAATTTGATGAGTATCTGTTGGCCATTCAGCAACAAAATTCCACCCCTCAGGGTTCTCAACAGCCACAAAATTCTGGTAATCCTCTGCATAATTTTGATGTGTATGGTAATCCCGTCTATTTTCCTCCTATTGATCCCAATCAGATAATACACCAACTGGGACAACCCTCTGGTCCACAAGGACAACCTTCAATTCAACAGGGACAACCCTCTAGTCCACAGGGACAACCTTATGGTCTGGAAGGAAAACCCTTACAGGGACAGCCTTCGATCCAACAAGGAAAACCCTATGGTCCTGCTGGTCAACCTCATGTTCAATAGGGTGCATCTTATGTTCCTGGGGGGGAAATATATCCGCAATAGGGACAAACTTTTGTGAAACAACACCAAACTTAAATTCAGTAAGGACAAAATTTTGTACAACAAGGACAACCCTACGGTGCTGTGATGGGTCAACCTAGTTTCCAGGGGAAACCTGGCCCATCCCAACCATTGGACCAACCTTTTCCACAAGGGAAACCTGGTGGCTCTCAGCATCTAGGCTAACTTGCTCCGTAGGGACAGCCTGTCCAACCTAAGTATCCAACTCAACTTGTACCCCAGGGGCAACCTGTTCAGCCTCAAGGCACCACTTACATTCCCCAAGTTCAATCTTAGGTGGTATATAGTGCACCCCAAGGCATTACTTACATTCCTCAAGGTCAATCCTAGATAGTATATAGTGCGCCTCAGGGCACTGCGTACGTTCCTTAAGGTCAAACTCAAATGTTGTGTAATACACCTCAAGGCACTACTTACATTTCACAACAAAATCCATATGTTTCTCAGACAGTACCTCAGTGGTATGCTCAGAATAAATATCCTAGTCTTCAACCCATGTATGGGCAGAACTATGAGGCTTACAAACCCTATGGACAGAATCCTCTAGGACAAAACATATGGGGGAAGAATTTTTCTCAACCTGGGTGGAATCCTAATACTGGTCTTTATCAATGACTTGCAATGCCTTTCAATCCTCAATTAACTTTCCTTGCCACGTTGGAACTACCCGATGTGTCTAAATTGAAAAACGATCCTATCCTTCATAATCCATATTGGCCTCCAGTTTTTACCAAAATTCCTCGTGATTATCCCAAATTTGAGGGCAAGTTTGGAGAAGACCCCCAAGTGCATGTTATGCCATACCATCTTTGGTGCTCCTCTAGCTCTTGGGTTGATGATTCCATTCGACTCTGTCTTTTCCAATGGACTCTCACTGGTGCTGCTGCCAAGTGGTACATCAAACTCTCCCACGATGTCTTCCAAGATTTCAACTCTTTGGCCATGGCATTTATCATGCACTTTCAGTTACGAGTTGGGTATGAAACTGGGACAAGCCTCCTCACATCCTTGAAGCAATATCAAGCTACTCATATCTCTAATCATATTCATGAAAGGAGGCGTTGTCATTATCTGATAAAGTTGGAGATTTCTAATCAAATTCTAACTGATTAGTTCTCTATCTCCTTCATTGCTCTGATTGCTAAGGAAAATGCTATGGGGGCATGCATTACTGAGGAACAAGCCATCACTCGTTCCCAATACCTTGATATTGTGCACTCTCAGTCCAGCACATTGTACAAACTCTTGCTTGATGCCCCTTGACTTGGAGCCTCCAAAGCACTGTCGACACCATTTGTCGAAGGTATCATCGGTTCTGTGTCTCAGACTTCTCGGAAGTCTTATCCAATTCCTGTGAAGAAAAAATATACTCCTTTCAATGATACTGCTTCTCAGCCACCCCCGAATTCTGGTAAAACCATGGAAGTGAATGCCATCCAGTCAAATCTGGTAGATAAAAGTTCTAAGAGAAAGAAGAAGGGTAAAGGAAAGGCCAAAGCCAATACCCCAAAACAGAATTCTTAGAAATCTCGTGTTGATGATGGTTCACAACGTAAACCGAAGTACCCTTGTTTGATTTTTGACGAGGAGAATTACTCCAAGGACTATCCCCGATGGGCCAAGGTGAGTCGATTTCTCAAAGGCACCCAAGGCACTCTGAATTTTCTCAAAGAACCGTTTCCATCACAACAAAATTAGTTGGTGGAGAAACCTCAGTCCTCTGCCCCATTTGGTTCTTAGGTTTTCATGATGAACGATCCTGCATCTGTTTCTATTGCTACCCGATCAAATGATTATACTAAACCACGTCAGGCTACGGGGAAGGAAATCATTGATGTTCCTCCTCCCCCACCTACTTTTGGCCCTCTTCAGATTGAAAGTCCCAGTACTGAGCCCATTTTATGGCCACCTTCCAAAGGTGTACTTCGTAAGTCTTCTTAAAACCCTACACCTGTGCTGCTCAACATTACATTATTGTTTAGGATTCGGCTCAGGCGCCATATTCTATGTCTGCATTAGAATTACTTCAGAGTTGTTTTTCTTAACGTAAAGCTTTGTTATCTGCTATCGGAGGGGATGATCCAGCCGATTTGAGCCTTATCACTTTTGATTTGGAAAATTTCATCCCATGTCTCCCTCACCAGATTGCACTGATCATCCAAGTTGGGATTAATGGAAAGAATATCCATCGAGTGCTCATGGATGAGGGTGCATCTACGTGCGTCATGTCATCTGCCTGCTGGAAATCCATCGGTTCTCCAGCTCTCAATTCATCTCCAAACTATTTAGAAGCTTTTGATGGAAGGGAATCTCGCCCTCTCGATGTTCTCGCTAGTTTACCTATTATGTTAGAAGGGAAAAAATTTGATTTCGAGGTTGAAGTCGTTGAAGCCAAGATCAATTACAATCTTCTCCTTGGTCGCAGTTGGACTCCGCCATGTTGTGCATTCCAACCACTCTCTTTCATGTTCTTCTATTTCCGCACGAAGGAAAGATCATCACTGTCGATCAGTTGACCTTTTCACTTCTTCGTCTTCCAAGAGCAAAGTCCCATATGTAGATCATATTCCTACGCCTTATGAGAGCATAGGACAGGGTATTTTCAAATATATTTCCCTCATGGGTCTTTTTCCTCTTCCTCCACCCAACACTGCTCAGGTTAACATGATCTCTGGGTCTTCTGATCCGTGGATCATCCCTTCGTCCGAAAAGATTGATTTGTTTGGTGACTCAATGCCGTTAAGCCCAATAGAGATTGATTATTGTGAACTTATTTCGGCTTTGGATACTTCTCCCTTTGATCATGCTCCTTTGAGTATGTCTCTTGACACTTATTCTGGCTTTGGATTCTCCTCCCTCTGATCATGCTCCTTTGAGTATGTCTCTATCCCCTTGGCTAAGTAATTCAGATTCGCCTGATCCCTTAAAAGAGATATTTCCCACTGATGAGGCCATCGTGGAGACTATGTCTCTTGAGGATCCTCCAGCTCGGGACGATAGTCATCGTCGTTCCTCTTTCATGCCTGGCCTTGGGACCATGTCTACTTGTATTGAGAAGTTCTCTTCTCAATTTCCTTCTCATACGCTTCAAATGCCTATCCTGACACACGAAGTCTTTGCAGAAGGTAACTTGGGAAACATCAAACAAACGATGCTTATCGACATCTCTGTCAAATCGGGAGTTGTCGATAACATCCAAATTGGGGTGAACTATTCTCTTGATGATATTGAGGTCTATACTAGTCTCTTCCGTGCGTTTCACGACATTTTTTTCTTAGTCGTACGAAGAAATGCCCGACATCAATCCGAGTATAGTTGTGCATGAAATTCCTACTTATCCTGGTGCGAAGCATTCTTGCCATCGTATTAGTCCTGTGAACCCTAGAAAGGTGGCCATTATTAAAGGAGAAGTTGAAAAAATTCTTAGAGATGGTTTTATTTATCTGATTCCCTTAACAAAATGTATTTCTAATATTGTTCCCGTGGATAAGAAACAAGGTACTATTCGGGTCTGTGTAGATTACCATGATATCAACCGTGCTTGCCCTACGGATAATTATCCCACTCCTTTTTATTGATGAGATCATTGATGATTGTGCTGGGAGTGAGATATTTTCCCTTATGAACTATTTTTCTGGGTAAAACTAGATTAATATTCTTCTGACCGATCGACACAAGACTGCCTTTATCTATCCTTGGGGTACTTTCGCCAATAAGAAGCTCCCTTTTGGTCTTAAAAATGTTGGGGCTACATTTCAACGAGCAACATCATATGATTTCCATGATATCAAGCACATTTTTCAACCTTACTTGGATGACCTTCCAGCTCATTTGGCTAAATGTAAAGACCACCTCGATCATCTCCGTTAAATATTTCTTCACTGTTGATGCTATAACATTCGGTTCAATCCGCATAAGTGTTTCTTCTGCATTGAATCTAGTAGACTCTTAGGATTTATCGTCTCTAAAGACAGAATTCATCTCGATCCCCTCAAAATTGAAGCTATCGTTAATCTCCCCTCTCCTTCCTCCTTACATTAGCTACAGACACTAGAAAATTTGGCGGAATTTTCGACGGTCAATTCGTCGCTATTTCGACACATAGTCGTCGCAAGAGCGACAGTTCGAGGGCGGGCAAAATGTGGTTTTCCATACCGCTGCAGTTTCGACGCACTTAAAAAGTGTCGAACTATCGACACTTTTTCTATCGCCTCCAAACAAGTGTCGCTCTTCCGACGTTTCCCGAACCGTCGTGCTTCCGACGTTTGTAAACTGTTGCACTTTCGACGAAATGTGGTCTGACGTTTTGAACGTCGCTCTTCTGACGTTTGTAAACGGTCGCAATTCCGATGCAATGTGGTCTGACGTTTTGGACGTCGCTCTTCCGATGTTTGTAAACTGTCGCAATTCCGACGAAATGTGGTCCGACGTTTTGAATGTCGCTCTTCCGACATTTGTAAGCTGTTGCAATTCTGATGAAATGTGGTCTGATGTTTTGAACGTCACTCTTCCGACGTTTGTAAACTGTCGCAATTCTGACAAAATGTGGTCTGACGTTTTGAACGTCGCTCATCCGAAGTTTTTATACTGTCGCTCTTTCGACTTTTTTAAGCTATCGCAATTCCGACGCTTACAAGGCATCAGTATACCAACGACGGGTTCAATTTTTAAAAAAAAATGAAACTTTAAAAGAGGAAAAATGATGTTTTGAATATATTATATGAAGTAAAATAGTCCATGAAGTCATTACATTTTTACATCTGAAGATTGGAACCCAAATATCCATCCAGAAAAGTGGAAGTCCCACCCCAGACAATGATAGAAAAATACCCCATGTCACATACATGGACATGATATAAAACCCAGTAACGGTCCACATGGAGATTATCTACAAATCTGAGAAAGCATCCAAATATGCCCGAGGCATCTATAAGAAAGTGAAATAGCAGTATGTAGAATAGTAAAGCAACAGATAGAGTACCGACGTCCATTGTTCCAAATATAAATTAAAGTACCCAAAATCCTTGAACAGAGAAAAACACTAATCATGTGAGGAGTGTGATATGTCCAAAATATAAAAAGACCATCAGACCATATCAATAAACCAGCAACATAGACCAGCATCGCTAGTTTTGAAGGCAGAGTGATAAACATTAATTATTTTTTTTTCACAAGAGAAAAAACGTTGTTTTGAATATATTATATGAAGTAAAACAGTCCATGAAGTCATTACATTTTCACATCCGAAGATTGGAACCCAAATATCCATCCAGAAAAGTGGAAGTCCCACCCCAGACAGTGATAGAAAAATACCCCATGTCACATACAGGGACTTAATATAAAACCCAGTAACGGTCCACATGGAGATTATCGACAAATCTGAGAAAGCATCCAAATATGCCCGAGGCATCTATAAGAAAGTGAAATAGTAGTATGTAGAATAGTAAAACAACAGATAGAGTATCGACGTCCATTGTTCCAAATACAAATTAAAGTACCCAAAATCCTTGAAAAGAGAAAAACGCTAATAATGTGAGGAGTGTGATATGTCCAAAATATAAAAAGACCATCAGACCATATCAATAAACCAGAAACATAGACCAACATCGCTAGTTTTGAAGGCAGATTGATAAACATTAATCATTTTTTTTCACAAGAGATAAAACGTTGTTTTGAATATATTATATGAAGTAAAATAGTCCATGAAGTTATTACATTTTCACATCTGAAGATTGGAACCCAAATATCCATCCAGAAAAGTGGAAGTCCCACCCCAGACAGTGATAGAAAAATACCCCATGTCACATACAGGGACTTGATATAAAACCCAGTAACGATCCACATAGAGATTATCGACAATCTAAGAAAGCATCCAAATATGCCCGAGGCATCTATAAGAAAGTGAAATAGTAGTATGTAGAATAGTAAAGCAACAGATAGAGTACCGGCATCCATTGTTCCAAATACAAATTAAAGTACCTAAAATCCTTGAATAGAGAAAAACGCTAATCATGTGAGGAGTGTGATATGTCCAAAATATAAAAATACCATTAGACCATATCAATAAACCAGCAACATAGACCAACATCACTAGTTTTGAAGGCAGAGTGATAAACATTAATCATTTTTTTTTCATAAGAGAAAAAATGCCGTTTTGAATATATTATATAAGTAAAACAGTCCATGAAGTCATTACATTTTCACATCTGAAGATTGGAACCCAAATATCCATCCAGAAAAGTGGAAGTCCCACCCTAGACAATGATAGAAAAATACCCCATGTCACATACAGGGACATGATATAAAACCTAGTAATGGTCCACATGGAGATTATCGACAATCTGAGAAAGCATCCAAATATGCCCGAGGCATCTATAAGAAAGTGAAATAGCAGTATGTAGAATAGTAAAGCAAAAGATAGAGTACCGACGTCCATTGTTCCAAATACAAATTAAAGTACCCAAAATCCTTGAACAGAGAAAAACGCTAATCATGTGAGGAGTGTGATATGTCCATAATATAAAAAGACCATCAGACCATATCAATAAACCAAAATCGCTAGTTTTGAAGACAGAGTGATAACCTGTCAACACATAAAATATTATCATAAAGCGGATACAGGAAATTTGCAAAGACATGTACTGTTGATATACACCTCACACAAAAAGCATCCATGATAGAGAAAAAATATGTATAAATCCAGGGTCGATTGTATGTTCTGGCTCGTTTGTTCCCGGAAATAAAAACCATCTGCAGAAACCTAGGCTCGCTTGTAAGATCAGGCTCGCTTGATTCCAAAATTGGTAACCATTTGTTGCATCTGAGATGCAAGGTTCAGGCTTGCTTGTTTCCATTAGTAGCCTGCTACAGCATCCACCCTGTTCATAGCAAAAATGTTCCTGTAGATATACAGAGAAATAGTATAATACGTAGACCATATAAACATGGCTCTGTATTTCAAAAAACAGGTTTAAAATAGAAACAAGGCAACACTTTTTTTTCTAATTAAAGTTAATCTATTAACAGTGGGAATAAAATTACACCGAAGTCAAAATCATTGCCCAGACTCATGGCAAATTTGTCATCAAAAAATCAAAAAATTAAGAAGACTACCCTCATACGGGGAAACTAGTCTTGAACGTTTAATTTACAGAATTCAAAAATATTACAAAGGTCTAGCACAGTAAAATAATCTAAAAGCAGCCCAATTAAGTGGGTCGTGAAGCAAGAAAAACAAATTAACCAAACTACTCCTCCGGCTCCTCGACGATTCGGCACCATCCTTCGGAAGGTCCAGGATCGCTAGGTGCTACCTCCACATTCATGCCACGGTCCCCTCCTGAAGGCCCAAATGCTGGCTGGATTTTTCCGAGCTCGGACCCGCCAGACGGGTGCATTCTTCCTCCATTTGGGCCTCCTCGCGGAAAAACCACAGTGACTGAAGCTGTGATTCGTGGGCGGTTGAGAGAGAAATTAAAGGAAAATTGTGCAGTGCGCATCGTGGGAGAAGGTGAACTAGCGGTGGGGAAATGAGGAGCAGGGGAATCCATACGGTAGCCAAATCCTACAACCCGACCCCGCCCACAACTAGTATTTGGATAACGACCTGCGTAATAATTACTGGACTGGCTGGAAGACGACTCGATTGAGGGGTTGGAGGGAGCGCGCAAGGGTTGACCTCTAGTGCTCCCCCTGCGGCAATGCATCCTTTAACGCAGGCGAGGCATGGGTGCAGTCTCACTAGCAGTGGGCACAAGAGGAGACGGAGAAGCAGAATTCCAAGAAACAGAGGAAGACAGAAACAGACGAGACCGAGATAAATGCAGATATGCAGCAAGGTCTAAGAAGCAGTTCAACTGGCCACTTCTCCTTCTCATCACAGTGAACAGGCAGTGTAACCCAGCAACCGGCTCGTCTGAAAAACCATAGCGAAATGTCATTTTATCGACCCGACTGCAATTCAATCGAAGGACGCCCGTCATAATTAATCTATGATCATTAATGAGAGCCGAAGGCCAGATCATATTGGAGCATGCGGAATCGCTAACAGGAGTGGAGGTCCGATCTTGAACAGTGTTAAAACTTAATTAATGCGGATTTGATGTGAAAACCTTGGAACTTAATTGAACAACGTTAAAACTTAATGCGATTGATATGAAATCGCCACATCCATGTCCCATCGCCTTAAACACCATCGAATGCACCCGCAGCCGAGAGTAGGGAAAGTTTTGATTGAGGACACGTGGCAGAAATTGATTGGAGCGGATCTTTGTTTGGGCCGCTCACGCAGTGGAAATCCAGACCCGAAAAAGATTAGGGTGAATTTGATGAGAAATTCGCGTCACAACTCTCCCTCCGTACGCCAGCCCAACTTCAGACCCGAAAAATATTAGGGCAGAATTCATTTGGTTCTCGCGTCACAAAATTGGCCGACGTCAGCAGGCTATTTTGGAACGCGAATTTGGTTTGAATTATGGTTTATTGCCGTTTGAAGTTTGGCGGGCTCGACTTAAGAACAATTTTGTTTGATCCCATCTTATAAAATTTGTGTTGGTTTTCTTTCATAATACACATATTTATAATAAATCATGGGAATACCACACTAAACATGTGGAAAAGTTATATAAATTATTGAGAACAATCATTTTTATTTAAAAATATCCAAATGTGCTTTTGGGAAATAAGAATTCGAGTATTTGGTTCATATTGTTTTAAAGGAAGGAGTGAAGTTGGAGCCTCAAAAGATACAAGCTATTACAAAATGACCTATTCCTAAGAAAATCAAGGTTCTTAGAAGATTTTTTAGACTTACATGATATTATTTATAATTTGTTAAGAATTATGCATGCATTTCAAGTCCACTCACATATCTCTTAAAGAAAATATCATTTATATGGAATGATGAGGCTACTTTGGCATTCTCTCTTTTAATGGATGCCATGTCTTCTACACCAACATCGGTTGCACCTACTTTTGATAAAACATTCATAGTAGAGTGTGAGGCACTAGGACAAGAAATTTATGTAACATTAACACAATAAGGGATATCATTGGCTTTTAAAGCAAGGAATTCAAAGAAAATATTTGGTGAAATCTACGTATGAAAAATAAATGGAAGAAATATTACATGCAATAAAAAATGGGGATAGTATATCATTGGGAGGTACTTTAAAGTCAAGATATACCATGATAGCATAAATTATTTTTTGAAGCTATGGATTTCATTGGAAGATTAACAAAAATGAGGAGAAAAATGCAAAGTTTTAATTTTGAGATAATCTGCAAAAAGGGTAAGGAAAATTTAGTACATGATGCTCTTTCTAAAATAGAAGAGGCCTCAAATTTATATCCAATTACATTTTCTATTCCTAGGTGGTTAGAAGAAGCTTGCCATAATGGAAAAATGACAATAGTACTAAACAAAAACTAAAATTTATAAAGGATGGGATGAACTCTATGGAGCATTGGGAGTGAGAGAGAGATATACTTTGGTGCAAATGTAGAATATTTTTATGCACGCAAGCATATTTGAATAAACAAATATTAAGGGAGTCCCATGTCTCTCTGATGGTAGGACGCAGGGTTCCTTAAAATATCTCAAAAGATCAAAAAATATATTTTTGGAAGGAATGAAGAAAGATATTCAAAATTTTGTAAGAGAAGGTCAGGTTTGCATAATAAATAAAAGAGAGATAGTAAAATCTCTAGGGTTACTTCAACCATTCCACATACATATTCAAAGACTAGAAGATATATCATTAGACTTTATTACAGGGTTACTGAAATATAAAGGTAAGTATTACATTTTTGTGGTCATTTATATAGACAAATTTTGTAGATTTTTTTTGTAGAGCTCAAAGTACATAAACAACAAGCCAAGTGGCAGAAGTGTCCATGAAAGAAATTCATAGTCTTCATGGTTTTCCTAAAGTAATAGTAACAAGAAACTTTTTGAAATAATTATTTAATATGAGTGGAGAAACACTAGCTGCCATGAGTTCTACATATCAAACACAATCAAATGGTCAAACAAAAATAGTTAACAAATGTTTTTAAGGTTATCTACAATGTTACTCTTTAGAAAAGAAATCTTAATGGATGAAGTGGGTTCATCAAGTAAGAATGCTAATATGATACTACCTATCACACATCTACTAAAATTTCCCCATTTAAGGCCCTTTATGGATATCCAACTCCTAGTATCTCATACTTTTTGCAAGATAAGTCCAAAGTATAGGAAACATAGTCACATATGGAAAATACTAAAGAAACTTTGAAAATTATTATGGAAAACCTTCAAATGACATGAAACATGATAAACCAACAAGGGGAACAACATTGAAGTGAAAGATAATTTGAGGAGGGCAATTGGGTATTTTTTAGATTATAGCATTATAAGCAATCTTCATTCAAGAAAAAGAAGAATAAAGAATTAGCTCAAAAATGTTATGGCCCTAAATAATTATTCATAGGATTGCACAAGTGGTATAGAAGTTATATTTTCCTTCTTCTTGCCTTCATAAGGTTTTTCATGTATCTTGCCTAAAAAAGGTTTTGGGAAAAAATATGCCAAAGTAAATAGAACTTCCAAAATTAGATGAAGAATGAAAGTTGATTCTTGAACCACAAAAAGTTATAGATAAACATTCTGTATCTCTTTGACATATAACCATTATGAAGTACCTAATCAAGTGGAAGAATATTTCTCTAGAAGAAGGTACATGGTAAAATGATCAATTCGTGATGAAATACCCACGACTAAAGGGTTCGTTTGAAGTTTTGACAAAGGTTTTGTTATATGTTTTATATAACGCGCGGCGGAATAGTTTTATTGTTTGTTAAGGTCCCACACAGTAATCAAATTTGAAGGGCAGGTCCGAATTTCAATTAGAAGGGAATATATCTATGTTGCCCTTCCATAATGAAAAGCTTAAAAAAAAAACTTTTCAATTGACCACAATAAATTATTTTTACATTTCATTTTCAGAAAGACAAAACCATCAATATTTATATTAATAAAAGACTGTTACATATACAACAATGAAGAAGGCTCCATCTTTCATTTCTTAAATATCTCATTGGCAATGTCAACATAAGTCTTGAAGACACTATTATAAGAATTTGGATACATACCACCGGGATATAGGAGATTCTTATGTGTCAGATTGTGTAATGCAATTTTGACTTTGTCTCACAAGGAGTAGCAACATGGAGGTCTGGATTTTTCTTATTGAAATTTTATTATTATTATTTGAAACGTTGTTTATAGATATGAAGACAACAATGAAATTATGAGCATGGTGGACAATTAGTCAAGCTCATGATTCCAAACCATGATGATGTAAGTTTGGAATTTAACATTTTTACATGTTAAAGAAAAATAGTCAAAATCACTAACAACTTAGTATGCCATAATTAATAATCATTCCCTGTTCATTTTTGTTAATAGGTTTATGTCACACGATGATCTCTCTTCTCTGGCATTTACTTATATTGAAGATCACTATTCTAGGAATAAGGAGTTATTTTCTCCAAAAATAACCCTAGCCAAACATTGACAATGCATCAAGGATATCTTTCTATGCTTCATAAGTACATATGTTCTACTTCTAAATCATGTCTCGGAAGTGGTTGTTTTGCTGGAAATTATTCACCAGTTGGTTTCATACCAAAGTCTTTTTCACATTTTCAACATCCAATACATGAAAAAGATAATGGTTTAAAACAACATAAATATTTCAAATTTTGCAAGAATTGTCTGGCACACTTTGAATATGAATTTTGAAGTCAAGTGCATGATGCTATATAGGATCAAGTGTCATTTTGAATACCAAATGTTTCACAAGAAACTTCTCAACATGCTACCCTGCAGTAAGGATTAAATGACAATATTGCATCAACTATTTCCATAATAAAAGTGCACCTCCGCCATAAGACTAAACAACTACAAATGTTGTAGATCTAACAAGACCACACAATCAAATGTATTCCACAAGGCCAATACTGTATGAAAAATGAAAAGGATTTTGCAACCAAAAATACCTTAGGAAACTAATTCAATTAGATACACCAAACCATCAGAAAAAAGGAAAACCAGCCTACTCAAAAGGCAAGCGTTTACCTCCTTTGACAAAATTTTGAGTTCCGAAACAAGGGCCTTTATTGTCTTGTCAATGCCCCTAGTAATTTGAACAGGTTTTGCACCTGCTGCAACAAACTAAACAAAAAGGTTTCATTTCAAATTATTTTCCACAAATTTAAGATACAACCATTGTCAATTTTGTATTTCCTAACAAGCTCATAAATTTTGACAAAAGAACCAAATTTTTTTAATACCTGATAGCAATTTTTTCACTCAAAAACTATCTTAGACTCAATAAGCCCAACCCAAAACTAAAAAACCAAACACCATAAGACCCTACACAAATGAATAGATGATCTTAATCCAGTACTATCGACAAAAAGTTACCTTTACACCCTCACTTATTAAACCCTGTGCTGTTGAATTTTAACTTCAACTGCTGCAGCAGAAGGACGGATGCAACAACAACATTTTTTTTTGGAGGTTTCTTGCATGCCATCCAGAAATTTAATTCAACATTTAAAATTCCTGCAAGTTTTTTTTTTGTAGATGGCCGCAGCCATATTTCTGTACAGGATTGTATTTAAACACAACAACCAACATTAACGCAATTCACCAACCAGAAATTAAACAAACAGAAATTTACCCGACAGTTTTGTAAATTCAAAAGGAGGACATGTGGAGCATTAATATTGGGATCGCATGAAATTGAAGGGAATCTGAAAACCTGAAAACCGGACCCGAATTTTTTATAAGGCACATTGGATTGAGAATTCGCGTTATAAATTAGGCAGACGTCAGCATCCCATTTTGGAACGCGAATTTGGTTTGAAATTCAATCTATTCAGACTTTTGAAGTCCGATGGAAAGGGTTCTTTAATGTTTTGATAATTTAATTTTATGTATGATTTAATATATACATATGTTTTAAACATATGTTATATATATATCATATGCGAAATGAAACGTCGGCTATAGAATTTAGTTTTAATTTTATTTTTTTAAAAAGAGGGTTTATTATAATATGTTTTATATGTTATGGCATATAAAAATAAAAAGGAAAAAAAAGCTTGGTAGTTTTTTTTATAGACAGTACGTAAATTTTTTATTACACAGCAGTGTGTAAAAAGTGAAAGACCGAGTGTAACTTTTTAAGTGTGTATGCACAACAGTGCGAAAGTGAAAAACACAGCAGAGTGTTTTAGAGACATAGTATGTTTGTTTTGAACAGATAGTGAGTTGGTTTTATGCACTGCGTTTTGTAGTAGTCATAATTTTGTAATCCCTCTCAGTGAGGAATAAGTGTAATAGTTTTTTTTTGAGTTATTAAAGGGAATAGAATTTTGTTTTCAAAGTATTGAAACTCTGTCTCCTGTCAAAGAAATTTTTATTTTCTCTGTGTTAAAAGAAGGGAGATTTATTCTCCATTCATTGTTCTGGAATTTTTCAATATTCCAACATGTGCAAGAACAACAGATGTTGTGGTTCCATCCCCAGCTAAATCATTTGTCTTTGCCGCATCTTTCCTTACCAACTTGTCCCCAATATTTTCAACTGGGTCCTCTAATTCAACAAATAAAAAGGCCAAAACCATAACATTGAGATACATTTCATTACACTGTCAATAAAAATAAAATTTGACTCAGCCATAACCCTTTCCTTTTATTGTTGTGAAAAGCTTTATGCATTACTCTAATGTGGCTAGTCCATAGGCCAAGTAGACCACTGGGTAAAAAATATGTTTCCTTTCACCTTTGAGTTTTCAAATTATGCCTACCAAATCTAAGACATTTAAGAGGGGGAACTAATACAACGTTAAAAAGAAAACCAGAGCACACATCTACAAAATACCTCCTTAGCTACTATCACACCATCATTAACTATTTTCGGAGAACCATGCTTGCTCTCCAAGACAAAAATTTTCCCCTTGCCCCAAGGGTGACTCCAACAAGATCCGCAAGTTTGTTCACATCGCCTGCAAGACAAATTGACAATGCTTTCAGTAAGTGTGCAATTGAATGCCAGACCATATGCCAAAACAACCCTCCATGAAAAATTAAAATAACACATTAAAATCGAATATAAGTGGACAAGGAAAGATCCACCGCAGTGGAGTTTCACATGCAGGTGACCTTCCTTTAAACATAATTTTTTCTCTGACCTGCAATTTTTTTGTCATTGAGCCATCCTTGTTGAAGTAAAACTCCTTTTCCATAGCTCTTGTATTAGCTACCTTCTCTCTATCGCGTAAACTCAGAGTCCCTCTTCCGCTTGAGCGATTAAAGGAAATGGGTGAAAAAACTGAAGGAGAAGACAATTGTCTGCCATAATTATCAAACATTGCACCCAAATTCTTCTCCTTTCCCTTGTTACCCAATAAGGTAGATGTGGAAATTGTTGTCATACTGCCCAAAGAAGAGGCCATCTTCTCTTATCCTGAATATATAATTACAAGATCTTCATATTAGTATGAACCTTAAAAAACATGACTCCCATTGCTAAAAACCACTTTTAAGTTGTAACAGGCAAACTAAACAACTATTGCAACTTTTGGCAACTTCTGGAGCATTAAGAGAGAAACAAACAAAGAGAAATACAACCACAATCCTCATTTTAATGAGACCGGACTATATATTTGCATTAAGATAATAGAAATAAATCACGACTATATTAAGGCCAACACAAAACAATCTTTAACCAGTGTCTCTCGCGGCCTTCAGGTTGCCATGCTAGAGGTTGCATATTTTTAATTTAAATTCTTGACCTCTCATGCCCATATATGAATGCATCGAATGGGATATATACATCAAATGCTCCTTTATATCCCCAAAAACAAATTCCCTACTACAAGAGCACCACTATTGATGGATCACCCCACACCATCCCACCCACTAGAAACAGTGAAAAAGGAAACCCGTGAAAACTTCTGAAATATCTCAAGATGACTATATGGGTGGTTCCTATGAATCAACCAACCATTCATAACATGCTCATCAATCCAAACCATGATTATTATGTGATGATATTCAAGCAGGCACTGAATCGGATTTCTGAAGCTATGTTAGAGAAACCCTAAACTCTCACTAAAAATAGGTGAAATGTGGACCACTCAGAGATTGACATGTGCCAATTGGTACAAGTGGTAGACAATTGGCATGCTCAAACAACGAGGTGATGCAAGAATGACATGAGGGAGAAAATATCAGAAAAGCCCCAAATCTGGAGAACTAAAGCTCATCACCAACCCGAGATTGACAACTTTACATGATGTAACCTATGAAATCGTAAATGGAGAAATCATAGTAACAATAAAGTAACCTATGTAACAATAAAGTCGGATTCATCCTGGGAGTGGTAATGGAAGAAATCATAGTGAACAACAGGAAACATGCAGAGTTGCTTACAATCAAATAGATGAAAAAACACATACAAAAAACCTAGATAATAATCATGAACAAGCTTAATATTGAATTATGAACTCTAAAGGAACTTACAAAATGTGACATTACGAACCTGGTCAAGCGCACAAGCAAAAATATCCTGGACATGACCCTGGTTGACAAGTTGTATTGCTCATGATGCAAGAGGATTTGTACCTCCACTGCCAAGTCAATCAAAATCCATCATTATCTATACAATAAATACAAGTAATTGATGTAGTATTTTTTACTCTAAGATGCATTCTTATGATAATGTTAGAACATATGCTCAAAATTTCAAAACATACCTAAATAAGTTCCTCTTCATTTCAAGAACAATTTATTGGAGTCGCATGAACTTGGAACAAGCCTCCCACGATCTGAAAGAGTAGCAACTAAGTCAACAGTGACTTTTTTGTTGCTACGCTGGATCAAGGGAGGTTTGCTCCAAGATTAAATTGCTCCAATAAATTATTCTCTACTAAACAGGGCCAACCACATGAAGGTGGAAGCTCTTATGGCCCCTCCCCCCCCTCACATCACTCTCAATTCCCCAATACCCAATCTATATTTTATTTTTTACTTTCATGAGCATAAAAAAAAATATTCAATAACTAATAAAAAAACAATTCAACAAAAAGTACGCAAGGAAACATTGAAATTAATGCTTGACATAAAAATAGTATGATAAATGAGTTTTTTATATAACGCAAAAAACGTTCCAAGTATGGTAACGTTTGTCTTATAATAATACAATATTTTACATTATCAAATTTCTTTTTCTTCTTCCTATTTCTAAAGCTCATCATATCACTGCATCGCTCCCCGTTTCATGCCTTCGACCCGCATCAGCTGACGAGAAGCTAAGGAAGTCACGATGAAACCAAGCCCCATCTTAAAGGATAACATCATTACTAAAACAGATAATATTAAATTTTAATTGTCAGTTTTTAAATATCATTGAACTAGTTCGGTAATATTAATAAAAAAAATTGCAATGAGATTATTTACCTGGTGCACCAGTTGTCGCCGTTGACCTAGTTACGTAGTCACGATGTCTGGTCTCATCCAGTGATGGGGCATCGCCTACAAAAACAGATAATATTAAATTTTAATTGTCAGTTTTTAAATATCATTGAACTAGTTCGGTAATATTAATAAAAAAAATTGCAATGAGATTATTTACCTGGTGCACCAGTTGTCGCCGCTGACCTAGTTGCGTAGTCACGATGTCTCGTCTCATCCAGTGACGGGGCATCGCCTACAAAAACAGATAATATTAAATTTTAATTGTCAGTTTTTAAATATCATTGAACTAGTTCGGTAATATTAATAAAAAAAATTACAATGAGATTATTTACCTGGTGCACCAGTTGTCGTCGTTGGGACTGTTGCCCTGTCTTCCTCTCTGGTGGTAAGATCCTCAAGGGAAACATTCTCTGTCATTTAAACAAAAAACGTTATAAGGAAAACCATCAAGGTATAATTAGAAAAAATTACAAGTGGAAATTAATTACCGTCACAGCCCTCACTGATAGTAGCATTGTCGCCCTGGTCCCCACTACAATGATCAGGTTGCACGTGAGGATCATCTACATCTAGCTCTAAAACTGGGTTATTTGCCTCGTCGGTAATGTTGCTCCCCTGATTTAAACAAATTTGTTAGACATTAAATTTATGGACGAAAAAAAACATATTGAAAGGTTAATGTTTTACATTATCAGGCATTCTGGATCTTGGGACCTGCCCCAGGCTTCTGTGACATTCAACTACGGCTTGATAGACGAAATGGAAAGCGATATTTTTATCTTCCTCTGTAGTTTCTGTTCTGAATTCATCACCCTAAATTACATATGATTGTGTATTTTTAATCATATTTGATAGGATTACAAAAACGTTGGAAGGCGATACAATTAATTATAAGATGTTTAGCTACTTAATTAAAATTCTTGCGGCTAATTTCAAGTAGCCGCCCTAGCCTAGCTTGTGATGGCCCCTTTTTTCAATCCTAGCTTTGGTTGCCTTTGAGGTGTCAAGCAACCTAGCATAAAAATATTTAAGTCAGATATGATGTAGCACACTTTTATTTTAGACATAGATAAAATTAAAGCTATTGAATTAAAGTTGTAATTTACCTTGCGGGTCCAGTTGGTATTTTTCCTTCTTTCTTTGCCCTTTCTCTTTTCAGTCATGGATGAGTGATCCCACTCACTCTTTGGAACTGTGAGAGGACGCTCATATCTAGGGTTAAATTGCAATTGCGTCCTATAGGTGTCCCTGGTATATTTCAAATATTTTTTGGCTACCTGAGTCACCGATGTTCTGTCAAATGTGTTGACCCCAAAAAGGGCTTCTAGATAATCTAGAAGTTATTTTTTCAGGTTGGAATTCTAGGAATGCCACCCTGTGCATATGGTTGGGCCAAAAATTACCAACGCATGGCTCTCCAGAAACCTGTAGAACTCATTGTTTCCTACACAGAAAAAAAAAGATATTATCATTAATTTAAAAATAAAAATCATGATATGTTTTAGATAAAGTACATGAAATAGTTAAAATATTAAAATTTACCTGGGAGTTGTACATGCTTTATAGGGACACCTTCATCGTTCACCAACAACGTGCCATTAATGGTCCCTATGGACCTGACACATGTAGCTCCAGGAAACGCAATAATGTAGTTGGCCATATCAGCCTCATCATTGCCAACACGTTCAGTGGTTGGCTGGGTGTCTGCTTGGGCAGGGTGTGTTTCTTGGCTGGCACCTAAAGGAGTAGAAGGTGTACGAGAGGGTTTTTGGGCAATCTCTTGCCCTTGTGTCCCACTACCACCAACACCGGGTTCAGCAAGTGCCAGAAAATGCTACATACAAAATAACTTTTTGTTAGTTTAGTCAATGTAAAAATTAAAAATCAAACTATCACAATTCATCTCATGCAGAACAAAAAAAATATCCTTTTGACTTTTTATTATTACCTAATATGTTTCTAGCTGGCTCATAAGTTTTTTTATCCTCTCTTCTGTTTCAGGTGTTTGAGGCGCGTCTATCAAAGTATTAAATTCTGACCTTGCATCTCGTGCCTTTTTTCGCAACAAGAACACTGGAGATAGAGATGAAGAAAGCTCTTCCTCAAAGAGGGAATCATCAGGCGTACCATGGCTAGGTGTCTGCATATTTGAACAAAATTAATATTATTTCAATTATGTAAATAACTAAAATACCTAAATATAGAGCAATGCTGGCACTTTACATGTTCTTCCGCTGGCCTCTTTCCGCGATCATCCCGTCTCGGGGTTGTTCCTGCACTGCTTTGATCAGTCTGCCACATTGCAATAAAATTATAAATGTAAAAACTTGAAAACAATATCTAACTTGAAAACACAAAATGAAAAATAAAATAATTTCTAATAAGACACCGGAAGACAGAGTTAGAGTTTCAAATATGCCTTGCATTGAATTCAGTCCTAGAAACATGTCATTGCACATTATGGCACCCAAAAAAGAGACGAGTTGACAATGAAGACCTTATTGAATATATTTTTGGAGCAACTTATAGTAAACTTGTTGTGAAGAACTTGAGGACATTTTTGGAGCAACATTGTTGAAGCCGATGGTATAGCATTGTTGGAGAAGATCTTGAAAGGGCCTTGAAGTGAAGCTTTTGGAGCAACTATTGAAAAATCCTTAGAGCATTTAAGTAATGCACTTTCTATCTTCCATCACCTTTTTCCTTTCAATATACTTTAAAAGATTTTGTTGATATTTAATGTTTGAAATCACGTTATAATTCCTTGATTGTATGTGTTTGGGGACTTTCCCTTTGAAAATACCCAAAAATACCCTGGCAATTTTCTCTTCAGGATGCATGTCTGACCCTATTGTTCAATATTTTGATTGATAGTAGTAAACATAGAGAGTTAGGGGGCTCTTGACTTGGTTTGGTTGGGCCATTAGATCCCTAACATCTACTAGGGAGAACCCCCTTGAGTTGGAGGAGAGCTAGCCCGAAGTGAAAAGAGGTTGGTGAGGTGACAATGGGGCTATTGAATTACACATGGTATCACACTTTAGCTTTCGGACTTTATCTTGAGAAGTGCGAGATTTTGCTATATAAATTCTCAAATTGTTTACAAAACTATTGTCAAGAACTAATAAGAAGTGATGTTGAGGGTTTTTTGGGTATAAGAAACAATACCATTTAAAAACTAGGGTTCTCAGTCCTTGGCATTCCTTCACCTGGGCCTAGGGGCACACTAGAATAATTTCACACTAAACCATGCAAACTTAAAAGTAACTTAACAGATCCATAAAGTAATAATAATCTTAATTCCTAATTTCCTATTGTACGATATGATGCAAATTATTCAAACATGAAGCAATGAAGACATGCAATGTCTGAATTTCAAGATTGATGAACCAATACAAGAAGTTAGAAACTACAACTTTGATTCAATACTCTATGTCCTAACTCCAGGAAGGAATCTAGTTTGTAGTACAGAACATGTATCGTTTATTATCAATTCTTAATTGACAACAACTAAAGGTCATCTACCTCATCAATTCCTTCCCATTTTGTGTTTTTATGTTGTATTCCTTATAAAAGTGTTAAATTTCTCTCAAAGTAAGAAACCACTGAATAAAATAAAAAATAGTTGAGGTATGATTGAGAAATGGTCATTTATTTCTTGAAAGGATCTTCAAAATTTCTTTGGTTGTTTTTCATCTCAAGAAACAAGAAATGACCTGAGAAACTATCGTGATGTAATATAAGAAACAACACAGTGCAATGGCCATTTTCAAAGCCAAATGATGTCCATTGAGGACATGGCCTTTATTTGGTTCCTGTTTCATAGGAGTTTCGGGTAGAAATTGAACTTTGTTGTACCATTTCCAGTAGTAAAAAGGGGAAACCTTCTTTTTCCATGGGAAATAATTTACCTTTCCTTTTTCAAGACAATCTACATCACAAAAAATATGAACTATACTGCACACATTCTTGGATAATGCGAAAGTGGAAAAGGAATACCCTACACAAGTGATGCACACATATACGTTTGAACACTAATAGATTTTTGTAGTTGAAATGCAATGCTTTTTTTCATTTAAATGTAGAGTTTTTAAAGCAGGGAGAAATAATGGCTGCCAAATTAATAAGCATTTCTTGGGGGAAAATTTAAATCTTGTATTGGGTGATGAAGATAATAGAGGGTATTGAATATTGATTCTTGACATCTAGAGAGAACCCTACAGCCTAACACAATCCAATGGAATAGACCAAAAAAACCCAAATAGAGTCAACCCTACTATAGGAGGAAGGGCCTGCAGTAAGAACTTACCATTTTGCAAGAGCTGAGGGCGAATGCTGTTCTACAAGAGCTGAGGGCGAATGCTATTCTACAAGAGCTGAGGGCGAATGCTGTTCTACAAGAGCTGAGGGAGAAATTTGTTCTGCAAGAGATGAGGGTGAATGCAGGGTGAATGATGTTCTGCAAGAGCTCAGGGCGAATGTTGAGGGCGAATGTTGTTCTGCAAGAGCTCAAGGCGAATGCTGAGGGCGAATGCTGTTCTGCAAGAGTTGAGGGCGAATGTTGAGGGCAAATGCTGTTCTGCAAGAGCGGAGGGCGAATGCACGCATGATATCAGACGTTAATGTAGCACACATGTACATTTGAACACTAATAGATTTTTGTAGTTGAAATGCAATGCTTGTTTTCATTTAAATGTAGGGTTTTTAAAGCAAGGAGAAATAATGGCTGCCAAATTAATAAGCGTTTCTTTGGGAAAAATTTAAATCTTGTATTGGGTGATGAAGATAATAGAGGGTATTGAATCTTGATTCTTGACATCTAGAGAGAACCCTACGGCCTAACACAATCCAATGGAATTGACCAAAAAAACCCAAATAGAGTCAACCCTACTATAGGAGGAAGGGCCTGCAGTAAGAACTTACCATTTTGCAAGAGCTGAGGGCAAATGTTGTTCTACAAGAGCTGAGGGCGAACACTGAGGGAGAATTCTAAGGGAAAATGTTGTTCTGCAAGAGCTGAGGGCGAATGCTGAGGGCGAATGTTGTTCTGCAAGAGCGGAGGGTGAATGCGCGCATGATATCAGACGTTAATGTAGCTATTGCGACGGATACGAAAAAATAAAATCATTTTTATGTAGCGTGCATATAAGTTTCGTATTTTTATGTAGCGCGCATATAAGTGTCATTATACCGATGGCGGACAAAGCGTCGCTATTGCGATGAGTGCCTCCAAACATCACAATTGCGACACTTAGACATTGTGTCGCACTTGCGACGTTTGGAGGCAACCGTCGCAATAACGACGCTTTGGGCCATAGTGTCGCAATTGTGACATCTTCCTCCAAACGTCGCAATTGCAACACTTTGTCTAAGTGTTGGTATTGCGACACTTTTCTATAAACGTCGGTATAGTGACGGTTTCGGGCGGGATGGAAAAAATTTGGGGAAATTTTCGACATTTGGTCAAAAGCGTCGGAACCAAGTATCGAAATTTTCGCCAAATGTAGTAGTGAGAGTCTGCAAGAGAAAGATAACTTCCTGCACTGTTTTATACCGAACTATGCTGAAGTGGCCAAAGGATTTACATGATTAATTTAGCAAGGCATCCCATTCCTTTGGGATGAGATCACCCAAAAATCCTTCGATGCACTGAAGGCGTTGCTGGTCAATGCTCCTTTTTTGTGTCCTCCCAATTATCATTGTGATTACTCCCTCTATTTGGCTGTCGCGTTTAGCACTATTGCCATCGTTCTGGTGCAAGACGATGATGATGGCGATGAGCACGTCATTTACTACTTGAGTCACAATATTCTCGATACTGAAACGCTTTATGCACATGTCGAGAAGTTGGCGTTGGCTATCGTTCAAGCTGTTCAACGTTTTCATCACTATATTCTGCTACGCACAGTCACCATGATTTCTGATTGTAACCCTGTTATCACTCCTCAAATTTTCAAAATCTCATGCTTGAAAATCAGTCATAATACTCCTTCAAATTGTTTAGGTTGCAAGATATCATAAAATGATATATTTTATGGTGTATTTAATTAGACAAATTTGGATAAGATCTTAGAAATGATTCTAAGTCACATCAGAGGAGTGTGTTTTGAGTAGACACTTTGAAATAATCATAATTCTGAAAGTTTTCCATTTGTCACCAAACTGTCTGAATCTGCAGCAAATATAGCATGAAATTAATAGAATTTGCTATGGAAACACCTAGTAGTTCTGTAGCAAAACTGACACTTGTCAAATGAAAAGTGCTATGAAATATCTACCAGTCTTTAATGGTTTAAAGAGTAATGATGAATGGTTAAGTGTTTGAGAATTTCAAGGACCTGTTGCTAGACTTAAGCCATCATTTAAAAGTTATACACTTTCTTATATCAGTCATCTTTTGTCTTACGTCCTCTCATTCCACTTTTGAATTTATCTCTCATACCTTTTGTTTTGTTTTTCTGCACTCATCATTTGTGACAAAAGAAACTCTCTGTCAAGAAGATCCCCAGTAGAAACCCTTGTTGTATATCAATTTAGCTACTTTCTGTCATCAAGTATTTTATCCCAAACAGGTGTAAATTTATAAGGAAGGCTACCACTGAACCATACAAGAAATGGCTACAGCTACTCCTAGGAAGGTTTATATAGGAGGTTTTCCATTCTGCTATGAACCTACAGCGCCAGACTTCGTTTTGGGAGATGAACATTTCACCGAGTTATTTACAAAGGCAGGGTGTATTGAATTCTTTTAGAAACTGCAAGGGCATCATCAACAGGTATCACGAGACTTTGTGGAAAATTTCAGAGGCACATTTACAAAGGTAGGCTATCTTCATATCCCAATTTCACCTGATAGCGTCTCTAAAGCAACAAGGATCCCGAGAAAAGGAGAGGAATGGTTTAAAGCCACCAAATTTGACTTGAAAATCTATGATGATTATTTAAAGCCAGAGCATGCAGGGATTAAAATGACTGAAGGAATTCCTAGAAGTTGCCTTAAAGATGAATTTTCCAAGTTGCTAACGGTCATACAAAAATATTTTACATGTGATGTTAGGTCTCTATATTACTAGTATAATCCCTTATTGTTGTTAGTGTAACCCCCTTATTGTTATTATTGTACCCTTGTAACCCCCATATTGTTATTATTGTGCCTTTAAATTATTATTGTTAGGTCGGCTAGGATTACATTGTGGCCCGACTAGGATTACATTGTGGCCCCATGGACTCCTATATATATAAAGGAGGTTTTTTAATTTGAATCATCCAAGAATTGTTCATTAATGTAATGTATTGGAGGTTTCCCCCTCGAAGTGGCTTATTTCTAAGGAGTTTATATCTCTTTTCTTCTCTTTTTGGAGCTGGTTTCACAACATTTGGTATCAGAGCTTTGATATTCTAGGGTTTCACTGCTCCAAACAGGTCAGCGTGGAATTTTCTCTATAATTGTTTTTCTACGAAGCTTCAGAATCTAAAATTTTTAGAGTGTGAAGCCAAAATCCTAAGGAACATTTTCAAAAAAATTCAGAGCTTGGTTCGCAATATTTTCAGAGATATGATCTGTGCAAGTTAGGTCATTTTGCAGGCTCCTGAATTTAACCTAAATAGGTCACTGTGGTATTTTCGTAATAACTTGTTTTCTACGAAGGTTCAAAAGCTGAAATTTTTATAGTGTGAAGCCACAATCCTAGGGAACATCGTCAAACAATTTCAGATATTGGTTAGAAATATTTTCGGAGATATGATCTGTGGAAGTTAGGGCTTTTTGAGGCTTTTGAATTTCATCTCAAAGAGGCGATTGTGGGAAAATATTCATATCTCTCTCTCTGATTATCAGATTGGAATGCTGTAAAAAGTGGCAGCAAGAGCATGGAATGTAGTTTTTGATCTATCAATTTTAGAGCCAAAGGAGGGAACAGTGAGAAGTGGGAAGTCGTACAAGTTCACTCTACTAAACTAGTCCAAAATTGGGTCATTATGGGAGATTGTACATAAATTCGCCTTGAAGAATCCAACTCAGATTAGACCTATGGAATTTGAAAGAAGCTTCAAAGGGATACTACAAGGCTGAATTTTATATATTGAGGATCTGCAATTATAGAGATAATTCGATTTCAATATCGAGCTCCTCAAAAGAAAGTAAAAGTTGTGTATTTTGTTTTCCGAATTGCATAAGTCTTGTTTGAAGAATCAATTTGAATTGATTCCAAGGGCATATTGTAGAATAGATATCAGTATTGGATTCTAAAATGGCCCCTAAGAAGAATTCAACACCCATCAAGCCTTTAGAAAGCTCTACTATGACTCATGAAGATGAATAATGGAAACATGACATATCAAAATTACAAGAGCAAGTGCAACAAATTTTGCTCTCGCAAAGAGCAAAAAAAAATGACATGGAAGTTTTGAAGAAAGGCGTGGAAACTAAGATGGATGGTTTGAAGAAAGGCATGGAATCTAATATGGATGGTTTGATGAATGGCATGGAATCTAAGATAGATGGTATGGAAGCTGGCATGAAATCTAAAATGGAAAACATGAAGAATGATCTAAAAGTAGACATGGAAGGTTTGACAAATTTGATACAAGAAATGTTTCCTAATGGTGAAAAGATAGTAGAGGAAACTCATGATGAGAACAAAATAAATGTTAATCATGATTTCATAAAATCTAATGTTGGCGAGAAGAACCACCATATTCCAAAAATGGATATGAGGAAGTTTGATGGAATGGATCCTATAACATGGATACTACAGATGGATCAATATTTTGATCTCCATAATGTGAAAAACACACAAAAGGCACACATTGCAACTTTACATTTAGAACAAAATACATTTATATGGTATCGATGGCTTTTATCCAGTAAAAAAATAGTCACTTGGTCAATTTTTACAGAGGAAGTGATAGCACATTATGAGGATACAAAGAGAAACACCTTCTTTAGCCAATTGATAAATCTCAAACAAAAGGGTTTAATGGGGGAGCACATTGAGGACTTCCAAAAATTGAATATAAGGGTAATTGATATTCCAAAGGAACACATGATTGATCTCTTCATAGGTACTTTAAAGGATAACATCCAACATGAAGTTCGCATTTTGGAACTTGATTCATTGGAGAAGGTATTCAGGTTGGCAAGAAAAATTGAATGTAAAGTTATGGCGACAAGGAATCCTACCACTCACTTCTATAAAGAGGGAAGTGTTGCTACTCCTAGATTTCCACAACCTACAAGGTTGACACCACAAAAATTGGAAGAAAAAAGAGAAAAAGGGCTTTGCTACAGTTGTGATAGAAAATACACTAAAGTTCATAAGTGTGCCGAGAAGAAATTATTTTACATAGATTGTGAAGAGGAAGAAGAAAATAAACAAGAAAAGGATATACGCTAGGAACCAACCCAAGAAGAGGAAGAAATGAGTCCGACCATATCGTGTAATGCATTGGCAGGAATTACCACTCCTCAAACTCTCAATATAGAAGGAAATATCAAGAATAAAAAGGTAATAGTGTTGATTGATTCAGGTAGTACCCATAATTTTATTCATTCTAAGGTAGCCAAGGAATTGAATTGTTTCCTATACCTAGCACTAGAATGTCAAGTGATGGTTGCAGATGGAGGAACTATAAATTTCTCGGAAAAATTCCATAATATCAAGCTAAAAATGGGGGAATATGTATTGAATAGTCCAATGCTTTCCATTCCTATGGGAGGTGCTGATGTTGTACTAGGAGTACAATGGTTACAATCTTTGGGGACAGTAGCTTTTAATTTTCAAGAACTTTTCTTGAAATTTTTTTCAGAAGGAAAGGAATTCGAATTACGGGGTATTGCAGGGAATCCAGGAAAGATAATAAGCTCTAATGTCATGACAAAGATTCTAAAGAAAGAACAACGAGGTGTAATTGCACAATTATGCTCACTAGAAGTTCCAACATCAAAATCATCTATTTCTGCAAATCTCCAACAAGTCTTGGACAATCATTCCAAGGTGTTTGAAACTCCCAAAGGACTCCCACCTATTCGTAATCATGATCATGCTATTCATTTGATTCCAGGAAGTGTTCCTCCAAACATAAGGCCTTATAGATATCCTTATGTCCAAAAGAGCGAAATTGAACGTATGATTGCAGAAATGTTAGAGGCAGGTATAATTCAACCTAGTCAAAGTTCTTTCTCTGCTCCTGTAGTATTGGTACACAAGAAGGATGGATCATGGCGCATGTGTCGGGATTATAGGGAGCTCAATAAGCTCACCATTAAAGATAAATTTCCCATTCCTGTGATTGATGAATTATTGGATGAATTACATGGGGCAATTTATTTTACCAAGTTGGATCTTCGTTCAGGATATCATCAAATTAGAATGAAGACTGAAGATATTTTGAAAACAACATTTCAAACTCATGAGGGTCATTATGAATTTTTGGTCATGCCTTTTGGCCTTACCAATGCACCTTCTACATTTCAAGGGTTGATGAATTCCATTTTCAAACCCTTCCTTAGAAAATTTGTGCTAGTATTTTTTGATGATATACTAATCTATAGCAAGTCTTGGAAGTATCATGTTCAACATGTTGACAGGGTGCTCAAACTATTGCAGGAGAAACAATTATATGCAAAAGCATCCAAATGTTTCTTTCGAGTACAAGAGGTGGAATATCTGGGTCATATTGTATCTCACGAGGGTGTTAAGGTAGACCCTAACAAAATTAAATCCATTAAGGAATGGAAAGTCCCCACAACCATAAAGCAGTTGCAAGGATTTCTCGGGTTAACAAGGTATTATCGAAAGTTTGTTAAGAATTATGGGAGAATAGCAGCACCTCTAACAACATTATTGAAGAAAGATGCATTTTCATGGACTCCTGAAGCAACTAAGGCCTTTGAACATCTTAAAGAGGCAATGTGCCTAGCACAGGTCTTAGCTACGCCAGACTTCACAAAAACCTTTATTGTGGAATGTGATGCCTCAGGAAATGGAATTGGTGCAGTTTTAATGCAGGAAGGAAGACCCATTGCTTTTGAAAGTCGTCCAATCAAAGGAAAGTATTTACAGAAACCTACTTATGAGAAGGAAATGTTAGCAATACTGCATGCACTAAAGAAATGGCGAACTTACCTAATGGGAAGACACTTCAAGGTAAAAACTGATCATGATAGTCTTAAACACTTGTTGGAACAAAGACTATCTTCAGAAGAGCAGCAAAAATGGGTCACAAAGATGTTGGGTTATGACTTTGAAATAATCTACAAAAAAGGAAAGCTTAATGTTGTTGCAGATGCACTCTCAAGAAAGAATGAAGAGGTGGAAACATTGCTTTGTGCCATTTCTATTATCCAACCAGATTGGATAACCGAAGCAAGAGATGAATGGAAGAAGGAAAAAGATGTATGGACACTCATTCAAAAGTTGTAGCAAGATCCTAGTACATCTGATACATTTAGTTGGAAAATGATTCCTTATGGTACAAAGATCGCTTATATCTTTGTAAGAATTCCCAACTAAAACAAAATATTCTTCTGGAATTGCACACTTCTCCTTTAGGAGGACACTCGGGATTTTTAAAAAATTACCACAGGGTGAAGAAAGAATTTTTTTGGGATGGCCTTAAATCTGATATTCAAAAGTTTGTGGCGGAATGTTTGGTTTGCCAGCAGAATAAAGTGGAAACAATTAAGACCCCGGTTCTTCTACAACCTTTATCCATTCCAAGTCAACGTTGGGAGGAGATTTCAATGGATTTTATCACAGGTTTACCTAAGTCCGAAGGAAAGAGTGTCATCATGGTGGTAGTTGATAGACTTACCAAGTATGCACACTTTTGTGCATTATCTCATCCATTTAAAGCAAGTACAGTTGCTACTACATTTATAGACACAATTCAAAAGCTACATGGAAACCCAAGGGTTATTGTGAGTGACAGAGATCCCATTTTTGCTGGAAATTTTTGGACGAAGTTATTTTCTTGTTTGGGTACTCAATTAGTTCATAGCTCATCTTATCATCCTCAATCCGATGGTCAAACTGAGATAGTAAATACATGTTTGTAAGGATATCTTCATTTTTTTGTTTCTGATAAACAAACACAATGGGTCAAGTGGTTACCTCTAGCTGAATGGTGGTATAACACTTCCTTCCATACTGCAGCAAAAACGACCCCATTTATGGCACTTTATGGATATCATCCACCATCCATCACATCATCTTTAAGAGAAAATTCAAAGGTTCAAGCAGTGGAAGATCACATCGAGCATCAACAAGAAGTTATCCAAATCTTAAAGGACAACCTGAATTTGGCACAAAATTGAATGAAACAACAGGCAGATCAACATCACAGCGAGAGAAGTTTTAATGTAGGAGACTAGGTATTTTTACGGCTACAACCATACAAACAAATGTCCCTCAAGCAAGCTAAGAAGGATAATAAATTATCGCCAAAGTACTATGGTCCTTACAAGGTGTTGCAAAAGATTGGTACTATGGCATACAAATTGGAGCTTCTTTCTTCTTCACGAGTGCATCCAATTTTCCATATTTCATGCTTAAAGAAGGTTATAGGTGAAAATATTCCAGTTCAAACAATATTTCCAGAACTTGATGAGGAAGGAAAAATCATATTGGAACCTGAAGCGGTCATGGAAAAAAGAACTCGAAAGCTACGAAATCGATCAATTTCAGAGTATATCATAAAGTGGAAGAACTTACCCACTGAAGATTCTACATGGGAGGATGAGAATTTTATACAGATGCACCCAGAGCTACTCAAGCATTGAGGACAAAATTTTTTTGAAGGAGAGGGGCATGTTAGTTCCCTATATTACTAGTATAATCCCTTATTGTTGTTAGTGTAACCCCCTTATTGTTATTATTGTACCCTTGTAACCCCCATATTGTTATTATTGTGCCCTTAAATTATTATTGTTAGGTCAGCTAGGATTACATTGTGGCCCCACTAGGATTACATTATGGCCCCATGGACTCCTATATATAGAAAGGATGTTTTGTAATTTGAATCATCCAAGAATTGTTCATTCATGTAATGTATTAGAGGTTGCCCCCTCGAAGTGGCTTATTTCTAAGGCGTTGATATCTCTTTTCTTCTCTTTTTGGAGTTGGTTTCACAACATGTGAAGGTAGTTTTTAGAAAATTTAGATGTATCATTTCAAATTATTGATTCATTTCACAAGGAATAAATTCATAGATATTCCATTTTATCTCTTTAGAAGTCTCAGGAAAATGGCAGACAAGGTACAAGGAAAGCCTGAAAGGTACGAAACTTCCATTTTCCACCATGGCTTGATGAAATTGCTAGTTTTGGAGGAATTAAACAAACTAAATAGAGACTGGGCATCATTCCTGTTCATGAATGGACATGAGCTAGATGTCTTATCTCCAAGAAAAGATTCCAAGCTTAAAACTTCTCCTTCCAAGCAAGAAATGGGTGTCAATGCTACTGCGAAATTAGAAGGAAATCAACATGAAGGTTTAAAGGTTGTAGATAAAGACTTAGTAGAGAAAACTGATTTAGTCCAAGATACATCATCACCTCCAGCAACTAGAACTAGAAAGAAAACTAACAAACAGGTTACAGACAACAAGATCAAATCTAAATCCAAGACATTTAAACAAAATGCTAAAGGAGATGTTAAAGGTAAGGGTAGACTTCAAGACCTTCTATAGGCTATAGACATTGCAAAAACTTCTGTGGTGAGAGCAGCTAAAGTTAAAACATCTAAAACCAAAGGTAAGGGACTCATAGCCAAGAAATTATATTTCTCTTCAGAAGATTCAGATTTTCTTTTCAAACCTCTAAAACCTCTCACTAGGTCACAAATATCAAAAACTATTACTATTGGTGATAGTAAACAGAAGGAAGATAAAGGAAAGGGAGAAATGGCACAAGAAGTTATTGTCATATCACCAAGTGAGATAGAGGTTGTCAAGGATAAGGAGACAGATAAATTTAAAAGAAAGTTTCAAATGAAACCTGAGACAGATTCTTCTAAAATACAGAGCAAAAAAAAAAGAAGAAACAGTCAAATAGAAGAAAGGAAAAGACAAGGCCATACAGAAGACTGAAAAGGATATTTTGGAAGAAAAATTGAAGGCTATCAAAGATGAATTGGCTGAGACAAAGAAAGAGTTGGAAGTATATAAGAAAGATAGAGAGATGATAGATGAGGTAGAGAAGAAAGTAACTAAACAGGTTATTCATTTTGAGACTTCCATTGCAAAAGCCAAGAATCTGTTAAAAAGGACACAACATTTACGCATCATGGTGTCACAGAAAAGAAAGAGGAACTTATGGCTACAAGCAGAGAAAAGAAGTCTTCAAAGACAAGTCAAAATGTTGAAAGAATATATGGAGTTGATGAAGACAAAATCATAGAAAAAGGTCTTGGAAAGAGGAACCATGGACAAAACCATTGAAACTGCTCAGGAAGAAACAACTGGTAAATAAGGAGGTAACAAATGGATTATGGACCTTTTTGTCTTATATTATCAATAAAATACATGCACCCATGTTCATATGTTTTTTTTTGAAGCTCAGATATAAGCTTTGTCAAATTTACAAAGTATTAGGCAATTCCGCAGCAACTCTCAGGCTTGAAGCCCAGTTTTTGCTGTGGAATTTTTGAAGGTTTCTTTTTGTTTTTGAGAGACATAAACTGATGGGAGTGAGTAGTTTTGAAGGTCATGATTAATTTATTTTGATAATTGAACATCTTCCAATGGTTAAAAACAACAGAATAATTTCACATATCAATTTTTTTTTGTGTGCTACGAAAACAAGCTGTTTTCGTGGCTCAAAAAAGAGTTTGACAGGAAGGATAGTTTTCATTATAAATGATGAATAGGGGAAGAAAGGTCAAGCATGTTTAAAGCTGTTAATTATCAGGGTGTCAAAGAGTATCAGTTTTTCCAAGTGGAGATTTTCAATTAGAAGAGTTTGAAAGATACTAGCCAACATGTGCCATGTCATCAAACTAACTTATTTTAAATGAAGGGCAGAGTTACCTCACGAAGACAATCATGATGTAAATTTTTTGTTAATGGCTAGCATGGTAAAAATATTGGATTCCTTTCAAGGAAGACTTGGATTATTTTATTTTAAATGTAATAAATAAGTGTTTAAGTCCTAGTAGAACTCTTAGTCTTATTTCGAATAGGTGTCAGTCCTAGTCTCTAGAATCCAGTTTATGGTTAGATTTAAGTGTCAGTTTAAAGCTTAATAATTTAGCCACTTGGCAGATTGAATGTAAAGGCCAAGTGCCTGTAAATAGTGTAAACTTCGATGTATCTAGGGTTGGAAAATTTTACCAGAACGGGCTAATTTTGTAAATACATTGGAGGAGATGATATATACTGAAGCTGTTTAACTTTTCTAAAGCTGAGATTCTAAGTGTACTTCAGTGATATTTATCTTCTATGATGTGTTTTACTTCCATATTTTTGATGCTTATTACTCATAATTCATGGGAACATGCTCTGACTTCCTTTAAGTGTTAATTTATGGTGAATTGAGTTCTTAAGTCCTATCTGTGGATGGTTTTATTCAATGTTTGATTCTTATTACTCAGAATTCATGGTCATTCATGCTCTGACTTCCTTTAAGTGTTAAGCTTGGACAAATCTTTGTTAAATAATCTCCTTTTAATACCTTGATGTATCATGACTTAGAATTCATGCACACATGCTCTGATTTCATTTGAACCTCAAGATATTGAGATTTTCCTGAATGTGTCATCCTTTCATTGAAGTATATACAAGCCTCAATTTTATAAGAAGAGATATTTTGTTATCTTATCCCTATCACTGACTCCATATCCCAATGGTAGCTTGTCTTCATCTTTCAACCTGCAAACATACAAAACCACAAACCATAGAGTTAGCCATCTATATTTATACAAAATCATTAACCCTTGAGAGAGCCCTCTCAGGCCGAGGAGGCTAAGCCTTAGATAAAATATTGGTTTGAAATAGTTACACTGAAGTGGTCTGATCAGTAGCCTCTCAGGGTCCTATTTTAGTGATAAAATTTTGGTGCGTCTGCTGGGAGCTTGAATATTATTCATTCCCGTAATCAATAAGCTGAACTTCTGAAGGTAGCAGGAGCTCAGGAAGCTGTTTAAGGCTGAAAAACTACCTTGGTGACTCCACACATCAAATAAAAAATTGGAAGGTGACTCCACTGATAAAATATCAGTTGCTAGATGAAGTTCCAAGATGAGTTCCATTGCAAGAAAAAATGCCAGGTATGCTCCTATGAATTGATCTCATATCCCTGGTTTTCCAAACCCTATGCCAGAGGTTGATTGGTTAGATGATCTTCCAATATTCAAAGATAAAAAGAAAGACAATGCCGCTCTTCATTTGGTTAGGTTTCATCTGCATGTACATAGTATTAAGGTTCAGATCCTTGAAGACTATCTTATGAAGATGCTTATGACCACTCTAGAAGGAAAAGCATGGTCTTGGTATAAAGGTTTATCAAATGGTTTATTATATTCTCTTTCTAATTTTCATAATGAATTATATGAGATGTATAAAGAGTGTCATCCCTCTTTATTGATGGTTAAAGACTGCTGTAAACACTTTGAGAGTTTTATTAAATATTTGGAGAATTTTTATGAAGATGATGAGTTTATGGATGAGGAAATTTTAGAAGCCCTTCATGACAATAACTTTCATCAAAAAGAAGAACACCAAGAAGAAAGGATAGTATCTCCCTTAGATGAAAATGAAACCCAGCAAGAGTTTACTTATGAAAATTATGACACATCCTCTGAGTTTGAAGAAAATTTGCAGTAGGTTTGTCAATCCTTTGATCATCATGAGTATGAGGATCATTTCAAACAACAAGAGGAAATATTGGAAATTGCTTTCTACACACCTCAGGTAGAAGAAAAGATTGATTATTTCTGTAATTCCTTACAGCAGATTAGTTCAAAGAATGATCATAATAGTGAGGAAAGTTACATTGTCTATGGGAATCATTCAGAAAGGAAGTTGGATAACTTATCAAATAAATTTTGTGTGGCTAAAGATCAGTTAGAAATCACAGAATGTTATGAGGATCATCAAGATGATTATGTATTCTGGGACCCTATAGCTAGATACATGAAAGAGTTTTACTCTCCATAGTTTTAATCTCCACTGTTTCAGTTGTATTTTTACCATAAAGATCAGTTACAATTTCAGTGGCAGTGGTCATCACAATTTCATGGTTGCTTTGAAGTTAGATGCAGTCAAAAAATTCAAATGATAGATAAAACAGATGATTGGCTACATTGGAAATTTCACATTGATTGAGCTAAAAGAAGTTGTAGTTGATAGGGTAGGTAGGTAGGAATATGAAAATAAGCTCAAGGTTCATTGAGTATTTTTAGCTAGAACAATTTGAAGCAGATTTGGCAGAATTTCAGAGTTATTATTTTTAAGGAATGGATTGCAGCACTGGAGCTACTAGTTCTTAGCATACCACAGGGGGCATACTATCCCTAGTGGAGCCACTATTATCACTCCTCAAATTTTCAAAATATCATGCTTGAAAATAAGTCATAATACTCCAAATTTCTTAGGTTGCAAGATATCATAAAATGATATATTTTATGGTGTATTTAATTTTAGAAAACTTTGGATAAGGTCTTAGAAATGATTCCAAGTCACATTGGAGGAGTGTGTTTTGAGTAGACACTTTGAAATAATCATAAGTCCAAAATTTTTCCATTTGTCACCAAACTATCTGAATCCACAACAAATATAGCACGAAATTAACAGAATTTGCTACGGAAACACCTAGCAGTTCCGTAGCAAAAATGACACTTGTCAAATGAAAAGTGCTATGAAATAACTACTAGTATTTTACGGTTTAAAGAGTAATGATGAATGGTTAAGTGTTTGAGAATTTCAAGGACCTTCTGCCAGACTTAAGCCATCATTTAAAAGTTATACACTTTCTTATATCAGTCATTTTTTATCTTACATCCTCTCATTCCACTTTTGAATTTATCTCTCATACCTTTTGTTTTGTTTTTCCGCACTCATTATTTGCGACCAAAGCAGCTCTCTATCAAGAAGATCCCCAGTAGAAACCCTTGCTGTATATAAATTTAGCTGCTCTTTGTCATCAAGTATTTTCTCCTGAACAAGTGTAAAGTTATAAGAAAGGCTACCACAGAACCATATAGGAAATGGCTACAACTACTCCTAGGAAGGTTTATAAAGGAGGTTTTCCATTCCTCTATGAACCTACAGCGCCAGACTTGGTTTTGGGAGATGAACATTTCACCGAGTTATTTACAAAGGCAAGGTGTATTTAATTCTTTCAGAAACTGCAAGGGCATCATCAACAGGTATCACGAGACTTTGTGGCAAATTTTAGAGGCACATTTACGAAGGTAGGCTGTCTTCATATCCCAATTTCACCTGATAGCATCTCTAAAGCAACAGGGATCTCGAGAAAAGGAGAGGAATGGTTTAAAGCCACCAAATTTGACTTGAAATTTTATGATGATTATTTAAAGCCGGAGCATGCAGGGATTAAAATGACTAAAGGAATTCCTAGAAGCTGTCTTAAAGATGAATTTTCCAAGCTGCTAAAAGTCATACAAAAATATTTTACATGTGAAGGTCATTTTCAGAAAAATTACATGTATCATTTCAAATTATTGATTCATTTCACAGGGAAGAAATTGATAGATATTCCATTCTATCTCTTTAGAAGTCTCGGGAAAATGGCATACAAGGTACAAGGAAAGCCTGAAAGGTATGAAACTTCCATTTTCCACCATGGTTTGATGAAATTGTTAGTTTTGGAGGAATTAAACAAACTAAACAGAGATTGGGCATCATTCCTGTTCATGAATGGATATGAGCTAGATGTCTTATCTCCAAGAAAAGCTTCCAAGCTTAAAACTTCTCCTTCCAAGCAAGAAATGGGTGTCAATGCCACTACAAAGTAGAAGGAAATCAGAATGAAGGTTTAAAGGTTGCATATAAAGACTTAGTAGAGAAAAATGATTTAGTCCAAGATACATCATCACCTCCAGCAACTAGAACTAGAAATAAAACTAACAAATAGGTTACAGACAGCAAGATCAAATCTCAAGCCAAGAGATTTAAAGGAAATGCTAAGGGAGATGTTAAAGGTAAGGGTAGACTTGAAGACCTTCTACAGGGTATAGAAATTGCAGAAACTCCTGTGGTGAGAGTAGCTAAAGTTAAAACATCTAAAACCAAAGGTAAGGGACTCATAGCCAAGAAATTAGATATCTCTTTAGAAGATTCAACTTTTCTTTTCAAACCTCTAAAACCTCTCACTAGGTCACAAATATCAGAAACTATTACTATTGGTGATAGTAAACAGAAGGAAGATAAAAGAAAGGGAGAAATGACACAAGAAGTTATTGTCATATCACCAAGTGAGACAGAGGTTATCAAGGATAAGGAGACAGGTAAATTTAAAAGAAAGTTTCAAATGAAACCTGAGACATATTCTTCTAAAAGATAGAGCAAAGAAAAAGAAGAAACAATCAAACAGAAGAAAGGAAAAGACAAGGCCATAGAGAAGACTGAAAAGGAGATTTTGGAAGAACAATTGAAAGTTGTCAAAGATAAATTGGCTGAGACAAAGAAAGAGCTGGAAGGATATAAGAAATATAGAGAGATGATAGATGAGGTAGAGAAGAAAGTAAATGAACAGGTTATTCATTTTGAGACTTCCATTGAAAAAGTCAAGAATCTGTTAAAAAGGACACAACCTTTACGCATCATGGTGTCACAGAAAAGAAAGAGGAACTTATGGTTACAAGTAGAGAAAATAAGTCTTCAAAGACAAGTCAAAATGTTGAAAGAAGATACGGATTTTATGAAGACAGAATCAGAGAAAAAGGACTTGGAAAGAGGAACCATGGACAAAACCATTGAAACTACTCAGGAAGAAACAATTGTTAAATAAGGAGGTAACAAATGGATTTTGGAAATTTTTGTCTTATATTATCAATAAAATACATGCAGCCATGTTCATATGTTTTTTTTTGAAGCTCAGATACAATCTTTTCCAAACTTCCAAAGTATTAGGAAATTCCGCAGCAACTCTCTGGCTTGAAGCCCAGTTTTTGCTGCTGAATTTTTGAACATTTCTTTTTGTTTTTGAGAGGCATAAACTGATGGGAGTGATTATTTTTGAAGGTCATGATTAATTTTTTTTTTTATCATTGAATATCTTCCAATGGTTAAAAATAGCAGAAGAATTTCACATATCAATTTTTTTTTGTGCACTACGAAAACAAGATATTTTTATAACTCAAAACAGAGTTTGACAGGAAGGACAAATTTCATGATAAATGATGAATAGGAGAAGAAAGGTCAAGCATGTTTAAATATATTCATTATCAGGGTGTCAAAGAGTATTAGGATGTCAAAGAGTATCAGTTTTTCCTAGTGGATATTTTGAGTTAGAAGAGTTTGAAAGATACTAGCCAACATGTGCGATGTCATCAAACTAACTTCTTTTAAATGAAGGGCAGAGTTACCTCACGAAGACAATCAGGATATAAATGTTTTGTTAATGGCCAACATGGTAAAAAGATTGGATTCCTTTCGAGTAAGACTTGGATTAGTTTAGTTTAAATGTAATAAAGAAGTGTTTAAGTCTTAGTAGGACTCTTAGTCTTATTTCGAATAGGTGTCAGTCCTAGTCTCTAGAATCCAGTTTATGGTTAGATTTAAGTGTCAGTTTAAAGCTTAATAATTCATCCACTTGGAATATTGAATGTAAAGGCCAAGTGCCTATAAATAGTGTAAAATTCAATGTATCTAGGGTTGGAAAATGTTATCAGAACGAGCTACTTTTGTAAATACTTTAGAGGAGCTGATATATACAGAAGTAGTTTAACTTTTCTAAAGCTGAGATTCTAAGTGTACTTCAGTGAGCTTTATCTTCTATCATGTGTTTTACTTCCATAGTTTTGATGCTTATTACTCATAATTCATGGGAACATGCTCTGACTTCCTTTAAGTGTTAATTTATGGTGAATTGAGTTCTTAGGTCCTATCTGTGGATGGTTTTATTCAATGTTTGATGCTTATTACTCACAATTCATGGTCATTCATGATCTGACTTCCTTTAAGTGTTAAGCTTGGATAAATCTATGTTAAATACTCTCCTTTCAATATCTTGATGTATCATGACTCGGAATTCATGCACACATGCTCTGATTTCATTCGAACCTTAAGATATTGAGATTTTCCTGAATGTTTCATCCTTTCATTGAAGTATATAGAAGCCTTAGTTTTATAAGAAGAGCTATTTTGTTATCTTATCCCTATCATTGACTCCATAGCCCAATGGTAGCTTGTCTTCATATTTCAACCTGCAAACATACAAAACCACAAACCATAGAGTTAGCCATATATCTTTATACAAAATCATTAACCCTTGAGAGAGCCCTCTCAGGCTTAGGAGGCTATGCCTCAGCTAAAAGATTGGTTTGAAATAGTTACACTGAAGTGGTCTGATCAACAGCCTATCAAGGTCCTATTTTGGTGATAACAAACCCCATGACCTACATATTGACTCGTCAATTACCGGGGGGAAAATACTTGAAGTGAATTTTTATCCTCCAAGAGTTCAATTTAGAGTTTACTACCGCCAAATTAAAGAAATAATTGGTTTTTTTTTCTGATTTTATTTGTTCTCTCCCTTATGATTCTGCTCCATCTGGTTCCGAGGATCGCATTTCAGACGACACACTTTTTCTTATTAGCACCCTCGATCCTTAGTATGGTGATATCATCGTATATCTTCAGAATTCCACCTTTTGATCCAAGTTGAAAAAGGATGCTCGCCAATGGATCTGCCATCATTCACAACCTTATCACATAGTCGGAGATACTCTCTACCACATCAGATCTGATCCCGTTCTCCTCCAGTGTTTGAATCTCGAGGAGGCTAAGAAAGTCCTCAATGACTACCACTTTAGCACCTGTGGTGGTCACATGTCTGGATATGCTACTGCACAGAATATTCTTCGTGCTGGCTATTTCTGTGCCACCATCTTTAAATATTTCATTGTTTCTGTCCGTAAGTGTCACGATTTCCAGCTTTATCAGCGCAAGATGCGCGCGCCACCCACTCATCTTCATCTTGGCATTACCGTTGGTCCCTTTTCAAAGTGGGGCATCGATTTTATGATGTGTAACCCTCACTCGGCGGGGGGGCATGCTTATATTATCATAGCCATTGACTACTTCACAAAATGGGCCGAAGCAATGCCTACACTTATAGATGACGGTAAGACAGCCAAATTTTTTTTGTTCAATCATGTCATTACTAGGTTTGGTGTCCCTTAAGCCATTGTTAGTTATCATGGTTCTCATTTTCGTCATTATATGGTGGCTAAGTTGACTTGTAAGTTGGCTTTGCATCATGAGAGCTCAACGTTGTACTACCCTCAGGCCAATGGCCAGGTTGAAGCCATGAATAAGGTTCTCGTCATTATGCTTCAACGTACGGTTGGGATGCAAAAGTAAAACTGGCATCTTATGTTGTTCTCAGCTCTTTATGTTTACGGAACCTCAATGAAGGATGCGACTAGATTCACTCCAGTCCAACTTGTCTATGGTCTGGAAGCTACCCTTCCGATTGAATGTGAAATTCCTTCTCTCAAAATAACTGTTGAATTGTTGCCTAATATAAGCACATTGAGGACTTCCAAAAATTGAATATAAGGGTAAATGATATTCCAGAGGAGCAAAAGATTGATGTATTTATAGGGACTTTAAAAGATAACATTGAACATGAGGCTCACCTATGGGAATCTGATTGATTGCAAAAGGAATTTAGGTTGGAAAGAAAAATTGAATGTAAAATTATGGAGACAATGAATCCTACCACTCACATCTATAAAGATGGAAGTGTTGCTACTCCTAGACTTCCACACCCTACAAGGTTGACACCACAACAATAGGAAGAAAAAAGGAGCAAAATGGATTTGCTACAATTGTGATAGAAAAGACACTAAAGGTCATAAGTTTGTTGAGAAGAAATTATTTTACATAAATTATTTTAGGAAGAAGATGAACAAGAAACTTCAAAAGAAGAGGATATACACCAGGAACCAACCCTAGAGAAAGAAGAAATGAGTCTGACCATATCGTGTAATGCATTGGCTGAAATTACCACTACTCGAACTCTCAAGATAAAAGGACATATCAAGAAGAAAAAGGTAATAGTGTTGATTAATTCGGGTAGTACCTATAATTTTATTCATTGTAAGGTAGCCAAAGAATTGAATTTCTTCCTATACCCAACACCAGAATATCAAGTGATGTTTTCAAATGGAGGAACTATAAATTTCTCTGGAAAATGCGACAATATCAAGTTAACCAAGGGGGAATATGTATTGAATAGTCCAATGCTTTCCATTCCAAAGGGAGGTACTGATGTTGTACTTGGAGTACAATGGTTACAATATTTGGGGACAGTAGCTTTTAATTTTCAAGAAAATTTCTTCAAATTTTTTTTGGAAGGAAAGGAAGTCAAATTACAGGTATTGCAGGGAAGCTAGGAATGATAATAAGCTCTAATGTCATGAAAATGCTTCTAAAGAAAGAACAACGAGGCGTAATTGCACAATTATCCTCACTCGAAGTTCCAACATCAAAATCATCTATTTCTCCAGATCTCCAAAAAGTCTTGGGAAATCATTCCAAGGTGTTTGAAACTCACAAAGGAATCCCACCTATTCGCGATCATAATCATGCTATTCATTTTATTGCAAGAAGTGTTCCTCCAAACATCAGGCCTTACATGTATCCGTATGTCCAAAAGAAAGAAATTGAATGTATGATTGCAAAAATTTTAGAGGTTCGTATAATTGAACCTAGTCAAAGTTCTTCCTCTTCTCCAGCAGTATTGGTGCACAAGAAGGATGGATCATGGCGCATGTGTCCAAATTATAGGGAGTTCAACAAGCTCACTATTAAAGATAAATTTCCCATTCCTATGATTGATGAATTATTGGACGAATTACATGGAGAAATTTAGTTTACCAAGTTGGATATTCGTTCAGGATATCATCAAATTAGAATGAAGACTGAAGATATTCTGAAAATACCATTTTGAACTAATGAGAGTCATGGTGAATTTTTGGTCATGCCTTTTGGCCTTACAAATTGCACCTTTTACATTTCAAGGGTTGATGAAATCCATTTTCAAACCCTTCCTTAGAAATTTCGTGCTAGTATTTTTTGATGATATAATAATCTACAACAAGTATTGGAAGGATCATGTTCAACATGTTGATAAGGTGCTCAAACTATTGGAAGAGAAACAATTATATGAAAAGACCTCCAAATGTTTCTTTGGAGTACAAGAGGTGGAATATCTGTGTCATATTGTATCTCATGATGGTGTTTAGGTAGACCCTAACAAAATTAAAGCCATTAAGGAATGGTTGCGAGGATTTCTTAGATTAACAGGGTATTATCGCAAATTTGTTAAGTATTATGGGAAAATAGCAGCACCTCTAACAATATTATTGAAGAAAGATGCATTTTCATGGATTCTTGAAGCAACTAAGGCCTTTGAACATCTTAAAGAGGAAATGTGCCTAGCACCGGTCTTAGCTATGCCAAACTTCAAAAAAACCTTTATTATGGGATGTGATGCCTCATGAAATGGAATGGTGTTGTTTTAATGCAAGAAGGAAGGTTCATTGCTTTTAAAATTTTTCCAATAAAAGGAAAGTATTTGCAGAAAGCTATATATGAGAAGGAAATGTTCGCAATACTACATGCACTAAAGGAATGGTGAACTTACCTAATGTGAAGACACTTCAAGGTAAAAACTGATCATGATAGTCTTAAGCACTTTTTGGGACAAAGACTATATTTATAAGAGCAACAAAAATGGGTCACAAAGATGTTGGGTTATGACTTTGAAATCATCTACAAAAAAAAGAAGCTAAATGTTGTTGTAGACTTACTCTCAAGAAATGATGAAGAGGTGGAAGCATTTATTTGTGCCATTTCTATTATCCAACCAGATTGGATAACCAAAGCAAGGGATGAATGGAAGAAGGACAAAGAAGTGTGAACACTCATTCAAAAGTTGCAGCAAGATCCTAGTCCATATGATGCATTTATATGGAAAAATGATTCTTTATGGTACAAATATCGCTTATATCTTTATAATAATTCCAAAATAAAACAAAATATTCTTTTGGAATTGTACGCTTCTCCTTTAGGAGAACACTTGGTATTTTTAAAAACCTACCGCAAGGTGAAGAAAGTTTTTTTTGGGATGGCCTTAAATCTGATATTCAAAATTTTGTGGCAGAATTTTTGGTTTGACAACAAAATAAAGTTGAGACAATTAAGACCTCGGGTTTTATACAAACTTTATCCATTCCAAGTCAATGTTGGGAGGAGATTTCAATGGATTTTATTAGTGGTTTACCTAAGTCTGAAGGAAATACTGTCATCATGGTGGTAATTGATAGACTTACCAAGTATGCACACTTTCGTGCATTATCTCATCCATTTAAATCAAGTACATGTTCTAGTTCATTTATGGAAAAAATTCAAAAGCTACATGGAAATCCAAAGATTATTGTAAGCGAAAAAGATCCCATTTTTACTGGAAATTTTTGGACATAATTATCTTCTAGTTTGGTTACTCAACTAGCTAATAGCTCATCTTATAATCCTCAATTTGATGGTCAAATTGAGATAGTGAAAAATGTTTGGAAGTATATCTTCGTTGTTTTGTATCTGATAAAAAAACACAATGGCTCAAGTGGTTACCTCTAGCTGAGTGGTGGTATAACACTTCCTTCCATACTGTAGCAAAAACGACCCCATTTATGGCACTTTATGGATATCATCCACTGTCCATCACATAATATTTAAGAGAAAATTCTAAGGTTAAAGTAGTGGAATATCACATTGAGCATCAACAAAAAGTTCCCCAAATCTTAAGGGATAACCTAAATTTGGCACAAATCGAATGACACAATAGGCAGATCGACATCGCAGTGAGAGAAGTTTTGATGTAGGAGACTGGGTATTTTTACGGCTACAACCATACAAACAAATGTCCCTCAAGCAAGCTAAGAAGGAAATAAATTATTGCTAAAGTACTATGGTCCTTACAAGGTGTTGCAAAATATTGGTACTATGGCATACAAATTCGAGCTTCCTGCTTCTTCACAAGTGCATTCAGTTTTCCATGTTTCATGCTTAAAGAAGGTTATAGGTGACAAACTTCCAGTTCAAAAAATATTTCCAGAACTTGATGAGGAAGGAAAAATCATATTGGAACCTGAAGCATTCACGGAAACAAGAACTCGACAACTACGAAATCGATAAATTTCATAGTATCTCATCAAGTGGAAGAACTTACCCACTGAATATTCTACATGGGAGGATGAGAATTTTATACAAAAGCATCCAAATCTACTCAAGCATTGAGGAAAAAACGTGTTTGAAGGATAGGGGCATGTTAGGTCCCTATATTACTAGTGTAGTTCAATATTGTTGTTAGTGTAGCCCCCTTATTGTTATTGTTGTACCCCTATAACCCCCATATTGTTATTATTATGCCATTACGTTATTATTGTTAGGTCGGCTAGGATTATATTGTGACCCCATGGACTCCTATATATAGAAGGAGGTTTTTTCATTTGTATCATCCAAGAATTTTTCATTTATGTAATGTAAAGGAGGTTCCCCCCTTGAAGTGGCTGATTTCTAAGGCGTAGATCTCTCTTTTCTTCTATTTTGGGTGCTGGTTTCGTAACAGATGGCTTGTATTAGGGGAATTCCCATGCACTTTATTAGGCTTAAAATTTAATGAGTTGAATTGGACCATGTAAAATGTTTTCACTTGATCCTCTCTATTTCTAAAGTGGTCTTCTTAATTCTTCCCCATGTCAATTTCTTGGACCGCCGCTTTCTATGATGAATCTTGTTGTTCCTAGCTTTTTGAAGGAACAAAGAAAGAATTCCTAGGGCTACTAGATGACATATGTTAACAAAGCATAATTTGTCTCACTTACATTCACACTCATTCCTACCTCTATGCATAACGACCCAAAGCATTCGAGATCTACATTTTTTGTAAATGAAGCATTGCATAACTTGTGCACAATCTTGTGTCTCATGTCCAACATTTTTAAAAACATAACAAGTTCATCCATGCCTCTTAATTTAACATCTCTTGGTCCAAGATGAATATCTTTATCCATATCAAATGACTACCTTTGAAACATTTCAACTAAATATCATCTTTAGCAGTTGAATATGACAATTCATTTGCCATTTTCACTTTCAATTTCCATTTTTCTAAGATTGGCATTTGATATTTTTTATTATGGAACCCTCCCACTCTAGAAGCTAGGAATAGATGCCAGTGAACCAAATAAATCCTTCAATAATCAAAAATTGCACACATGGTATCATCCTCAATCCAACAAAAATGCAACAATTTCTAAACATGACATTAATAGTCTTTGTGTTTCTTGAAAGAGATCATCTCTAAAACTTAGGTTAATCTCCTTGTGAGAGTCCCACATTTCATGCTTGTTGTGATAACTTCATGATGGTTGATTCTTATTTTTCTTTCTTGAGAAGCTCCCCCTGAGGTCATGTTGACTTCATTTTGTCATAAAGTCACATTCTGCTCCTTTTTCGTCCTCTCACATATTTTAGTGGGTTTGCTTGTTTTGTTTGCATTCCCTTTTAACTCATTGTTTGTTCTTCTTGGAGTGGAATCCATCTTCTATCTAGACTTATTTACGATACATGGAAACTTCCATTCTTTGGATTTTTCTCCAAGGTTTATATATAAATAGCACTTTGTATGACCAATAAATGTTGGAAATGGTGTGTTTCTTCTTGTGCTCATATTCTTCTTTGCATAGGATTTGCATTCAAAAAATTTATTCCCAAATCCATTGCACAAATAACAATAACCATATAAATTATTAGTGTACTTGGTGGATGATTATTTTCTCAATTTTCTTGCTTGCCATGAACCTTCTTATTTGTTGCATCTTTTGTCGATTAGTCTTGATTTTCTTTCTCTTATATTCTGTTGTGACATTTTCAGGTTCATGGCAAGAAAAAAACTTGATATCTTTCAAGGGATAAAATAATTTCCTTTGGGTTCTTCGAAATCTTCTCAACTCATATCCATGAGCAAATGAACTTCTTGCAAAGGAATCTTTCTTCACCTCATTCTTTGGAACTTGATAGTGTTGCTTGATTTTGTTTGTTTCTTTACTAATAATTCCACTACTAGCTTCTTCTACTATTATTTTTTATGCTATCGTATCCTCTTTAATGCTTTCCTTTTATGATTTCTTCATGGAGGCCATCTCCTCTTCTAGCTTTTTACACATTCTATTATTTTCATCTATTTCACTTCTTGCTGAAATAATATCAGCCTCCAATATTTCACACCATAGATCACAGTACTTTAGCTGATTTATCATCATTTATTCAGTTCTTATAGCTTCTTCCATTTGTGTCCTTAGGCTAATAATTTTGTCCTTACACTCATGCTCTCTTTCATCACATATCTCCAAAAATTTCTTCTAGTCTTTTTTTCATTCCTCGGTCTTTCTATTTCAACCAAGGATGACTCAAGCTTGGATTTTTATACAAATAAATTTTCTTCATGACAATTATGTATATTCACACTAGAAAAGGTTTCATTCAAATAAACACTTTCTTTTTTTAGAATACTTTTTCTTTTTCCTCCTTTTCTTCTCATGTTCTACACTGCTGCAAATAGTATCTCCTTCATGCATGAGCTGCAATGTATCCTATATTTATTTTTTATATTTAAGGTTCATCACTATATCAAGGTCCATATTATGAAGGTTTTTATACATTTCACAGTTTTCCTAACAATTTCAGTATTGTTCTTTCTTGGAGAGGGTTTCTTTGTTGTATCCATCACAGACTAGCTTCCAAACGTTAGGTCCATAACCCATTAGTTCAGATTTTACCTTCTCTTTCCATTCTTGAAATTTTGTAGTACTAAGCACAAGTACATGTTGATAGTCTATGAATCAACCAGGTCTACCTTCCTACTACGAGGCTTAGACATAAGGAATTCGCTCTGATACTAATTGTTGGAAACCTGAATAAAGTGAGGGGGTGGGGTGAACTATTTTAGTACATTCATGGATATAGATTAATTTTATTTTAAATGGTTAAATGAAATTTTAAATGAGAATCATGTTACACCTTATTAACAACATATTTAATATTTGAATAAAATGTAATATGTAATATAGCATAAAATCAACACATATGGACACCAGATACAAATGGAAACTCATAAAGGGAGAAAACCATGAATTTGATATTGTTAATATGTAAAGGAAAGCTCCTACTAGGCTTATTACATCATATTTTTTGTTCGCTGCAATCTACAAGAGGCTTCTACCTCAATTCTTATACAAGCTTAAACTTACAAGGAAGTTCCAACTCCCACAAATTTTCTACAAGCTAAAACCCACAGGAGGATCCGACCTCAACAAGATCCATCCTGTTATTTATCAAGCTAACACTTTAAAGGAGATTATAATCCTATGATACCTATAATGACAATTTTTTTGGTTCAACTCATTTATAGCTTTGCATACCTATATCACTGTATCTACTTCTTCTTTTACTCAAATATGCTTCAAATATGCTCTATATGTGTTAGGTAAGTAACACACAATAAATGAATCAGATACCATATTTTCTAACTCTATAACATTTCAACCTTCCAGCCTCACAAATTTTTATAAAAAAACTTTTATGGTTGTTAGTATTTCATACATGAATATGAAATGAACGACTTTGTCTCTTTGCATTCTTGGGTTGTGTCTTCATTTCCAAGTATTCACTCTCAAATTTGAAGCACAAGTCAAGAAAAATAAGCCTCATATTATTCAAAACCAAAATAACATAATCCAACATTAATGATTTCAGGAGTTAGGGATCATATGAATAAGTAAACACATTTTAATGTAGGCTATCTCAAGGGATAGTGTGTTACAGTCTCGAGTAACAAAATATACAAAATAAATTACTTGCATTATAATGTTGTTTATAAGAGAAAAATGTGTTTTACAATCATAACAATTTACAACACATATAGGCTTGTTCTACTTTAAAAAAATTTGTTTTATTCTGCTTGGAATTCACTTTTGTTCCCAAACATATCTTAGTCAACATCTCCATCACAAGAAACATGTTTGTTCTTAGTAATACTTGCAACATACCTTGTTTTTCAACAACACACATCAACAACCTCTACAATCATATCATAACATACTTTTTTTTTTCCTTTTCCTTGAGTCTTATGCATTCCAACATTTCATTGCATCACAATTTTGGCTTGTATTATCATTTCCTCTCTTTGAATCTACGCAACACCTCCTCAACACTGATCTCTAAAAAATCCTTACAAAGATTTTTCACAACACCATTCAATAATTTCAATGCATAAAACCATAATAATCATCAACATCCTTAAGCAACATCACAAAATAAGCAACATCATATGTATCACAACATCAAATCATAATCATATGCAAGTAGCCTCAGCTTCTCTACAACCTTAAAAACATTTGCAACATAACCAATAACATAGAAATATATGCAAGTAACTCAATAACAAGTGACATCACAAAATAGCATCACAACTCAACAATATATGCAATAACAACATATCCATAACAAAGTGCATCAACACAAGCATAACTCAATGCATCAACATCTCCATCCAACTAGACGATACCTTTGTTCTACATTGTTGCTCACAAGCTATTCTCTAACAAGTAACATACTTAGATGCACCTTCCTCACACATCTATGGTGACCACACTTCTTCTTTCTCCTTTTCGATCAATGACAATAATGCCAACATGAACTTTGGTGTTAATCATCCTCCTTCCAATTGATGTATTGTCAAGTTTCATGGTTTTTAAGGTTTTTTTGTTAGGTGTATATTGTCAAGTATTTTATATTATTTATGAATATGTATTGATAGGTCTTTCCTCCCCTTGTCAGAAAATCTGATATATGTTTTCAATATATTTATGGCTCCACTCCCCTATCCTCTCTATGTATTTCACTAATAGATGTTAGAATCCATGGGTTCGGATCCTTCATGTGCATGTTGCACTCATAATGAGCATTTCTTGTAATGGCTTCAAGCCTTGTTGTTTAAGTAGTCTGTCTAGTAGTGAAGAATATATATTTATCATATGGACTATAGATATACTTGTGATGGAAATGTGTGTGTGTGAAATGTACTAGGAATGTGAAGAAAATTATGAACATGGTAAAGAATATTTGAAAAACAAATGTTGGATTTTCCCTATCAAATAAAGGGTAAAATATGACCTTAAATGGGATGCACTTGTGGATTATGTCAGTGGTCCTCTACTTTTTGCAAGAATTGATTCTATGACCAATATTCAATAGTTGAATGTTTGAAGGTTGGAAAGAATATAAAGAGTACAAGGAAGATGTGTAAACACAAGGCCATGATTGGAATACAATTATCACATCTCTTTAGTTGGGAACATATAAATAAAAGAGAAAAAAAAATACAGCTTTATGGAAATACATAACAAAAAGATGAAGGTTTTGAAGCAAAATTTGATTCTTTGCACAATATGTTATCAAATATTGTAAGATATTTATATTTTTTTAAGAGAAATTTGTAGTGATTTCCCATCCCAAATTTTCCAATAGTTCAATATGATATGAAGAAATAAACATGAAATAGGAGGATATATGCAATAAGGCCAAGGCTTGGATGGAAACATGAAGATGTGATCAACTAAGTAGATAGCCAACTCTTAGGTTGGTACCAAGAAAGAGCCCCTTAGTGGGCATGGTTTCATGTAATAATTGGCAATTGTAATGTTTTTCATGATAATGTTTCTATTATCTTGAATTACTAAGTAGGATACAAGCCTAATCTAAGGGTATAACTCTAGGATAATAGGGCTAACATAGTCATTGAGTAGCAATTATGTTGAATTTTTCTAACATTTTGACATATTTTATCTTTTTACTTTGTTTTAAATTATTGTACAATTTAGTTTCTTCCAAATTTTAATAAAAAATATACTAGGTTCTATTAAAATAACAATTGAAATTTATGTACATTTTAGTAAGAAATGTTTCACATTGGGAGTTAAATTAGTTATGTTGTGTGCTTTTGAAGTGTGGTGAAATTATTTTTGCAGTACACCCTCTCAGGAAGACTCATGTAAGAACAATAACAACTCATCCTTAACATCATTTGTTTGTTAGAAAGTATATTTTCACCTTTTTTTGGAAAACTACACCTAGATAGTAATAATGATGAATATGTGCCTATTTTGGATAATTGATGCAAGTTTTGTTAATAGTGACATCTAGATTATTCCTATGAAATAATAGTGCTTTTTAATTGGAACTTGGAATTATTTGGTTTGAATGGTTGATATTTTATTAATTTATTGTTTGTATGGTACTTGTGTCTAATAGGAAACATCAACTCACTCGAATAAATGGTTGACACTTCTTATACTAAAAAAATTTAATGTTTAAATTTCTAGTTTTTTGATTGATTTGTATGATTGTTGGTGAAATTGATTCACATAATGAAATTATACATGGTGGATTGATAATGTATGTTTGAAGATAAATTTTTTTAAGGGATGACTAATTGAAGTAATAATTTTGTGATATTATTCAATGAGATTATAGATTTAATCATATTATTTGGTGACATTATTGGATGTCATTTTTCATGAGCTTGTGATCTTGTATCTTAATTGATAAACATATGTATTATATTTTTATGAAATTACTTTTACAATTATACATTGTACTTGAGTTGATGAATTAATTTTTCTTCATAGTATTTTGAAACATTTCCAATATATGATTCGTTACAAGTTGGAGCTTGTTTAATAAACAAGGTATATCCAAGAAGGTAAAAAACCTTAAGGAAACGACTGACACAAAAGATCGAATATTAATACACCAATGTATTACACAATTTAAACTATCATAGAGAAAATTTCCATTACCCCCACCAACATGGCCCCTTGAGGAAATATATTAATGTAAAAGGAAATATTTTACATATGCCATTTTCTTACAATCGATCATTACCAAATGGCTCTTCGTTATCTTTAAATATAAATCACGAACCAATCATGTATCAAGCCATATATTAATATAACCATTAGTGATGTGGAGAAGATGAGCGGTTTAATCACTTTATGTTTAGAACATAATCATGACTATCATATTAGATAGTTATAATGCATGCTAAAGGAAAAAAAAAAAAAAACACCCTTTACCAAATGATACATTTGAACAAGTTGATATTCACTAAGTCTTAAGTGTGCAATGTTATTTTTTGATGGTTGGGTAGCATCAGACAGGTTTTCTAGTCTCAACTTTGGTTAGAGAGGCTAAGAAACATAAGAGCATAAAATTTTTAGGAGAAAACACCTAGATATGGCTCAATTAAGTTAATTAGTCAATAATTAAATATTTCCTGAGTCTAAATCAATAAAAGTGATTAATTAATAGTAATTAATTAAGAAATATGAGATTTATCTAGAAACTCCCATGGATTGACTCAGAAATTATCTTAGTCATTGAGGATGATTTAATCATGGTCGTTGGTGAGGCAACGAGAGATAATAAGAGGAGGTTGATGAATTTGGAGCTAGACATGCCAAAGGTCGAGTTCCTTATATGAGATCAAGCTTCCAAGTTGTAGTGATTCAGTAGGGAGACTTTGAGCTATAGGGAACACGGATTCAATGAGGGGCATAGATAGAGACTCCAAAGGAATATTTCCAATTCCGGAGAGGCAGCATCAAGAGACCAAGTTATTCCACTAGATTTTGTGTAGGGACTGCATAGAAAGCTTCAAAGTGGTGGAACTATTTTGTTTAGTAGATGCTTAATTCATCTACTGCAGGCTGAGAATTTTTTCCAGGGTTTAAGGATCACTTCCAGTAGCAAAAAAAAGAACAATGTCATATTCATAGGAAGATTCCAAGAGTGTGAGCTACATGCTTCAAACCATCTACGTAGAGGCTTGTGCAGGGGTTTTGGATGACTAATTTTTATAGTGGAGTTGTGTCTGGATTTTCTTTGGAGGAGGGAGAAATTACCTCAATAATTTTTCCATATTTTCTTCCTGAGGATTTCCAAGTTTTGGCATCGAGTTATAATCATATTTTTGATGTTCTGGTTTTCCTACATTGGGTTTTTCTAGGGACATTTGTCCAAAATAATTGTGTCAAATTTTTGCATGTGTGCTATATATTTCTTAGTTTCCAAAATTTTATTTTTTGTAGCATTTTTATTTGTGAAGAATTGTAGTGTGATTTATTCATTGTTTTTCGTAGCAAATAAACTGCATAATTAATCAATTAGAAGAATAAATTTCTAGTTAATGCAATTTCAAGGATATTTTCACATCTACATATCCTCAACCCCCCTAAAGAAAAAATTGGGATAATATTGAAGGATTCACAAAGTTGGTATAATAGAAGAGGGAAGGATGCATTAGAGTTGATGCCCCCTTAATAAAAAATTATTGAACTCCTAACATATACAAAACCATGAAAAACATTATTTATATAAGAGATTTTATGAAAATATCTATGACTTGATCATATGTAGGATAATACAGCACTTCAAGAATGCAATATTGAAGAAGCTATTTGATGAAGTGAATATGTATCTCATTTTTTTTGTTTCAATGGATGTTATATTGGATCTTCTTGACCATGTTTAATGACAATTTGATTATCACATGAGAGTGTAATCATATGTTGTTGTTGGAACCCAAACCATGAAAATATCCTGAATTCATAAATATTCTTGACTTACACTAATTATTACCCAATAATCTATTTCCACTAAAGAAAGAACAAGTGTATGTTGGTTCCCACAGGGCTAGGTGAAATTTTTGGGATCAAGATTGGAAACATAACATATAATAGACTAGTAATAACCAGTGTTTCTAACCCAATTATAAATAGTGAAACCAACCACAAAGGGGTCCCAACCTAAAATATAATGAACCCCATATACACTAAAGTATCTATTTTGTTGCTTTCCAATTTATTTCATGATTTGTTTTCATATACCATATAGTAATATCAACAACGAAGGAAATATAAAGATAAGTGTTAGTCAAATATGAAAGTATATCGATTGACAATACAAACTTCCATCTAGTTTAAATGTAGTATTGGTAGTAGAAAATTTGAGTTCATGCTAGAAGGGATATAAGGTTAGTTTACAATATTCCATGTGAATGTGGTGAAGAAATTTTTATGCATACTTAAAATGAGAAAGGAAATTATGATCCTTGGTTGGAAAGACTAGATGCTAAGAAAATAAGGCTAATTTCCTAAGTTTGTGATTTCAAATTTCCTCTTAAGTGAGTATAAGACCATCGACATACAAAACAAGTGTCATGAGATGGTTACTAGCTTCTAGGTATAGACATTGGGGTCAGAATGAATTTAGAAAACCCAAAGTCAATTAAAAGGATATCTATTTAGCATAATAAGCCTAAGGATATTTTTTAAGGCCATATGGAGGTTTTTTCCATGTAAAATTATTCTTTTAAATCTCCATGCAAGAAGGAAAAAAATTGACTTCCATTTGATAGAACTCCCGTTTGGATTTCATTTTTTATTAAGGGGTGAAGGCTTTAGTATAGTCAATCCATTATACCTTTCAATATTAATCAATCCTTATGTATTTCAACACATAAATTTAATGTGTACTTAGTTATATACACCCATGTCCATATGACAAGTTTCCTTCTTCTAAAAGAGGGGCAAGATCACAAGTATTGTTCACCATTAAGGGTTGATAACCTTAATTCATTGTTTCATTCAAATCTAGAGGGCCAAAGCTCTTACAATTTTTTTTGGAATATAAGTCTCTAAAACTTGAGAAAAAAGAGAGGAGGATTGTTGGAAAAATGAATAAGATTAACATTGATATTAAGAATCACAAGCAAGATCACCAATGATTTTCCATGTTGCACAAACCAATATAGGAAGTTGTTTTGTTATTGTAGGTAAATATTCAATAGACCCAACTAAATGAATTTGACCAAGTGGAAGTGTATTTTCATCCTTATTGTCACCATCAATAAAATAAACCATAATACAACTAGCAAAAACATTAAAATTGAATATTGCATTATCACCAAAAGTGGCTCACCATCCAAATATTGCAAAAATGTTCAATTATGAATATAGGACAAGAGACCTTCATCAAAATTAACACCTCTCGTAATAAAAATTTCATCAAAATAAGTTTGAAGGAGTATATAACTTCTTACATCTCTAGAATATCCAACAAAAATGCACTTTCACTTTTAGGCTATAATAGTTTCCTTTTTTTACGAAGAATGTGAGTCAATGCTCCCCTATCAAACACACCAAAGTGGATTAGTTTTCTTTAAATTTAATATTGTTGGGTGTGGAGCCTGATTATCTTGTTTATTTTGTATCACAACATTGGACCCCTGTACCTTAATGGGGGTAGCAACGCTGCCCGTAATTAAACGATACCTGGGGGGTCTAGGGGGGTGTAGCTGTGACTTTATGGAGCCCCCCCTGGCAGGTGGTTTCGGGGGCAGTGCCCCCAAAGCTAAAAATAGATGTAAAATTTCCTTGTAAAAGTATAGTAATTTCTAGTCAATATGGGCCATTCATTAGGCAGATGATTTGATGGTAGAAGTTATGTTTATTTTAGGTTTTTTTTCCTTAGAAGGCAACCCCTCGCTTGTATGAGGGTATTGTATTGCGGCTGTGTATTGTAGGTATATTCTTGGAGCGAGAAACAAAATAGAGAGACTATGATAGAGAAAAGAGGATATTATAGTGGATCTGCTGTAGGTTGTGTCTCTTCATTTTGTTGGATAATAGAAAGGAAGGACTAGTTGTTCGGGGTGGATGTAGCCCAACCTAGGTGAACCACGTATATCTGTGTCTCTCTGGTTTTATGTGTTTTCTATGCTTTTGTTTTTGGCATATTTTATGTGTTTCATTGCTCTGTAATATTTAATTTTCTAAAAATTGGTATGAAAGCTGAAGGTCTATTTGGCTGATAAACTTGCAGGAAAGAAGGGTTCCTGATTCGAGTGGGAGCAATGGCGGAAGATGGTAAGTTTAGGGTCGAGAATTTTAACGGCCAAAACTTACTGATGTGGAAGATGTAGATGGAAGATTATATGTATCAGAAAGATCTGTACCTACCATTAAGCGGAAAAAAAAATAAGCCAATGACTATGAGAGATGCAGAATGGGATATTCTTGATAGAAAGGCACTTCGAATAGTATGGTTGTGCCTTGCGGTGTCGGTAGTGTTAGAGTCGGTATCTTCATCCCTCCGTCAGAGATCAAAATCTCTTTCGTTGAATTTCATTTTAGGTGTCTCATTCAGTTCAGTCATCTGCATTCCATTAGGAGCATGGATCATCTGATGGAAGGGTATTTTCTCTCATATCCCTCATGTCATTTACCTGCTGGTCCGTGTTTGTTCATCGAAATCATCCACAGTCATTTACAGTCATGTTTGGTCTCTTGGTCAACAAAGAGTCATTTTAGGGTTTTAGTCTCATTAAGTCTAGGGTTTCGTTAATTTAGTCTTCAAAATGGCTAATAATGTCAGCAGGCATATGAGGGAGGTTCGAAATAAGTTTTCATCGCAAAAATTTCATCGTCATAATGCTTGATAATGATTTTTCTTCAAAACTCTGTTTTGAAGAAAAATTGTCTATTTTATCCTTTTGTAAAAAATGTAATGTGATTCTCAAAGATGTTTCAGTTTTAAAGTACTTCAGGCGCAGCCCTGGTCACCTTTTCCAAGATCCCATGCCAGCTATCCCTGCAAAAAATAGACAAGAGATTCATCATTTAGCTCAAAAATCAAAGGAAACAAGCAAAACATAGTTTTTTTTTAAAAAGTGAAAAGTGCCAAAGTCTGCAGCATTAGAAAGTGGGTTTTCTAAATCAAAAATCAAATTCCATGATATATAAGATATTTTTGGTGCTTAAACAATCCATTCGCATGCCAAAGACAAGAGTGAAGCGAAAGAAAATCGTGGAGGGCGAAATCAGTGCTCGGAAGCCGGAACTGTGGGTGAGTTTACCTGCGCGGCGCATTGGGTGGAGGTCGCGGCGCACATAACGGTCGCGATGCATAAGGCCATTTTTCTCCATGCAAATTTGAACTGGTGCGGTGCACACAACAGGCGCGGCACACTGGGTTGTGCGCACGACGCATTGGCCTGAAACAAAATATTTCTTGCCAGCTCTCTGAAATTTCAAAAAGAATCGGTCCCATTTGCTCCAAGTTCGTTCAAATCATCTTGCAATTGCCATTAATCAGTGTTTGGTGTTGTTTGAAAGATTGGTTTTGAGAATTTGAATGCCAAACTATAAACCCTATCCTCTTGTTGAAATTGCTTCCCTAGGGTTTTGAAATTGGCGTTTTAAAAAGTAATTGTGGTGCCAAACTTGTTCATTTCCCATCTTGTTCATCCCTCCTTCTCACTGTTATATTATCAATACAAGCCCCATTTCCCTATCCATAAATCATTTCATTTCCCATCATTTTCCCTTCCCCATTTCATTTGGAAAAAATTCCCAAATCCCAAGTTTCCCAAACAGTCTAGTGGTTGTCCACTATCCCTACATTTGTCAGAATTCCAAAAGGAAAATTATCTCTTGACAAGACTTCATTGCTCCCACTGTCCTATATCTCATACAGTCCCTCTCCTTTGACACTTATTCGGCATTAAAAAAAAAAACAACCAAATTCTCATTCCTCATCTCATACAAGCCAAACATACACCTTGCATTAACCTTGAGTACCACGGAGACAGACACTGATACATCATATGACAAAGATAGTGATTCTACTACTGAGCTTCATGCACCGAGAAGGCCTCGTAAAGGTGGCAAACATGTGAGAGAAGAGCCCACCTCATTGAATCAATTGCAGGCTTGCCCACTTTCCATGGCATGTTTTCGAGAGCAGTCATGCTATCAGTATTGTGAGATGATTGCTAGGATTCAACATCATCAGGAGTTGGGTCGGTTGTTTGTATTACATTTGCATGATGGTCAGGTAACTCTTGCTGGTGTAAATTTCACCTTGACACCGGAAACCATTTCTCAAGCAACAGGAATACCGAATGTGGGTGAACAGTGGAACAAAAGATAGCAAGTGGATAGAGTGCATTATGAACCATACATCAGGCCTAGCTATGTGAGACAGCTCAGCAGGGTATTCCCATTCTGGTTCCTAAAGGAATCCTATGCGCCTTTGATGAAACTTATTATCAGATACTTCAGTTGTGAGGGCCGGTTCTCATGCCTCTATGAATACCACATCAAGTTATTGATGCATTTCACTAGAGTGAGGATGATGAACATTCCTTATTTCATGTGCCGGAACATCGAGAGAATGACCACCCTTGTGCAGAAGAAAACTCCCAAGCAACAGTACAACAGTATTTATCACTATGCACTCATCAAGATCGTGGTTGTACATCAGCTTGGATTGTAGGGTATTTCATGGTAGGATTTCATTTCCGATGACTTCTTCACAGCCCCTCAGGTTCCTCCGAAGGTTTTCCATGATGCAGGTGAACCTTCACATCAGCCTAAAGGTCACGGGACAGAGCCTATCAGTGTGCCAGTGTTTGTTACTTATCAAAGAGGCACCAGAGTATTGTTTGCAGCAGCCCGACGAGTACTATCTCCACCCGGGGTGGAAGGGGTCTTGTTGCTGTCATCAACAGCATAGGTACAGGACAGAGGTAAGAGGCCCATGCAGGATGAGAGCCCTTCAGGAGGTCAGGATACTGATTTCATATTGATTGATGAGGATTTGAGCTCTCCAAGCTCAAAGTTGAGAGAGACCATTCAGGAGCAGAAGGCTGAGATCGATACCTTGATCGACAAATTGAAAAGAGCCCAATGGATCATAAAATACCTGAAGCAGCAGAACAAACAGTTGGAGGATCAGCAGACAATCATGGAGTTGCAAAACATCCGTGAGAACCGGCAAGCTGCTGGAAGAAGCCAAGATGAAATGACACCCATTGAGCATGAGATTGAGGCGGATAGAGAGAATTGGTTTGAGAGGGTCAATATTCATCTTGAGAAGCTGTTGGAGAAGGCGAACAAGGAAAAGAACATGCTTAGACACATGAAGAACCACTATTGGGCACGAAATCATGTTTGCAAAGCAAGGATCAAAATCCTGAAGGCAAGGCTAAGGAGGGCACTAAAGCATCGTAAAAGGCATGATAGACTCCAAATTTTGGCTGAAGCTTCTTTGGCCCAGCATAGTGCTTGATTGGAAAAAAAAATTCAATTTTGAATTTTTGGGCCTAAACACAGATTTTCCTACCTGACACGTAGCGCCACTTGGCGCGCGCTGATAATTGGCAGCTCTTCTGGATGAAAACTTTGAATTTTTTGATTTTTCATCAAAATTTATGAATTCCTATGGATTACCTAAGGATTTCATCAAGTTTTGGTTTTCCTAAAGGGTCAAAAACACCCTAAAAATGGCCTTTCTGCCACTTTTTTCACACACAGGAAGCAGTGTTGGGAGATTTGAGTTTTGGAGGGGCAAATGGCAACCAAATCCAGAAATTCCACTTGGGTTGGAAAGTAGCCAGGCAAGTATTTACAACGAGCTATCCTGCACTCAAATTGGACTTCGGGAAGGCCCTCAAAATCAGCCTCAAACTTGTGCTACGCATAGAGATTTCAGGCGCAGCGCATAGAGAAATTTGGCCTATTTTTCACTCAACAGCTCAGAATTTCGCCTAGTTTTGGCTAGTTTGACTTTTTCATGTAACTCTTGATGTACCTTGATGTAATTTCATGACCATGATGTAATTTTTGCACATTTCTACTCATCTTAGTGGATTCATTCACCAAAAAGTGAAATGTAAGTGAATGAATCAGTTTCATATCATATAGAGGCAAGTTGTTTCATTGCCTATTTTCCAGTTCCTAGTTTAGATATGGTTGAAACAGCTCCTAGAATGGTGAGCTTGACCCCTAGAGGCGTGGGAATGAGTTAGGATTTTCTATATCATGTATTTCTTCAGTCATTTTCAGGGTTGGACACTTGGGATTGCTTGGCACTTCATTGTACATTTCATCTCTGCAATTTTGGCAAAGGAATAGACCAGGGTTTGCAGCACTCTTTGGGATCCATGTGGCTCTGTGTTTTGATGGTGTTTTTATATATGTGACTATAATTTCATTGATGTTTATTTGTATCACTTCCCTTCTCCTTTCTTCTTAAATTAAACAAATGAGTTATAAAGGTGGAATTCATTAGATTGCTTTGCTCTGCCTTGAGTTTTGTTTAATTTTCCACGTTTTCATCTGTTTGAAGAGGATTCTTGAAAGCCTCTTTCCCTCTTCATCTCCTCACCAATATAAGCTATCCATTAATTCAATCCAAAGCATCAAAACAATTTCCTTCCTTGCCCCATTCAGAACTCTGCAAAAACTAGGCCTCATCCCCGAACCCAAAACTGCCTTTCCCTTTGTTTCCAAAAAAACCCCAAAAATAAAAATCAAACTCCTTTACTTATATACCTAGCCTGAAATTAGCCTTTATTTCAAGTCACCTCAAGCCCCTTCAATTATTTTTTTTGAGATTGACCCGGAGAGAGCCCTCTCCTGTTCTGGTAGGGCTAGCTACTGGACTGAGCGTGGTTTGATGTTACCCTGAACTCTGCCTTCTTTCAGCCAAAGGTAGATTTAGGCAATAACATAGTGGCGACCATACTGGGGAAAAAAATGGTTTTCTTGTTGGTGTTATTTTTTTTATAAGCTACAGACGGAGCCTGAAGTTATGCCAGGTAGCCTTCGAAACGCTCCTGCTTTGCATTAGCGAAAGTAGATAAACGCTGCTTCAGTCAATCTCCGGTCTAGTTTGTAAACATAACATCTGACTTGTAAATTTCCCCAGTACATGTATCAAGTTCAGATCTAATTGTTGATGGTGGACAACGATTAGACACCACAAGGCTGAAATCATTCACCCGGCGACTCCAGTGTCGAAGAATCCTAAGGTTCAGAATTTTTATGGTGACTCTACTCTTCAAGAATCAGTAGCCTGAGGAATTTTTTTTGGTGAATTCATTGTTATCAAAAAGGTTTCGTTGGTTCGAAGGTATGCTCCCATGAGCCGAGATCACATTCCATGTTTTCCAAATAAAATTCCTAAGGTAGATTGGCAAAGGAATTTGCCTACGTTTAAAGATGATGATAAGAAGGATGCTACTTTACATCTGGTTAGATTTCACATACATATTCGCAAGTTGAAGGTTGATTTTCCTGAAGATTGCTTGAAGATATTCATGGCCACTCTGGAAGGTGAAGCTCGATCTTGGTATGAAAGTTTTTCACCTGCTTGTATTTACTGTTTAAAGGATTTTCATACCATGTTCTTTGGAAAGTATAAAGAGTCTTATCCATCCTTGACTTTAGTTCAGAATTGTTGTAGCCATGTTCATAGTTTTATTGAAAATCTTGAAAAAGTTTATGAAGACGATGACTTCATGGATGATGAGATCATGGAGGCTCTATACGAAAATCCATTTCAGCAGCATAAAGAGAACTTAGAGGATACTCATCAAGATGTTTAGGAAACTTTGCAGCAAGATCAAGATCTTGGTACAATGGAAAATGATGAAAGAGAAGGTTTTATTTCAGATCTGTCCATGGAAGAAGATAGTATGCAGGAAAGTCAAGTTTCAATTTCAGAATGTGATAAAGTCAAGTCAACTATTTCAGATCTAGATTCAGATCATGATGATCAAGAATACCTTGTGTTGAATCCCATGAAGGAGAACTCTGCTGTGGAGATCATCTGGGATGAAGAAGACAGAGTTATTGATCCAAATGTTCTCATTTCATTAGAAAAAAGCCTTCATGAGGAGGTAATTCAGCCAGTTCATGAAAAACAAGATGAGATCTTTGTTCAAGTAAGTGAAAAATCTTCTTTCAATAACTCAGTGATAAATGATAATTTGATTGCCATGTCATATGAAGATGATCAACAATGTTTTCAAATTTCATAAGATCAAGGAATTAAGGACTATCATTCAGGTTTTTCATGTTTTAAAATATTATTTCATGAAGACAATCACTGTTTGAGCAAAATAAAACAAAAAGCATTATCTCCTTTGTCTGAAGATGAGATAGATCAACTCCTGAAAGGTCATGTTACAGCCCAAGCTAAAGCAGATTTGCAGTGTGCACATGGTCAAGAAAGTGTTGGTGAAACTTCTTCCTCTTTTGAAAATGATGAAAGTCTTGTAATTAGCTTTATAGATCAGAAAACAGATAATATTTTCTTTCATGAAGATGATAAGGTTGTCATGTTTGATAATCTTGAAGATTGTTTTCTGTTTAAGAATGACCTAGACCATGAAGTTGAGGAATATGAGCTTGAGAGAGACAATATGCCAGAATTTCTAATGGTTAAGGAACTTACAGCTAACACTCAGATGGAGGAAGCCTATACCTATCTGTGCCTTCCTATCACTCGGCAATCAATTGTTCTTTCAGATCAGAATGAAGGGAGTACTTGTATTTTTGCTGTTGGATCTCAAGACCAACTATTGCTTCAGGATTTTCAAGATCCCTTCGACATTCTTTTGCAAGCATAAGAAAAGATAAATGTTGCCTGGTTTGTTATCATAAGCCTTGGTTTCAGTGGTTATTGTGAGTTTCCTACATGTACATCATTCTACCTGCTTGAGAAAAGTGAGAGCAGAATTTTGGTATGTAGCCATCTACTGGATTGGTTACATTGGAAGGCTCACTACACATGATTGTAAAAATTCCATCAGAAGTTAGTTGGTTGTCATCATGATTTGAAACCCTCAAATCTCGATGGACTGCTACCATCAAAAATCTTTGTAAGTACTTTTTTTAGTTAAGTCATTCATGAGTATGTTGCGAGCCAGTTTTCAGTCTTGTTATTAAGTTAGTTTGTGTCGGTTTTCAATCATGCATTTTAGCTTGAGTTTCGATTCCATTGCCCAATGGATGAAGGCACTTGTCTTCTCTCCCAAAGATCTGCAGTTCTTGGCACCTCCAAGGAGCTACCATCCCCATTGGAGTCAATGTTAGAGTCGGTATCTTCATCCCTCCGTCAGAGATCAAAATCTATTTTTTGCATTTAATTTTAGGTGTCTCATTCAGTTTAGTCATCTGCATTACATTAGGAGCATGGATCATCTGACGGAAGGGTATTTTCTCTCATATCCCTCATGTCATGTACCTGATGGTCCGTGTTTGTTCATCGAAATCATCCACAGTCATTTACAGTCATGTTTGGTCTCTTGGTCAACAAAGAGTCATTTTAGGGTTTTAGTCTCATTAAGTCTAGGGTTTTGTTAATTTAGTCTTCAAAATGGCTAATAATGTCAGCAGGCACATGAGGGAGGTTCTAAATAAGTTTTCATCACAAAAATTTCATCGTCATAATGCTTGATAATGATTTTTCTTCAAAACTCTGTTTTGAAGAAAAATTGTCTATTTTATCCTTTTGTAATAAATGTAATGTGATTCTCAAAGTTGTTTCAGTTGTAAAGTACTTCAGGCGTAGCCCTGGTCACCTTTTCCAAGATCCCATGCCAGCTATCCCTGCAAAAAATAGACAAGAGATTCATCATTTAGCTCAAAAATCAAAGGAAACAAGCAAAACAGAGTTTATTTTAAAAAAGTGCAAAGTGCCAAAGTCTGCAGCATTAGAAAGTGGGTTTTCTAAATCAAAAATCAAAGTCCATGATATATAATATATTTTTGGTGTTTAAACAATCCATTCGCATGCCAAAGACAAGAGTGAATTCGAAGAAAATCGTGGAGGGTGAAATCAGTGCTTGGAAGCCGGAACTGTGGGTGAGTTTACCTGCGCGGCGCATTGGGTGGAAGTCGTGGCGCACATAACGGTCGCAGCGCATAAGGCCGTTTTTCTCCATGAAAATTTGAACTGGTGTGGTGCACACAACAGGCGTGGTGCACTGGGTTGTGCGCACGGCGCATTGGCCCGAAACAAAAAATTTCTTGCCATCTCTCTCAAATTTCAAAACGAATCGGTCCCATTTGCTCCAAGTAAGTTCAAATCATCTTGAAATTTCCATTAATCAGTGTTTGGTGTTGTTTGAAAGATTGGTTTTGAGAATTTGAATGCCAAACTATAAACCCTATCCTCTTGTTGAAATTGCTTCCCTAGGGTTTTGAAATTGCCGTTTAAAAAAGTAATTGTGGTGCCAAACTTGTTCATTTCCCATATTTTTCATCCCTCCTTCTCACTGTTATATTATCAATACAAGCCCCATTTCCCTATCCATAAATAATTTCATTTCCCATCATTTTCCGTTCCCCATTTCATTTGGAAAAAATTCCCAAATCCCAAGTTTCCCAAACAGTCTAGTGGTTGTCCACTATCCCTACATTTGTCAGAATTCCAAAAGGAAAATTATCTCTTGACAAGACTTCATTGTTCCCATTGTCATATATCTCCTAATGTCCCTCTCCTTTGACACTTATTTGGCATTAAAAAAAAAAACAACCAAATTCTCATTCCTCATCTCATACAAGCCAAACATACACCTTGCATTAACCTTGAGTACCATGGAGACAGAAACTGATACATCATATGACAGAGATAGTGATTCTACCACTGAGCTTCATGCACCGAGAAGGCCTCGTAAAGGTGGCAAAAATGTGAGAGAAGAGCCCACCTCATTGACTCAATTGCAGGCTTGCCCACTTGCCATGGCATGTTTTCAAGAGCAGTCATGCTATCAGTATTGTGAGATGATTGCTAGGATTCAGCATCATCAGGAGTTGGGTCGGTTGTTTGTATTACATTTGCATGATGGTCAGGTAACTCTTGCTGGTGTAAATTTCACCTTAACACCAGAAACTATTTCTCAAGCAACAGGAATACCGAATTTGGGTGAACAGTGGAACAAAAGAAAGCAGGTGGACAGAGTGCATTATGAACCATACATCAGGCCTAGCTATGTGAGACAGCTCAGCAGGGTATTCCCATTCCGGTTCCTAAAGGAATCCTATGCGCCTTTGATGAAACTTATTATCAGATACTTCAGTTGAGAGGGCCAGTTCTCACGCCTCTATGCATACCACATCAGGTTATTGATGCATTTCACTAGAGTGAGGATGATGAACATTCCTTATTTCATGTGCCAAAACATCGAGAGAATGACCACCCTTGTGCAGAAGAAATCTCCCGAGCAGCAGTACAACAGTATTTATCACTATGCACTCATCAAGATCATGGTTGTACATCAGCTTGGATTGTAGGGTATTTCATGGGAGGATTTCATTTCCCATGACTTCTTCACAGCCCTTCAGGTTCCTCTGGAGGTTTTCCATGATGCAGGTGAACCTTCACATCAGCCTGAAGGTCACGATACAGAGCCTATCAGTGTGCCAGTGTTTGTTACTTATCAAAGAGGCACCAGAGTATTGTTTGCAGCAGCCCGACGAGTACTATATCCACCCGGGGTGGAAGGGGTCTCATTGTCGTCATCAGAAACACAGGTACAAGATAGAGGTAAGAGGCCCATGTAGGATGAGGGCCCTTCAGGAGGTCAGAATACTGATTTCATATTGATTGATGAGGATTTGAGCTCTCCAAGCTCAAAGTTGAGAGAGACCATTCAGGAGCAGAAGGCTGAGATCGATACCTTGACCGAAAAATTGCAGAGAGCCCAATGGATCATAAAATACCTGGAGCAGTGGAAAAAATAGTTGGAGGATCAGCAAACAATCATGGAGTTGCAAAACATCTGTGAGAACTGGCAAGCTGCCCGAAGAAGCCAAGATGAAATGACACCCATTGAGCGTGAGATTGAGGCAGATAGAGAGACTTGGCTTGAGAGGGTCAATATTCATCTTGAGAAGCTATTGTAGAAGGTGAACAAGGAAAAGAACATGCTCATACACATGAAGAACCACTATTGGGAACGAAATCATGTTTGCAAAGCAAGGATCAAAATCCTGAAGGCAAGGCTAAGGAGGGCACTAAAGTGTCATAAAAGGCATGATAGACTCCAAACAGCTTCTTTGGCCTAGCATAGTGCTTGATGGTGGGAATTCAGCCAAAATTCCAAGAAATTTTGGAAAAAATTTGTCAATTTTGAATTTTTGGGCCTAAACACAAATTTTCCTGCTCGACGCGTAGCGCCACTTGGCGCATGCTTATAATTGGAAGCTCTTCTAGAGGAAAACTTTGAATTTTTGGATTTTTCATCAAAATTTATGAATTCCTATGGATAACCTAAGGATTTCATCAAGTTATGGGTTTCCTAAAGGGTAAAAACACCCTAAAAATGGCCTTTCTGCCACTTTTTGGACACACAGGAAGCAGTGTTGGGATATTTGCATTTTGGAGGGGCAAATGGCAACCAAATCCAGAAATTCCACTTGGGTTGGAAAGTAGACAGGTAGGGATTTCCAATGAGCTATCCTGCACTCAATTTGGACTTCAGGAAGGCCTTCAAAATCAGACTCAAAGTTGTGCTACACATAGATATTTCAGGCGCGACGCATAGAGAAATTTGGCGTATTTTTCACTCAGCAGCTCAGAATTTCGCCTAGTTTTGGCTAGTTTGACTTTTTCATGTAACTCTTGATGTACCTTGATGTAATTTCATGACCATGATGTAATTTTGGCACATTTTTACTCATATTAGTGGATTCATTCACCAAAAAATGAAACGTAAGTGAATGAATCAGTTTCCTATCATATAGAGGCAAGTTGTTTCATTGCCTATTTCCAGTTCCTAGTTTAGATATGGTTGAAACAGCTCCTAGAATGGTGAGCTAGACTGCTAGAGGCATGGGAATGAGTTATTATTGTCTATATCATGTATTTCTTTAGTCATTTTCAGGGTTGGACACTTGAGATTTCTTGGCACTTCATTGTACATTTCATCTCTGCAATTTTGGCAAAGGAATAGACCAGGGTTTGCAGCACTCTTTGGGATCCATGTGGTTCTATGTTTTGATGGTGTTTTTCTCTATGTGACTGTAATTTCATTGATGTTTATGTGTATCACTTCCCTTCTCCTTTCTTCTTAAATTAAACAAATGAGTTATAAAGGTGGAATTCATTAGATTGCTTTGCTCTGCCTTGAGTTTTGTTTAATTTTCCATGTTTTCATATGTTTGAAGAGGATTCTTGAAAGCCTCTTTCCCTCTTAAACTTCTCATCGGTCTAAGCTATCCATTCATTCAATCCAAAGCATCAAAACAATTGCCTTCCTTGCCCCAATCAGAACTCTGCAAAAACTAGGCCTCGTCCCCGAACCCAAAACTGCCTTTCCCTTTGTTTCCAACAAAACCCCCAAAATCAAAATCAAAATTGTTTTACTTATATACCTAGCCTAAAATTAGCCTTTATTTCAAGTCATATCAAGCCCCTTCGATTATTTTTGTTGAGATTGACCCAGAGAGAGCCCTCTCCTGTTCTGGTAGGGCTAGCTACCAGACTGAGCGTGGTTTGATGTTACCCTGAACTCTGCCTTCATTCAGCCTAAGGTAGATTTAGGCAATAACAGGTAGCCTTCAATATTTTGAAGGAAACAATAATAGAGTGTTTTATTAAGGCATTTGCAAAACTATATGAAAAACCCTTGGCCTCAAACAAGGTATTTCTTATGAAACGTTTATTTAATATGAATATGTTAGAAGGTGGATCTATTGTAGACCATTTAAATGATTTTAATACAGTTACCAGTCAATTAAGTTCTATAGGGGTAAACTTTGATGACGAAGTTAGGGATTTCTTATTTCTATGATCATTGCTAGAAAGTTGGAATGGTTTAGTTATGCCCATTAGTAAGACTATCTCTATATCTACTACTTTAAAGTTTGATGATGTTTTCGGTGCTATCCTTAGCGAGGAAATGCGACGAAAATTCTCTGGTGAGACATCGGGTAATGCTTTGAGTGAAAAGTATAGGGGAAGAAGAATGGAAAGAGGAAAGAGGTCAAGATATTGTAGTAAATAAAGGAAAGGCAGATCCAAGTCCAAATTGGGGATAGTGTGCTGGAAATGTGGAAATAAAGGACACCTAAAGAAATACTGTAGATCTCAGAAGGGAAAAGAAGGAGACACACAATAAGAAAAAAATCATGAAGAAAATGTCACAGGTCATGTGTTACCAGATGCTTTGATTCTTTCTTTCGAAAATGTTATTGATTCGTGGGTTGTAGATTCAGGGGCCTCATTCCATGCCACACCTGATAAGAAATATTTTCATGACTATGTTCAAGGAGATTTTGGACAAGTTCGTTTGGGTGATGATAATCCCTATAAAATTGTTGGAATGGGTAAGGTTCTTGTAAAATAACAGAATGGAAATAAATAGCTATTAAAGGAGGTAAGGCATGTTTCAGATTTGAAGAAAAATCCGATTTCAATAGGGCAATTAGGTAGTGAAGGTTTTGTGACAACTTTCACAGATAAAACCTGGAAGGTCACCAAAGGAGCCCTGGTGATAGCAAAAGGCGAAAAGGTTGGTACATTGTATTTATGCAATGGTATTTCTAACTCTATTAATTCTTTAAATTCCAAAGGAGAAGATGCATCATTCTGGCATCATAGGCCCGGACACATGAGTGAGAAAGGGATGAAGATTATTCACTCAAGAAATTTGTTGCTGGGTTTGAATAATGTTGATTTGGATTTTTGTGAGAATTGTATTTATGGAAAACAGAAGAGAGCCAGCTTTCTCAGAGTTGGGAAAGAAAAGAAGAGCGAAAAATTAGAGCTTGTGCATACAGATGTATGGGGAACTGCTCAAGTATCATCTCTCGGTGGCTCTCGTTATTATGTTACTTTTATTGATGATGCAACTAGAAAAACTTGGATTTATTTTATTCATAATAAATTTGATGTATTTTAAATTTTCAAGAAATAGAAAGTTTTGGTTGATATTGAGACACGAAAGAAGTTTAAGTGTCTCGGATCATACAATGGAGGTGAATATTGCAGCAGAGAGTTTGATAGGTACTGTTCAGAGCATGGAATTCGGAGAGAGAAGACAATTCCAAGAACACCACAAGAAAATGGTGTGTCAGAAAGAACGGATAGAACAATCATGGAGCATGCAAGGTGCATGAGATTGCATGCAGGACTGTCTTTACAATTTTGGGCAGATGATGTAGATAATGTTGTTTATATAATAAACAGAGGGCCTTCAAGTTCCTTGGATGGTGGTATTCCAGAGGAAGCATGGACATGTAAAAATGTAAACTACTCTTTTTTAAAGCCTTTTGGTTGTGAGGCCTTTGTCCATATTAATAAAGAAAACAGAATAAAGCTTGAGGAAAAATCAAAGAAATGTACCTTTATTGGATACGGTGTTAATGATTTTTTTATCGCTTATATGATTATGAAAATCACAAAATCATTAGGAGAAGAGATGTAATATTCAATGAAAAGGTATTGCATAAGAATCAATTGCAGGAAAAGAAACAGGAAAAAGAAAACAAAGAATACACAGTTCTTGATGAGATCACAGAAAAGGTAAAGGTGCCTGAAAATAATAATAATCAAAAGACACAATAACAAAAACCACCACAACAGCACCAGGCACCTCAAACACCTCAAAGTGGTGGTAGAAGATCTACCAGGATAAGTAGACCCCCTGAACAATACTCTCCTTCATTATATTATTTATTGCTAACTAATTCTGGTGAACCTGAATGTTATGAAGAAGCAATGCAGGTTGAAAGCAGGAAGAAGTGGGAGCTAGCCATGGAAGAGGAGATGCACTCCTTAATGCATAACCAGACTTGGGACTTAGTCAGGTTGCCTTGTAAAAGTACAGTAATTTCTAGTCAATCTGGGTCATTCATTAGGTGGATGATCTGATGGTAGAAGTTATGTTTAGTTTAGGGTTTTTTTCCCTAGAAGGCAACCCCTCGCTTGTATGAGGGTATTTTATTGTGGCTGTGTATTGTAGGTATATTATCGAAGTGAGAAATAGATAGAGAGACTGTGAGAGAGAACAAAGGAAGGACTGGCTATTCGGGGTCGACGTAGCCCAAACTAGGTGAACCACATATATCTGTGTCTCTCTGGTTTTATGTGTTTTGTGTGCTTGTGTTTTCTACATATTTTATGTGTTTCATTTCATTGTAATATTTAATTTTCTAACAACAGGTATCAGAGTCGAAGGTCTATTTGGCTGATAAACTCGCAGGAAAGAAGGGTTCCTAGTTCAAGTGGGAGCAATGGCAGAAGATGGTAAGTTTAGTTTTGAGGAGTTTAACGGCCAAAAATTCCTGTTGTGCAAGATTCAGATGGAATATTATCTGTATCAGAAAGATCTGTGCCTACCATTGAGCGGAAAAATAAAGAAGCCGATGACTATGACAGACGCATAATGAGATATTCTTGATAGAAAGTCACTCGGAACAATACGGTTGTGCCTCGCGGCATCGGTAGCCTTCAATATTTTGAAGGAAACAACAACAAAGGGTTTGATTAAGGTGTTGGCAAAACTATATGAAAACCCTCAGCCTCAAACAAGGTATTTCTTATGAAATGTTTATTTAATATGAAGATGTCGGAAGGTGGATCTGTTGTAGGCCACTTAAATGATTTTAATACAGTGACCAGTCAGTAAAGTTCTGTAGGGGTAAAATTTGATGATGAAATTAGAGCTCTTTTATTTCTGTGCTCATTTCCAGAAAGTTGGAATGGTTTAGTTATGGCCATTAGTAACTCTGTCTCTAGATCTATTACTTTCAAGTTTGATGATGTTGTTGGTGCTATCCTTAGCGAGGAAATGCGATGGAAAAGCTCTGGTGATACATCGGGTAATGCTTTAAGTGCAGAGTCTAGTAGAAGAAGACCGGAAAGAAGAAAGAGCTCGGCATATCGCAGTAAATAAAGGAAAGGCGGATCCAAGTCTAGATCGGGGATAGTGTGCTGGAAATGCGGAAAGAAAGGACACCTAAAGAAAGATTGTAGATCTCGGAAGGGAAAAGAAGGAGACACACAACAAGAAAACAATCATGAAGAAAATGTGACAGGTGATGTGTTACAAGATGCTTTGATTATTTCTTTCGAAAATGTTATAGATTATTGGGTTGTAGATTCAGGGGCCTCATTCCATGCCACACCTGATAAGAAATATTTTCATGACTATGTTCAAGGAGATTTTGGACAAGTTCATTTGGGTGATAATAAACCCTGTAAAATTGTTGGAATGGGTAAGGTTCTTGTAAAACAACAAAATGGAAACCGATGGCTATTAAAGTAGGTAAGGCATGTTCCAAATCTGAAGAAAAATCTGATTTCAATAGGGCAGTTAGGCAGTGAAGGTTGTGTGACAACTTTCACAGATAAAATCCGGAAGGTCACCAAAGGAGCCCTGGTAATAGCAAAAGGCGAAAGGGTTGGTACATTTTATTTATGCAATGGTATTTCTAACTCTATTAATGCTTTAAATTCTAAAGGAGAAGATGTAGCATTATGGCATCATAGGCTCGGACACATGAGTGAGAAGGGGATGAAGATTCGTCACTCAAGAAATTTGTTGCCGAGTTTGAAAAATGTTGATTTGGATTTCTGTGAGAATTGCATTTATGGAAAACAGAATAGAGTCAGATTTCTCAGAGTTGGGAAAGAAAAGAAGATCGAAAAATTAGAGCTTGTGCATACAGACATATGGGGACCTGCTCAGGTATCATCTCTCAGTGGCTCTCGTTATTATGTTACTTTTATTGATGATGCAAGTAGAAAAACTTGGATTTATTGTATTCAGAATAAATCTGATGTATTTGACATTTTCAAGAAATGGAAAGCTTTGATTGAGATTGAGACAGGAAAGAAGTTAAAGTGTCTTAGATCAGACAATGGAGGTGAATATTGCAGCAAAGATTTTGATAGGTACTGTTCAGTGCTTGGAATTCGTAGAGAGAAGACAGTTCCAAGAACACCACAAGTAAATGGTGTGTCAAAAAGAATGAACAGAACCATGATGGAGCATGCAAGGTGCATGAGATTTCATGCAGGACTGCCTTTACAATTTTGGGTAGATGCTGTAGATATTTTTGTTTATCTAATAAACAGAGGGCCTTCAAGTTCCTTGGATGGTGGTATTCCAGAGGAAGCATGGATAGGTAAAAAGATAAACTACTCTTTTTTAAAGCCTTTTGGCTGTGAGGTCTTTCTCCATATTAATAAAGAAAACAGAACAAAGCTTGAGGAAAAATCAAAGAAATGTACCTTTATTGGATATGGTGTTAATGATTTTGGTTATCGCTTATATGATTATGAAAATCAAAAAATCATTAGGAGGAGAGATGTAATATTCAATCAAAAGGTATTGTATAAGAATTAGTTGCAGGAAAATAAACAGGAAAAATAAAACAAAGAATACATAGTTCTTGATGAGATCACAGAAAAGGTAAAGGTTCCTGAAAATAATAATAATCAAGAGCCACAACAACATCAACCACCACAACAGCAACAGGCACCTCAAACACCTTAAAGTGTTGTTAGAAGATCTACCAGGATAAGTAGACCCCCTGAACGATACTCACCTTCATTATATTATTTATTGTTGACTGATTTTGGTGAACCTGAATATAATGAAGAAGCAATGCATGTTGAAACCAAGAAGAAGTCGGAGCTAGCCATGGAAGAGGAGATGGACTCCTTAATGCATAACCAGACTTGGGACTTAGTCAGGTTGCCTGCAAGTAAAACTACAGTGCAGAATAAATGGGTTTACAGGCTAAAGGAAGAAGATGGAGGAAAACAGAGGTACAAAGATAGACTTGTGGTGAAGGGCTTTTCACAAAAGAAAGGTATTTATTTCGATGAAATATTTTCTCCTGTTGTTAAGATGACTTCAATCAGAACTATTGTATGTCTTGTAGCAGAAGAATATTTACATCTTGAACAGTTAGATGTAAAGACAACATTTCTCGCTGGAGATTTGGAGGAAGAGATCTATATGATGCAACTAGAAAGATATGAGGTGAAAGGGAAATACAAATTAGTGTGCAGGTTAAAGAAGAGCTTGTATGGCTTAAAACAAGCTCCAAGGCCACTGTCTAAACAAGGTTATACTAAATGTCACTCTAATCAATGTGTTTATCTGAAAAGGAAAAATGATGGCAGCTATATTATATTGTTCTTGTATGTAGATGACATGCTTGTTGCAGGCTCTAACATGTAGGAAATAAATGTGCTCAAAAGAAAATTAGAAAACTCATTTGCAATGAAGGATTTGGGAGCTGCAAAACAAATCCTTGGTATGAAAATAACTAGAGACGGGAAAAATCGCAAATTAACACTGTCTCAGAATAAGTACATACAAAAAGTGTTGAAAATATTTAATATGAAAAATGAAAAACCAGTTAATACACCATTTTCTAGCCATTTCAAACTTAGTAAGGAGATGTTCCCCAAGACCCAAAAAGAAATGGACTATATGTATAAATTTCCATATGCATCAGCAGTTGGAAGTTTAATGTATGCAATGGTATGCACAAGGCCTGATATTGCACATGCAGTGGGAGTTGTAAGCAGGTACTTGAACAATCTAGGAAAATAACATTGGATGGCAGTAAAATGGATTCTCAGATATTTGAGAGGTACCAAAAATTAAGCATTATGCTTTCGTGGTTCAAACATTTCTCTATAGGGATATGTTGATGCAGATATGGAAGGTGACAGAGATAACAAGAGGAGCACTATAGGATATGTATTTACAGTAGGTGGAACAATTTTTAGTTGGGTTTCAAAAATCCAAAGTGTTGTTGCACTTTCGACAATAGAAGCAGAGTATGTTGGCAACAGAGGCTAGTAAAGAAATGATTTGGTTACAAAGGTTTATGGATGAATTGGTTAAGAAGCATGACATGGGCACGTTACACAGTGATAGCCAAAGTGCCACTCCTCTTGCAAATAACTCAACATTTCATTCCAGGACTAAACACATACAGGTCAAGTACCATTTCGTACGGCCAGTATTGGAAGATAGACAGTTGAAGCTGGAAAAGATACACACTAGCCAGAATCCTGCAGATATGATACCAGAAGTTTTAACTCGGGGGAGACTGAGAATATGCTGAGTTTCAATTGGTCTTCAAGGATGATGATGAAGACGGGAAACAACTAGGTCCAAAGAGGAGTCATTGTCCAGAAAATGAAGCAGCGGTGAAATTGCTACAATTAGTCTCCAAGTGAGAGATTGTTGGGTGTGGAGCCTGATTATCTTGTTTATTTTGTATCACAACGTTGGACCCCTGTACCTTAATGGGGGTGGAAACACCACCTATAATTAAACGCTACTTGGGGGGTCTAGTGGGGGGTGGTTGCGACTTTATGGAGCCCCCCCTGGTGGGGGGTTTCGGGGGCAGCGCCCCCGAAGCTAAAAAAAGATGTAAAATTGCCTTGCAAAAGTATAGTAATTTATAGTCAATCTGGGTCGTTCATTAGGCGGATGATCTGACGGTAGAAGTTATGTTTAGTTTATGGTTTTTTGCCCTAGAAGGAAACTCCTCGCTTGTATGAGGGTATTGTATTGCGACTATGTATTGTATGTATATTCTCGGAGTGAGAAAATGATAGAGAGACTACGAGAGAGAAAAGAGGATATTACATCGGATCTGCTGTAGGTTGTGTCTCTTCATTTTGCTGGATAATAGAAAGGAAGGAATAGGTGTTTGGGGTAGACGTAGCCCAAACTGGGTGAACCACGTATATCTGTGTCTCTCTCGTTTTATGTGTTTTGTGTGGTTGTGTTTTCCACATATTTAATGTGTTTCATTGCTCTGTAATATTTAATTTTCTAACAACTGGTATCAGAGCCAAAGGTCTATTTGGCTGATAAACTCGCAGGAAAGAAGGGTTCCTGGTTCAAGTGGGAGCAATGGCGGAAGATGGTAAGTTTAGGGTTGAGAAGTTTAACGGCCAAAAATTCCTACTGTGGAAGATGCAGATGGAAGATTATTTGTATCAGAAAGATCTGTACCTACCATTGAGCAGAAAAACAAAGAAGTCAACAACTATGACAGACGCCAAAATGGGATATTCTTGATAAAAAGGCACTCGGAAAAGTACGGTTGTGCCTTGCAGCATCGGTAGCCTTCAATATTTCGAAGGAAACAATAACAGAGGGTTTGATTAAGGCATTGGCGAAACTATATGAAAAACCCTCGGCCTCAAACAAGGTATCACTAGTAGAAAATGATGAAATTAGTGACTAGGTGACCAAAAAAGTTAGTCACCGCATTTATTTCAAGTGAATTACTACTAAATTTGAGCAATTTTAAGTGACTGAACTAAAAATGACTAACTTAAACGACTAATTTAGTCTAGAAATAAAATATACGACTAGATAATGAGTGATTAAACTAAAAATGACTAACTTCAATGACTAATTTAGTCTAGAACTAAAATATATGAGTAGATAATAAGTGACTAAACTAAAAGCAACTAAATTAAATGACTAATTTAGTCTAGGACTAGAATATGTGAGTAGATAATAAGTGACAAAATTAATAATGATTAAAGTAAATGACTATTATAGCCCAAGAATAAAAATATGACCAAATAGCAAGTACAACAAGTATATGAATTAGTCATTTATGTTAGTAATTTTTAATTGTGTCACTCCGGAAATAAAAAATTCAATTTTGAAACTAAAGTGTCACATTTCACTACAAGGGTCTCTGAATCCATCTGTAGTGTTAAAATTTAGAGACGAAGGGGTCTTTGAATCCATCTACAATGTTAAAATTTTGAATACCCTTTTGTCTCTAAAGTTTAACACTAGAGGGTTGTTTCTACTCTCACCTTAGCACTGAATCCTCTCACTTTGGATTATGTATTGAATCTCGGGGATATCCCAAAGCACAAATTTATGGGGTCCTTTGTGCGACTAGATCACTAGCACTGAAAACCATTCCCCCCCTCATATACATTATGATACGTATAAAATGTACCCTCAAACATGGTTAAATGTGCTCTTTATACACTTGTAAGCATCATATGTGATTTGAAAGCCTCCTAATTTATTCAACGTATATACAAACACACATGATTCTTCTTAACGACTATCACCACCACCACATTTTCACCCAAATTTAGTGTTTAACAATTAAATATATAAGTATACATAAAATTAGAAGGGATGTGTATTAATGCAGAATAAAGACTTGAACATAGGGAGGTGGTCTATTTTTGCAATTAACATTTATTAATTTGGAAGAACATAATAAAATAAAATTAAACAAATCAAATAATTCCATCTAGTTATTTGAAATTAACAATTTATAATTCATGAAATTAACAATTTACAAGGTGCAAGGGATATAAATCTTCCACCATGATCTTTTCTTCCTCTTGTAATTGTCTAGGAATTTATTTTTATATCTCTATATCAAGATCTATGAGTCTTTTGTTTTTTTAATTACTTTAGTTTAGAGAGATTTTTTTTTACCATTTGCTTAAATTTTCTTAACAACATAGAATTTTTTTTTATATAAAAGGCAATAAAAAAACATTGTTTTTTTTTTTTAAATTATTTGAGTTAAAATTATTATTTTTAAATATTTGCTTAAATTTTCTTAACAACATAGAAAATTTAAAAAATTATAAAAATTAATAAGAAAAACATTGTTATTTTAATTATTTTAGTTTAAAAAGAATTTTTTTTACTATTTGCTTAAATTTTTTTAATAACAAAAAAAATAAAAAAAATTATAAAAATCAATAAAAAAACATAAAAAATAAAATAAAATAAAAAGACTATATAAAAAAAAAATTAATATGCTTCATTCTAACAACATATACCACCATTTTCCAAAAAAAGAAGAAGAAGAAAATGAATAAAGAAAAGAAAGACTATTTAAAACTCATGCAATGTGTGAAATCTTAAAACTATACCATTCTCTTCATTACCCATTTATCACCGAATTAAGAGTTCAGAGGCCACTATTTGTTTTTTAAAGTGATCTCGATTTTTCTTTTGTTTTTATATTTCCCTCCAACTATTTTTTTAAGTGATCTCGAATTTTTTTTGTTTTTATATTTCCCTCCAAGCATTTAATAATTTGGTGGGAATTTAACCGAGTTTAAAATTCCATGGTTTTCTGCAGGATCATAAGGTAATCATGTCAGAATCTATCTTTGTCTTTCCAGACGGTCATTCCACAGGGTAAGCTATTTATCTCCAATGTTGAATCCTAAATACTAAAATGCATTTTCTACATTTTAATTAATCGCAAACCCTGAATGCGGCTAGATTTCGATTAATCTCAAATGCTGAATGCATTTGCTTGAATAGAGTCTTTTATTTTGAATGTGGTGTGTTCTAATAAATTTTGGGTAAGGTTACACAGGATAAACATGTTTTTTTTTTTATCATTTTGGTAATATAGTGTTGTGAAGTGGAACAGTATGGAAAACTGGGCGCGTTGAAGAAATTTGGGGGCATTGAAGAGTGGAATGGGTCCAGCGATGGCAGGGACAGAATCTCAATTCACTCAGTCTCTTCATTATTAGATAGTGAATTTTGGAAGATAGCAGGGGATGTTGCACGAAAAAATGGGCACTCACAGAGAGCATTACTTTTCGAATGTCGATGAAGTAGTGAGTCGTTATCCATTGAAACATGAAGGAGCACTTCTAGTAGCAACCCTAATTCTACTTCTACTCTTCTTCCTGTCTCCTCCCCATGGTTTCAAGTAAGGATGCATTGTCATACTTTAATATACTGTAATGGATGAATATGTTTGCGGATGCACTTGGTCTCTAGGAATTTGTTCTGGAAACAGAGCTTATCACCATCGAAGCTCACATTGGAAATGGAACATGTCTCCAAATACAAGGTCTCATGCCGAGGCATTTGAATGTTTTAATGTAGAAGCTCTTGCGCTTGATCCCCAGAATGCTTGTAGAAGCTCTTGAGCTTGATCCCCAGAATGCTTGTGCTCCCACGCACTGTGGATTTTTTTACAAAGATGAAGGACACTTCTGGATGTAGTAGAGGTTTGTTTCTCACATCTGACACAATTGTGGTTTTTTTCATTTTCTGTACTTATTTTTTTGTGTTACTTGTTTGTTTGAGATTCTTTATAGTAGTAGGGTTTTTAGATAGTATTTTGAAACTAAATGCATTTGAATATTACTAGCCGGATAACCACAATATATATACATTAACTATGGTACATGTTGCCCATCGCTTCTCAAGGATGAAGTATATAAAAAATTTGTGACCGTTTCTAATACTTTGAATGGTTTTCAAGTTGAGAAGACGAAGATTTGTTGTTTGTTGAAAAAAAAATCCATTGAAATGTAGTAGTATTTTAGAAAGCTAATTCTTTTGGCAAGTATTGGTTGCCCCTAGGATGAGATTAGCAAGCTATACTGTATAAAGCCTCAACTTTATATATGGATAGTTCAGAGACAACACTGTATTCTACAGTGGATGTTCTGTCAAACCTAGGACTAAGAAAGAAAAATATAGGTAACATTATTTTATATTATCCTGAGATTCTTAGATGGGACCCAAGAAAATCCATGGCAGACAATTTAGATTTTGCAAGCATTAGTTTGGATAAAAAGGAGATGACAAAGACATATTTGAGTCATCCTTGTTATTTGCATGAGAATTTGATCAAGTTGATTGAAGATATTACTTTTACTGGGCTTGAGAAGCAAGGAATTATTGTGTCTATCAGAAAACATCTAAAAAACACAATGCTCATGACTCCATTGTCTAAGGTTTCTTCAGAAACATTTCAGAATATCCCTTCTGTACAATCAAAACTTGTCCATAAAAGAGATGATCTAGTTGTCCGTGGCTCTAAAAGAGAATATTGAAAAGCACAATGCATGTGACTGGATTATCTAAAGTTTCTTAAAAAATAAATCAGAATACCCTTTTTCAAGGATCAGAACTTCTATGTAGAAGAGATGATTTCAATGTCAGTGATGCTAAGCTCAGAGATTCACTAGGCACCCAAGAAAGAAATATCACTAAAATTTTACAAGAGCCAGTTCAGAGACACAAGATAAACCTTTGGTTGAAATTAGGCTTGATCCATTACCCTGAGTCGACGTTCAAAGATGCTAGAATGATTCGTTGTGGAGGCAATAAGCTGTAGGAGAGGTTAAGTTGTGTTTTGAGACTTGGGTTACCTTTCAATGATGTTTGTCAAATGGTGAGGACAAGACCAACATTATTGAGTAGAAGTTCAGATCTGATCCAAAAGAAATTCGATTTTCTTTATAGTATGACATTTAACCCACTGCAGGTTCTTCCATCATTTCCAAAATATTTCACCTTTGATCTCAAGGGTAGGATCAAACCAAGATACAAAATGTATGCTTGGCTAAAGAAAAACAATTTTCTTAAGAAAGAGTGTGGTGCCTATACCATATTTACACTACAAGAGAGAATATTTGTTCAACGATACGTTAACTGCCACCCTGAAGGGAGCAAGTATTTCAGTCTTTGCAAACTTGATAAAGTAATGTTCAGGACTCCATTGTCTAAGGTTTCTTCAGAAAATTTTCAAAATCTCCTTTCTGGAGGACTAGAACTCCTCTGTAGAAGAGATGATCTAAATGTAGAAGATGCTAATTTAAGCTCATATAGAAATGTGAAAATTACATGATCTCAGTTAAAAAAGAAGAAGACCATGTCAATCCTTATACATTCTATTGGCACCATTTTTAGGATGGCAACATTAGACCTGTGAAGTTTCATCAATGTCAACTTTTCAAAAAATTGCTTTTAATGTACCAATCCTTTTTAAGGAATCCCTACATGTTATCATATCAATCAATGCTGATGCCATGGCATGGACATCTAATATCTCATGGGGTGACACTTCTACAAACGTATTGTAAATTTTTGTCGATGTTCTATGCTTGATGCAACTTTAATTTTATACCCGATATCAAATAGCAATCACATAAACAAGAAAGTAAAATGCTGATAGAACATACCAATAGATCAACAGAAGACAAGCCAAAAATACACTTAAATTGATCAGCAAAATATATGTGATGTGGTGCGTTACGGCGGTCAACATGATACTTCAACTAAAAAAGTCTCTACATGGTCAGCCAACCAGAATGTGTCACACAACCCTCTTGGACAACTCTATATAGTCAACCCAAAGTCAACAAAAGTCAATGCTGTCCAATCAATGGTCAACGCAAAAATAGTAGTAGCAAAAGTCAATGCAGCCATGTCAAAGCCAATGTTCAGCCTCAAATTTTGTGCCAAAAAGTACGGACTGCAGAAATCAGAATTTTGGGCAAGCTTGAGGTCAAGTTGACCATGCGTTGACCAAATTCAACGTTGGTCAAATCTGCACTGAAACCCTAGGTCAAAAACACAAAATTCTTTGCTGCAATTTCCCAGATGTGAAAGAAGAAGAGCCTCCAAAATGATGATCGAACCAATCAGATGTAGAGAGAGAATGTTTGATGAGTGATGATGAAAATGACCTCCAACATTGACCAATATGTATCCATCTATGAGGGTGTGTGTCACATCTATTGAGGCTTAAAGCCTACATTATAATTCTGGCCGACCTTGCACATAAGTGGAATTAATTCAAAATAAATGTTCAGCTCATCAGATCAAGATGATATTTAGATCGATCTTGCACCTCTCCGAAAGAGGAATCCAATAAAAATATTGGCATCTTCATCTGAGCATAACAACATGGAGTTTAGACCTAGTTTTCCAAAATTAACACTCCCTCTCAACTAAAGAGAACTCCATCCACCTGTGCCATCCAAACATCATGCATCATCTAACCGTAAATTGCTTTGTTGGCTTCTTTATTTCAAAACAAAAGGTGAGCCACAAATACATCACTCCAGGCTTACAAAATCAGCTCAGAGGTTTGAAACCTCTATAGGACTCAAAGGAGTCACATACCAACCCGAAGTTGGTTTGACTGACCTGAAGTCAGTTGGAGGTCTGAAAAATCACTAGACTTGATCCTAGATCAAGTGATTGGACACGTGCCATCCTAGACATAGAGAGTACGACAATATTTGATGCGTCCATCGGTCTTTGGTACTTGTCTCTAGCTTTTCCCACCTCATTGGCCAAATGAGAGGTACATCCCATGAGTCTAGGATTCCATGGGTAGGATGCATGCGGGGCATAGATCATGAGAGGTGAACCAACTCAAAATCATAATGGTGGGGCAGAAGCACCACAAGGTTCGACAAGTCTAGCCCTGTGTGTGCTTATAGCTTTAAGAAGCTATCCCAAAGCCCCTTGGAGCTCCCAGAGCTCATCGTCCAACAGGACCCTCAAAATAGGGTCGTTCCAGGATTCCAAGATTCTCATGGAAGGTTACGAACTTGACCTTCCCCAAGGGCTTTGTGAGAATATCCGTGACCTGATCATCAGTTCCTACATGATCGAGCCTTACGACGTCTCGCTGTACCATATCCTAGATAAAGTGGTACCTAATATCAATATGCTTGGATCAATCACGGAACACGGGATTCTCTGACAAACGAATCCCACTCTGGTTATCACAAAGGATAATGGTGGTATCTAGCACATGCCCAAATAGCTCACTGAAGAGCTTTCGCAACCAAAATTCTTCACAATAGGCCATACACATTGCAATTTATTTGGCCTTCGCAGTGCTTAAAGCCATTGACTTCTGCTTCCTGCTCATCCAATATATCAAAGTATATCTAAGTGTGAAGCAGCATCCAGATGTGCTCTTGTGATCCACCACACTGCCAGCCCAATCGGCGTCAGTATATCCATGAAGTGTCACACTCTCGGTAGTGTATCTCAACCCATGGTTTATCGTGCCTCGAATATATCTCAACAGTGTAGAGCTATAAAAAGGGTCTCTTTCACCTCTAATTACATCACATTAATATGTCAACCCGAGAACGTTTTTTCATTACAAAGAGTGACTCAATCCGAGGCTCATTTGTCAGAGTAATGCTAGTAGTACAGTGCTTATGAAATACAAGAGTAAACGGATGCTTAACTGAAATCAAATTACTTTAAAGAAATAAATTACACACTCAGAAAACTCAATAACTTATCAGTCAAGGGTTCGGCAATGATAAACCATCCCTTCAGAAACTGATGAAAAAGGAATTAGAGCATGGATCACAAGCCTGGGAGCTAGACAGTAACTGCTACTGCTCACTACAGCCTTAGATCATCTCTCACAACAAACCAACAACTGCAAGTAAATGGAACAGCAAAGCGAATAAAGGATTGAACCACAATTCTAAAATGGAACAGCAACTCTAAAATGGAACATCAATTGAATAACTAAGTCCCGCGGGTTATAACCAAACTCAATCTATACACTCTTTGCAATCAAAGAACATTCTGTCACTCTAAAGGCGATTTACACAGATCACACTAATGGAACAGCAATAACAATGAATGAATTATAGAACAGCACTGATAAATTAGGAACGCACACCACACGAACGTTTTAGTATAACAGCTCTGTAATATAACAGTAAGAATGTGTGATTAACTCTTGAAAGGATAAATAACTTGATACAGAGTCAACATACAGTTCTATCTGTCGAAACTTTAATGATTTAAACTTGAACAGAGCATATCACATGAACTTGTAAAGTATATCAAATGATCAAATAACAAGAATAAACAAACCACACAGAAGTGAAGCTGTAATTGTACAGAAGCAAGTGTCCTTCGGGGCCGGGCCCTTAGCCTCCAAGGATACACCGCTTTAAGTTAATGCAGACGCGAAGATGGAATAATCACCAATCTTTCATTAATGCATTGATCAAAAATACATCGAACCAGCCTTCAACAAAACTTAATAACCAAGTCTGATGCTTTACAGAAGATTACATAAAACGTATCCTATCCCGCTATCATCTATATCATCAAGCTAACAGTGCTGTCTTTATATAAAAACGATGGCGGAGATGTCCAAGCGACTAGATAAATAAAGCAGCGATCCCTCAGGATCTTCGATCCTGAGGGATTCGCCAAACTGTTAACTCTTCATCCTGTCTTTTCTTTCGCGCTGAGCTGGTGTCCTCTCCTTCTTTCCCGAGCCGATTTGCTTTGATCTGTTTCCCTATGTTTGCGTTCGGTTCTCGTCCAGAGAGACAGCAGTTATCTCCACTTTGTCTTTTCCTTTGGAGCGGCAACTCTTCGTTTTCTCCTTTTCCTGTATAGAAAATAACCATTATCAGTGGCTAAGTTATGCACATCAATTCTCACATGTTTTTTTATAGTTCCTTATTACTTTCCAAATTCATGATACAAAAGGTTCACAAATTCTATTAAAAAGCCATTGAAATAATCATCAAAAGCATACCTTTTTAGTACTCCACACACCCCCCTGCTTACCTTGTTTCATGTCCTCATGAAAACATTGTAGTTGACATGTAATGCAGTGAGAGAGTATGCTGGAGAAGGAGTCTCATGCGGAGGCCTACAACCATGTTGAGTGATTAAATAATCAAAGAACTGACTTGCTTGCCCCTCAGGCATATCATACAGGGCCTGGTATCCAGGTGCAGGATGCCAGATAATTGGAGCACGAAATCTATACCCTAACCAAGATGACCCTGCTTTCAGAATGCTCTGGCCATAGAGGTTCAAACGGTCAGCAGCTAACTCAAAGTTCTCATATTTAAACGGTTCTCTGAGCTGGATGTGTGGATCAGAGATTCGATATCGAAATTTGGCTGCATTAATGGCCAAGTCTTTGATAGAAAGGAAATACTCTAAACTCTCTTGAATGAGTGCCTCATGCATAGGCCCTAATGTTACAATGACACCCGGAGTCCTTATGTGGTTTATATGAGCTGTCCATAATTGTACTGGGTTCCTAGGCTCAGCCCTAACTCGTAAATCTAGACCATTTTCTTGACTCTGGAAGGTATCATAGGCTTTGAGCCACTTAATCTGATTAACCCCGAATGAAATGAATGCTTGGAATTGGATATCGCCAATGGAGGGACCAGGGTTCAATTCAGTCTCCTGACTTAGCACAAGGTCGTGCAAATAAAGTTCACACAACAATCTCTGGACTTTCACTCCATAATGTTTACAACAGTCTATAAAATCATTGACATTGTTGATCTGTATAGGGGTACCTGTCTTAACAGCTTTTATTTGTAATTGTAAATACCGTTCTAATAGAAACAGAGCATAGTTTTTAGCAGGGGCCCTACATGCTAAAACATTATTATATAAATAACACAAGTCATTCATCTGTTTGATAGCAGTATCTAGTCTACAAGTTACCTGTGTGACTTCCTCTTGTTCCTTCATCCACCCTTCAAAAGCCTGGCTTTTAGCTTGACTGACGTCCCTTAGTTGCTGCTGCAACTCCTCATATTTTTCTCGGGGAACCGTTTGTTCTTTAAGTTGCTCAGCTTCTTGCTGTGCTTGCTTCATCATCTTGTGCAAGGATTTTGTTTTCGGATCTTTCTTCCATAGCTCAGTGGAGGCCGGGAGTTTTACCTGAACCTTCTTGTTATGCTGTTTGGAGTTCAGAACCCTTATTACACCTGAGGGTGGTGCCTCTGTCTGAATTTGCTTATCATCCTTTTCTATTTTAACACGAACCTCAGCATCATGTGGAACGGCAGCTGGATCCTCAGGGTTTTGGACAGCAGGCCGTTTGTTGGCCCTCCTTTTCCTCTTTACCTTCTGGTTCTTTTTCAGAATCCTAATTTGTTGTCTGAGCTGGGTTATCGTATTTAACAATTTAGTCCGTTCCTTCCGCAGCTTCTTAATTTCCATCGTTTCCTTTGAAGGAACAACAGTCTGTTGATGGTGGACTGGATCATGACCGGTTGCTAAATCTTCCTCTTGGGGTTCTTCCTCACTGCTCTTCTCCGGCTGTTCTGGGGTATGCATCTCGACTGGTTCTGATTCTTCCTGAGCAAATGCTGTTTCTGCTCCTACTTCCTCTAGATTTTCCTCTTGTGACATGGGAACAGATTGTTCCCGTTCAATATTTTCCTCCTCTTCATCATGAACAGGCATGTTCTCTTCCTGGGGTTGGTCGTGGGGGTTCTCTGAACTAGAAGGTTGACCATACTTACTCATATTGGCTAGGATGGCGGCCAAGTCATCTTCTCCCAGTAGGTCTTGTAATGGGATATCTTCCTGCTGTTCTATTTCCTCCTCCTGTTCAGCCTCTGCCCCCTCTTCGGACTGTTCGTCCTCAATTACTACCGGTTGGCTGGCGCTTTCCTGGAGCTTCTCCAGCCTTCCTCGTATTCGAGCCAACCGGGCTGATTTTCTGGGTTTATTTATGCTTCCTCTCATCTGAGCTAACCGAGCTGATTTCCTGGGTTCCTCTGGTTGCTCGGGTGAATCAACGACATGCTTTCGCTTTGCCGATTCTTGGTGTGTCTCCGGTTGTTGTGATGTACTAGCAACATCTTCTCTGCGTTTTGCCGGTTGTTCTGGTGGGTTTATAGAATGTCTACGTTTCGGGGATGGTTCTGTCGATCCCCCTTCAATCATTGCAATGAGCTCTTCCCAGCTGCTCTGCTGCTGGGTAAGACTATAACTAACAACAAGTCGAATCAACCCGTGGTGACTAACAATTGCCTCTACGTGCTGTGCCCTTTTCATACTTTGTGCAACATCATGCAATAACGAGTTTAAGAGTGCCGGTAAATTCACAGAGCATTTCTGTTTTAGAACAGCTAGAAGTTTAAGGTGTCGTGGTCTTACCACGTCTTTTCTTCCTTCGCAGGTAATGTAGCTCTGTACTATTCTTGCTAGCTCCGTCCAGGGTTCACCTAGGGTTGCTGGCAGAACTCCCTTTCCTTTAATCGTCAAATTCTGGCCTTCGTCCTGGAACAGTTCCATGACCTTCTGTAATCGTTCCTTTTTGAATGTCCATACCGGTCCGGTAGCTGGTAGTCCTGAGACTTCTGCAATTATGGCATCAGTGACCGCTATCCGTTTCCCTCTTACCGTGGAGTGGTCATCTTGTAAATTCTGCAAGAACTCCATTGCCACTGTTTCATTAGCTTCCTGTAAGCGATTGAAATAGTTCAACCACCCTGCCCTTTCCAGGATTTCTCGGGCAGCAACAGAGATCGTTAGCTGTTGAGGCTCACTTCTAATTGCTCTGCCACCCATGATTTCACTGTGATTTCTAAATGGAACAGCAAAAACGTTTTCGGTTTGAAACACAGAGAGCAAGGTTTCGCGAAAGAAAACACAGAGTATGCAACAGTGCAGCAAAAACAACTTGTGTAAAAATAAAAATAAAAATATGCCATGCCGTGAAACCATGCCAAACCGTCGTAAACTAATTGTTTCGAATGATGAATTGACACGTAATACAGGGAATGATGAGGTTAACCTCCCCCCCCCGCAGTGTGATAGGCTATCCTAGCCGGCAAATAAAGGAGCGGCACCCAGTCTGCAATCAAGTCAGAAAGGAATAGCATGTGGATTTATGCCATGTTGAAAAAGGACAACAGATTACCGAAATCGAGGCGGAGAATGGATCGCGTGTTATATAAGAGGCTGCTGTGTTATGATTTGAGGCTGATGGATAGGGCATGTATCGTACTTGCCAATCTTAAGCGGTCATGGTCACCTCCGTTGCCATGATTGGTAATGATTAATATTCATGCGATGTATAAATCGGGAAATGACATATGATTAGTGCCTAGGATATAAGAAACAAAAGAGTGTTAGTATCTTACCCATTGGTGTAAGCAAGGTGACTTCAATACCATCAACATTACTCTGCTGCCAACAGGTGTCCATAACCTTGGCAGAGTTGGTTTTCACCCTCGGAACCATGATCCTCTGTGTATACTTAGGAATGTTGTTATATCAAAATGTAGACCATTATGCTGGCTTGGTGACCAGTTAACCATAATGCCATTCACGAGGAAAGAGCGAAACGTGGGCAAGCCGGCTCGTGATGAGACCTCCTGTTCCAAGGTTTGTTTATTTGATATACCTTTTGGACCATATCCCTGGTGTGGTGGCCAGAATGGGAATGCCACTTCACTTCCATCCTCATGATCATGGTAGGCTGGCTCTTGATGAGACCCCCTATCCTGCATTTGACATTTGACATGCTTTTTCTTTTTCATAGAATTCTTTTCCTTAATTATACACAAAGGGTGGTTCAGCACTCCTTAAGAGTAGGAATGGTGGAAGAAGTCTTATTATCTCAATAGGAAGATATAAACTCTTTGCTCTTATTCCCAAGTATCAATAAAAAGTTTAAGGGAATCAGCATGATAAAGATAACCAATCAGGGCAAAATTAGTAAAACCATGTCAACAAAAGGTAAGAAATAAGTATGTCCTTCCATTTGTCCTTTTATTAATGCAGAGCCTTATAGATATAGCGATTTTATGGTTTGCAGATTTCGGTATGTTGTGTTTTTATATTTCATCGCACAAATACATAGCTGAAGCTTGAAGACTAGAAAGAAGACGGGCAAAAAGCATCCTCCATTTAAATCAGCAAAAGAGGTCAAAAGTATGCTAATGGTGTTCCGTTTGGAAAAGAAACAACGATGGATAATAGAAAAAGGAAAAAAATGCAAATGCCGTTCCTTTGGGAAAAGGAACGGCAATCATACTATAAAACACTCAACATGCCATTCCGTTGAAAAAGACACAACAGCAATAAAAGAACGCTGTTTCTTTGAAGGAAAAGGAACAGTAATAACCAAAAGGAACAACGGAAATGTAACAATATCGTTTCTTTGAAAAAGGAACAGCAGAGATCCGAATGCTGTTCCTTTAGAAAAGGAACAGCAAAGATCCGAATGCTGTTCCTTTAGAAAAGGAACAGCAAAACAAGCAAGACCAACATCATAAAAAACACGCATATGCTATTAGAAGAGCAAAAATCAAGCTATATGGAAAAAAAAAGGAACAGCAAAAATGACAAGAAAATATTCAAATCAAACTTATGTACAAGAATCACACAAAAAACAAGAACTTATGTACAAATTGTAAAAAAAAATAGACCCTTAATGAATTACAGGTGAGGAAGATTTCTCTTCCTCTCCTAAGATCTCTAGATCAGTATCTCGGCGTAGCTGCTGGCAGAAGGATTCCCGAGTGAGTGGTTTACGGTAGAGACGGACTCGGTGGCCATTTACTTTGAATGCATATCCAGAACCGTCAATGGTGATTAGAGTAAGTGTTCCATTGTCATGTACCTTCTGGATTTCGTATGGTCCCAACCATCGAGTCTGAAGTTTTCCAGGAAAGTCCTGAAACCGAGAATCGTATAACAGAGCCCAGTCTCCCTCGTGGAAGACTTTGTTCTTGATGAGCGCATCATGCCATTTGGCTCGCTGCTGTTGAACTAATGCTGTATTTTGTAATGCAGAGAGCCGAATTTCGTCTAATTCATTGATCTGCTGTAGTCGATTGAGTTGTGCCTCAGTTAAATCTAGGCCAACTTCCTGTGCTGTTCGCAGTGTTTGGATTTCGAATTCTATGGGAAAAATGGGTTGTTTTCCAAACACTAGTTGATAAGGTGAGTAACCGGTGGTGCTCCTCCATGTGGTTCTATATGCCCAGAGTGCTTCAGGCAGTCGGGTGGCCCAATCACACCTATGTGATGCAATGGTTTTCGTTAGGATTGATTCTATTATCTTATTGCTACTTTCTACCTGCCCATTCGCCTGTGGGTGATATGGAGTAGTGATCTTATGCTGGACATGATAATTGTTAAGTGTTGCAGCTAATTTATGCCCAACAAATTGTGGTCCTCCATCTGTAATTATTTCCCTAGGAAGGCCATAACGAACAAATAGAAGGAACAGGAACTGTATGACAGAGTCCTCTGTGGCTCTTGGTAATGCTTCTGCCTCAACCCATTTGGTGACATATTCTGTTGCCACCAAAATATATGTTTTCTGATTTGATGAAGGGTTGATGGGTCCAACGAAATCTAGAGCCCACCGCTCGAATGGTTCGATGACTAACTGTGGTTTCAGAGGCATTTCATCAGCTTGACCAGGTCGTCCTGCTCGCTGGCAACTGTCACAGGCTTGGACAAACTTCTTTGCATCTTTGAAGATCGTAGGCCAGTAATATCCTGTCTGCAATAATTTATGTCCAGTCCTACGCTCAGCGAAGTGCCCCCCACACGGTCCATCGTGACAGGCTTTTAGGATGTCAAAGATTTCATCCTCTCTAACACATCGCCTGATATGCATGTCTGCTCCTGTGTGAAACAAATAACCTCCAATCCATGAAAACCGAGAACTTTTCTGAATAATCTGCTTACGCTCATTAGGAGTTAAATGTTTTGGTAATTTACCTACTGCAAGGTAGTTGGAAACATCAGCATACCAGGGTGTTTGAACGGCAACAACAAACAGGTGCTCATCCGGAAATTGATCTTCAACTGCTGCTGCATCGCTTGATTTTGGTATTCTTGAAAGAAAATCGGCTACAGGGTTTTCTTTGCCAGGCCGGTCCTTGATTGTGATGTCGAATTCCTGCAATAAAATTAACCATCGAGTTACTCTGGCATTTGTGATAGGCTTATTTGCTAGATATTTTATAGCAGAATGGTCTGTATACAAGACAACAGGGTAGCCTGTGATGTAATGTCTAAATTTATTGACAGCATGTATTACAGCTAGGAATTCTTTTTCAGTAACAGTGTAATTCAATTCAGCAGGGGATAAATTTTTGCTGATGTAATAGATAGCATATGGTTTTTTATCCTCTTCCTGCCCAAGGACCGCACCAATGGCTGTATCTGAGGCATCAGATGATATCTGGAATGGTAGGTCCCAGTTTGGTCCTCGAAGGACTGGGGCTGTGGATACAAGCTTCTTTAGATCCTCGAAAGCATGGTCACATTTGTCTGTCCAAAGAAAATCAACGTTACCAGTCAGTGCATATAAAGGAGCAGCAATGTGCGAATAGTGTTCTATAAATCGTCTATAATAACCTGAAAATCCAAGAAAACTGCGTACCTCTGTTTGAGTAGTAGGAGTGGGAATAAGCAAAAGTATTTGGATTTTGGCCGGGTCTACCTGAATGCCGGCTGCTGAGACATAGTGTCCTAGGATAAGTCCTTCAGTCATCATCAAGAAACATTTTTCATTGCTTAAGCAAAGCCTAGTAACAATGCAGCGTTGTAGGACTTTCTCTAGGGTGTCTAGAGCTGGATCAAAGTCAGCTCCATATGGTGTAAAGTCATCCATGTAAACTTCAAGTCCATCATTGATTAAATCTGCAAAAATACTAAGGATAGCCCTCTGAAATGTGGCAGGAGCATTACATAAGCCAAAAGGTAAAACTCGATAGGAAAATGTTCCCCAGGGACAAGTAAAGGTAGTTTTATCCTGGTCTTCAGGGGCAATCTGAATCTGATTGTATCCACTGAAGCCATCCAGGAAAGAAAAGAACTTTTTCCCTGCTAAAGTGTCCAATACTTGATCTATGAAAGGAAGGGGGAAATGATCTTTTTGTGTTGCTTTGTTGAGTTCCCTATAATCCACACAAATTCTCCATTTCCCATTATTTTTTGGTACCACCACAAGTGGAGAGACCCATTTACTATCAGAAATAGGGTAGATAAAATTCACATCTAAAAGCTTCTGAAGTTCAGTTTTTACAACGTCTTTTAGATGGGGATTAAGTCTCCTTTGCGGCTGACGCACAGGTCTGGCATCCTTTTCTATGTAAATGTGGTGTGTACATAACTGGGGATCGATTCCTTTCATATCAGGGTAGTCCCATGCAAATGCTTCTTGATATTTTGTTAACAGATGGATGAGCTTTGTTTCTTGTTCAAGTGTGAGATTAGCATTGATGTTTAAAGTTTTCCCCGGTGCAATTTCCACAGTTTTACTATTTGCAACAGAAGTAACAGGTATTGTTTGGTCATGAATATCTTTCAGGGGATCTTCTTCCAATTCATTATCAAATGCTGCTTCTATCATGTGACACTGTGTGCAAGGTTCAGTTTGAGTAATGAAATTATTAATGGCATCGTCTTCTGTTTGATCTTTGAAATCGAGTGCCTCTTGTATAGTTAATGGAGATCTGATGTTATCAGTAAGATATGATACATGGTGCTTATTAGTTTTAATCATTGTGACACTTGGCTGTGCTGGAGGATATAGAACTAAATTTTTGCTATTTGGTCCTCTGGTTATGGTCATATTTCCCTGCCGACAGCCAATGTAGGCATCGGCAGTAGCGAGCCAAGGTCTACCTAAAATTAGTGGATGTCCATCAAGTCGGGTTTTTGGATTAATTATCAGGAAATCGGTTGGATACTCCCAGGATTCTACAGAGACCATGACATCATGTAGAGTGCCCTCTGGTCTAACCACAGATCGGTCAGCCAATTCTAACATAGTAGAGGTGGGTTCTACAGATGTAATGCCGAGATTTTGGCAAGTTGTGGTTGTTAAAATATTAATTGCAGCCCCTAAATCAACTAAGGCATTAGGCAGGGTCTGACCATAAATTTGAATAGTTATAATTGGGTTCCCGGGGTCTTCATATTTAAGGGGTGTTTCTCTTCCCGACAATAGGTCAGATAAGGTGCCGACTACTTGGACTCTTGGATTATTTGTTATATTCCTCCTTGGTTTCTTTATGCACAATTCTTTTATGGTTTTGGCGTATATGGGAATGTCTTGAATGGCTTGGAGGAATGGAATTTTTATGTACAGATTTTGTAATTCTCCCAGAATGTCAAAGTCAGGATATTGTATGGGTCGTGGTATGGCTAATCGTTCTGGGAATGGAGGAGAGGATGTGGTTGCTTGATTATGAGTTTGCTGCTTATTTACATCCTCTTGTTGTGACTGATGTTCTCTGGGTAACTGATCTTCAATATGAATTGTTTTATCTCCCTCAGTTTCAATTATACGTCCAGATCTTAACTGAAGATCATTGCACTCCCTCAGGTCGGGTCCTAGTTCTGGTGATTCTATGATTTGAATAGATTGGACCTGCCTGTTGTTTGGATTGGGATCGGGTTGGGCTGGGAGTTGCGGCCTCAAGTTAGACTGGGGATTTTGTTGTAAAGCTGGCAAAGTAGGTTGAGAGAGTGGAATAGTTCCAGCTGGGTGGTACATCGGTCTTTGCCAACTTGTCTGCCAGGGTGAACTTTGTGAAGTAGAGGGAGTCCATTGTGAAGGATACGAGCCATTTTGCCAATATGGCGGAGTGTAAGGGAAATTCGGCCAACCAGTTTGGCTTGTTTGATTCAGCCATGGATTTGAAGAAGGGAATGATTGTGGTGACCAGTTTGTAAATGGGGTTTGAGATTGATTTTGCCACATACCATATTGTTGAGCATTATACTGTGGGTTTTGAAAGAAAGAGGTTGGATCCGGAAACATACCAGGTTGTCTTGGCTGCCACGGGCGGCGCTGGTTGATCGAATTCACCGATTCTGGTTCCTCTTCTGCTTCCTTATATACCGCTTTCAATCCAGGAAGTGAGGGGAAGCTCTCCGTAAGGTGATCTTTTGTACAGATGGCGCATGTTTGGACTTTATCTAATGGACACTCCTTGTGGCTATGTTTCTTTCTGCATCGGGGGCAGAAGATTGCCATATTCTGTTCTGCCTCCAGCTGCTTCTGTTTAGCCTGCACCATATCAAGTTGTGTAGTTAGTGTTCCCATAATATCAGTTTTAAAATTTTCTAATAAATTTCCAATTTCTGCGCCTGTTACTCCTTCTGCTGATACTTTGTTATCCCTTGCAAACCGATCATATTCTGTCGGTTTTATTCTTGTGCTGCCTCTCGAACTCCTGACACACAAATCAATAATGTCAGAAAAACTCTCTTGATAAATATCCCCTTTGCTCATAATGTTTAATGTTTCAATCCATTATTCCTTCATGCCCCTCATTAATGCAGTTTTTAACACATTATCAGGTAAAGGTAGCGATGCATAAGGAGATCTTTGTAAATTATACTGAAAACGTTCCACATACTCTTCTAGTGTTTCATTTGGTCTGGCTGACATTTGAAATATCTCGTCTTTTAATTCTCTAGACCTACAATAATCCTGGTATTTCTTTAAGAAGGATTCTTTCATTTGATCCCAATTGTTGATAACCCCACCACCTAGCCCCATAAACCATCTTAAAGCAGCCCCTTTCAATGTAGAGGGAAATAATTTCAATTTTTGGGGATCGGTGGTGTAATCGTACCCCCGACATAACACATCGAATTCGAATAGGAATGCATCCGGATCTTCTGATGTGAGTCCGTGAAATGTGGGGATATGCCGAAGAGGGATAGCTTTCATGGGTGCATTTGCTGCAGAATCCACTATAGGATATTGTAATGTAGAGGTTTGAGTGTTTGGCTGGTTTTGAGCGTTTGGTTGGTTTTGAGCCATGGGATCGAATATATGCCAGTAATCTTCTGGGATATCTAGGAGGGTATTCCTAGGTTGGGTGGGAACGGTTTTGACAGGGATCTTTTTAATAGCGCTTCCTTTATCTGGAATAATGGGAATACCAGGTGTTTGAGGAGATTGAATCCCTTTAACAATGACTTTCGCAGCACTTCCCTTATCCGGGCTATCTAATGGCCGATTTGTTTCAAGAGGAGATTTTGGTTCCTTGATTTCCCCTGTTTCTCCTTCTCCTTCACAAAATTTGCTAGAGTTCCCTTCCTGCAATAATTCTGGAGTGGAATTTTCAACTTCTTGAAAGTCCTGCTCCTCAGTTTGACTATGCACCTCAGCACAGGCTACAGATGGTGATCCTGTGGCCTGAAGGGAACTAGTAGGCGGTTTGGAAGTGTTTTTCTTGAAGCCTACCGATGGCTGAGACTCTGTTTTCTTATAGATTTCGTCTATGAAGGTCGTTCGGCCAAGGGTCACTGGCCCCTTAGCTTTTTCAGGTTTGGATGGGGGTTTGATATTCTTTTCCGGTCTTTTCTGCTTAGTCATGCACTCAAAAAAATGAACTACGAACTTCTATTCAAGCAAGCAAAAACAAATATGTTAGGAAAGCGGATAGTGAGCAGGTCTTTTACATGCTCTGCACATAGGTTCTTACCTTCCGTTTTTAAGATCCAACTCCTCCCTAGCAGGCTTGTACACTACTCTGAAAAAGACAAATGGCTACACTCTTTCCCCGGCAACGGCGCCAAAATGTAGAGCTATAAAAAGGGTCTCTTTCACCTCTAATCACCTCACATTAATATGTCAACCCGAGAGCGTTTTGTCATGACAAAGAGTGACTCAATCCGAGGCTCATTTGTCAGAGTAATGCTAGTAGTACAGTGCTTAAGAAATACAAGAGTAAACGGATGCTTAACTGAAATCAAATTACTTTAAAGAAATAAATTACACACTCAGAAAACTCACTAACTTATCAGTCAAGGGTTTGGCAATGATAAACCATCCCTTCAGAAACTGATGAAAAAGGAATTAAAGCATAGATCACAAGCCTGGGAGCTAGACAGTAACTGCTACTGCTCACTACAGCCTTAGATCATCTCTCACAACAAACCAACAACTGCAAGTAAATGGAACAGCAAAGCAAATAAAGGATTGAACCACAATTCTGAAATGGAACAGCAACTCTAAAATGGAACAGCAATTGAATAACTAAGTCCCGCGAGTTATAACCAAACTCAATCTATCCACTCTTTGCAATCAAAGAACATTCTGTCACTCTAAAGGCGATTTACACAGATCACACTAATGGAACAGCAATAACAACGAATGAATTATAGGACAGCACTGATAAATTAGGAACGCACACCACACGAACGTTTGAGTATAACAGCTCTGTAATATAACAGTAAGAATGTGCGATTAACTCTTGAAAGGATAAATAACTTGATACAGAGTCAACATACAGTTCTATCTGTCGAAACTTTAATGATTTAAACTTGAACAGAGCATATCACATGAAATTGTAAAGTATATCAAATGATCAAATAACAAGAATAAACAAACCACACAGAAGTGAAGCTGTAATGGTACAGAAGCAAGTGTCCTTCGGGGCCGGGCCCTTAGCCTCCAAGGATACACCGCTTTAAGTTAACGCAGACGCGAAGATGGAATAATCACCAATCTTTCATTAATGCATTGATCAAAAATACATCGAACTAGTCTTCAACGAAACTTAATAACCAAGTCTGATGCTTTACAGAAGATTACATAAAACGTATCCTATCCCGCTATCTTCTATCTCCCATCAAGCTAACAGTGCTGTCTTTATATAAAAAACGATGGCGGAGATGTCCAAGCAACTAGATAAATAAAGCAGCAATCCCTCAGGATCTTCGATCCTGAGGGATTCGCCAAACTGTTAACTCTTCATCCTATCTTTGCTGTTGCGCTGAGCTGGTGTCCTCTCCTTCTTTCCCGAGCCGATTTACTTTGATCTGTTTCCCTATGTTTGCGTTCGGTCCTCGTCCAGAGAGACAGCAGTTATCTCCACTTTGTCTTTTCCTTTGGAGCGGCAACTCTTCGTTTTCTCCTTTTCCTGTGTAGAAAATAACCATTATCAGTGGCTAAGTTATACACATCGATTCTCACATGTTTTGTTATAGTTCCTTATTACTTTCCAAATTCATGATACAAAAGGTTCACAAATTCTATTAAAAAGTCATTGAAGTAATCATCAAAATCATACCTTTTTAGTACTCCACAAACAGATTCTTGGCACCAACCCAGTGAATGTGATGAGGATCAACCATGTGTTGACTCAAAGTGTTCACTGCAAAACATATGTCCGGACGGGTGTTCACTAAGAACATCAGGCCCCCTACGAGTTGATGATACTCGATAGGATTTGCTAGCATAGGCCCAACAACGCTTCCACTCAAATTCTTAAAGTTGAGCTCTATCGGTATCGACACGGACTTACAGTCCACCATTCCAAATATTTCCAGTAGCTTCACAATATATTTTCCTTGAGAGAGGAAAATTTCGTTAGGTCTTTGTCAGACCTCTAGGCCTAGGATGTAATGGATTAGTCCTAGTTCATTCATCTCAAACTCAAAAGTGAGCTCCCTCTTGCACTAATGAATGAGAGGGTCAACACTTGTCAGGAAGAGATCGTCCACATACAACACTAGAATGAGAGGCTTTTCTCTATCAACCTTGAAGTAAAGTTTTGGATCAACATTGCTACGAGTGAAGCCCAACTTCATCAAGTAGTTATCTATCCTCTCATACCAAGCCCTGGGGGCTTGCTTCAACCCATAGAGGGCTTTCTTCAACCTGCAAACATGGGTGTCTTTGTCTTAGACTTCAAACCTATAGATTACTCCACATTCACCTCTTCCTTTATCGCACCATGCAGAAAGGTGATCTTTACATCCATCTGATGAATATTCCATCCTTGCGTAGTAGCAAGGGCTATGATAGATTGGATGGTGGTATATAGGGCCACAGGTGCAAATATGTCATCACAGTCTACGCCTTCCTTTTGAGAGAAGCCACGGGCTTGAATTTTTCAGCACTACCATCAGATCCATGCTTGATCTTATAGGGCCATTTCGAGGTGACAAATTCTTTGTCCTCCAATCTTGGAACCACATCCCAGACATCATTCTTCATAATGGACTCGAATTATTTGTGCATAGCATCCTTCCAAACTTGATGCTTAGTAGCTTCCTCAAAAGATCCGGGCTCATATATTTGTACGATTGTACTCATGGTTGCTAGATACCCTTGGTATCTATTCAGCTTCTTGCTTTCACGGAATGTCCCCCTTGGGGCCATATGTCTCTCAGCATCCTTGAGAGTATCCCTGAGCCATGAGGGTCTACTCTTCATTGAAGGAGTTGAATCAATAAGGTCCATCGGTCCTTCAACATCGGGAATTGTCTCATCCTTTGGTTCTTCCTGATTTCGAAACCTTTCTTTAGATTTGATAATGACTTAAAAATTTGACAAGATCAACCAAACCGTGAGCCACCATATCATTTTTCAAAGGGAACTCAAGAAGGGGGAATAAAAATATTGTAGAGTTGTTGACATAAAAATATCTACTGAGAAAAACTTTTGATAAAGGAATAAGAGAACTTCATGTCTTTGGAGATTCTTCATTGGTACTGAAATGTTCGCAACATTCCTAAGACGTAACATATCGACTTGTTGGCAAATAAAAATTCCCCGAAGGAGATCACCTCTATTTTCACGAGGTTCACTATAGCTCATGTCTTCCTAGAGCTGAATGAGAAAGCCGATAGCCTGTCTAAGGAGAGTCTCCTCTTAGAACCTAAAAATTTGCATTCCCTAGAGGCAGATAGGGATACTTCAACTAAAATTCAGTGATCCATACAATTTCTTTGCTATCATCTTTTCATATGTACAAATCACTATATTTGTAAGGCATGGAAATACGTATGAACAATCATATATTTCTGTTTTTGAGTCAGTTTTCCTGATCATCCATGGGATGGAATAGTCAAAACTTTATTTTCAAGTATGATAATTCAATATTTAGCATGAGGATTGGGGAACATTTAGCTGAAAAAGGTGAATATTTTTGGCTCTGGTGTTTTTGCTCATGAATAAAGCATTTTTTTTCCATCTTGGCAATAATGATGCAATCTTTAATTCCAAGTATTTTTCAAAAACAAAGCTATACAAGTGAAACACTTGATCTTGAACCATTTTTCCAATTCTACTATTCTATATTTACTTTGGGATGAATAGATTATTTTATCTAGAGTTGTGCCAAATCTCTTGACAAGTGTTTAGTAAAATGGTAATACATGATGCATATTATAGCAGGCCACAAATAACATTCAAGAACGACCAGTAGTTTATGCGACAGAGTCTATGTCCGGGAAACTAGTGGATCATTACAAGTCTGTTAAAAAGAGCATGCATATGATATATCAAGAGATCAAGCTTATAATTAGCCCTTGAGGAACAATTGCATGACACTTCTCATCAAATTTGGATAGAAAATGCAAAACTAATTGCCAGAAAATAACACTACATAAAAAGAAGGATAAGAGATGACTGTGGAAATTGAGAAGCATAACAATACATAAACAGAGACAACAGGCTGAAGCTAAGAAACCCATGTAAGCCATTTTGGAAGAGAAATAAAAGAAATTGTTCATTATAAAGGAGACACCTCTATTTCCAAGAAATATCATCATCTACTGTGAAATGTATGAGCCATAAATTTCCCATAAATTCTGGGGATTTGTGGTGTTGGATGTGATATTTCCAAAGGAAAACCATAATTTATATTTCAAAGATGCATTGGGGGAAGGTACCAGCCACTGGGCAAAGCCATAATTTCTATTTCAAAGCTGCATGGGGGGAAGGTACCAACCACTGGGCAGAGTTTAAGTTCATATACTCCCTCATAAATTATTGACAAGCCTAACTTGTTTTCCATCTCTACAACCTTAGCTAAATGCTTATGGCTGAAAACAACAGTCCATTGATTATTAGTATTGACAAGAACCATTACTATTGTGTTCTTCTTAGCTATTGTTTTAAGGTGTTCTAAATTAACTTCCCAATTCCTTTCTGTAAATAAAATTATATTTCCTGGCTTCAATGCCATTGTATGCTAGCAATGCTTCATAAAGTGGATACCCTGGTCTTGGCAACAAAATTTTTGCATCTTTACAGCCCTAGAATACAATAGTTACATACATGGCTTGTCTACAACCACAGGTTAAGTGGACATCATCTACAGCTAGCTGGTAAGGAAGTTCAGGAGAGAGATACCTTGCCAATGCCACTTGTCCTCACTTTAGACCCATTTTGTAATAGTCTATTATAGACAATATTTGAATTTCTTGCACATATTTCATGGGGATCCACTCTTTTTGGATGTTGCTAACTTTGTTTGAGCAAATTTTCCCTAAGAAGTTTGATACATTAGAAAAATGTCCATTCTAGGAACTTTTCTTGGTAGCAGAGGACATCCTGGAGGTGAAGCTATTTTTCAACGTATCCCCTTTGTTATATTAATGAGTATGGAACATAAAGAAGTATCAAGACCTTGAGTATGGATCACCTGCTTTTATTTAAGGGTATTCATCAGTTTTCATGTTAGAAGAAATGATAATTGGGAGCACTTTGGAAAAGGAACATAGAACCAATACTGCTCTGAGAGCATGACTAGATTGTTATCGAGAAAAAGCACTTGAATTGCAGCTTGGTGCAATTATTTTCTTTAGCTAAGAATCAACTACATATGATTTTGAAAGCCACTGGAGAAACTTCAACCCTTACACTAGTCCAACTCCTTTGTACCAAATAAGAATGACTGAACATTGAAGGATAATATAATCTGAGAGCAAAGGAAATCAAAAATATAAATTCTGGAGCAATCTGGGCATTTTCACACAAAGATATATCTGTTAGGCTGCCACATCTCCAATGGAAAAGGTATTTCTGCTCAAATCATTGCTTTTGGTAATTATCTCTAGTGATGCCCCTGTACATGGAGAACCTAAATTCAGTAGATTAGGAATGTTATAATAATTCAGAGAAGTTGGGCATGATTTTTGTAAGGATAAACCACAGATATCAGGCTTCCATATTCTTGAGAACTACATGTAGAACCACAGTGTAGGCTATTAGTATTAAGTTATAAAACCATTCTCCTAAAAAGAAGGATGTCCCTCAACCTAGGGTTCTCTTTGGCATTGGAGAATGTTCCAATGGGTTCTTTGCTTCCATGGTTTCTCATCTCCTTAGAAATCCTAAAAAATGTGCATGTTGACCATGCCAAAGGGCTCCACACATTACCTGTCCTCATAGTGGAGCACGCTAAATAACGATAAAAAGCTCCATCAAACTTGTAATAGATACATAACTCAAAGTGGGACTGCTGCTACAATATACTCGTGAAGGCTCCAAAGGCAAAGGGATTTCAAGGAATTCTAACCCCTAACTAGATGTAATCAAGCCCATTCTTTGCCTACCAACCAATCAAGGAACTCCTTTATCAATAACATTGAGTTATGGCCATTTGAAATTTTGACCTGAGAGTTTCACATTAAAATTGCAGGCAATTCATAGTGTGTTACAGAGTTTTTTTCTCTTCAATGATGGTTAGGAAAGAACAATTTGCGAAGTGTCTATTCAGTTGTTGATCACCATTAGGACCAGGAATGGGTGTATCTTTGATAAGGCCCTATCCAATTCTTCTTTGAATGGGGTAACTAAGGGCTTCAAAAACTATTACATAGAGGATCGAGGCCAACAAACACCATTTCTAGATAGATTAAAAGTACTCTATCTCTTCAAATTTGACCTAATTGATGCAAAGGCAAGTTGCGTCCCATGAAAATAAAGTTCCAACTACATTAACAAAAAATGTATCAAATTCGAGCACCTTCAGCATGGAGAGATTGAACAACCATTCCACTCTACCAAAGGCTTTTGTAATTTACCTTAATGAAGAGGGCCTCCAAGCCTTGGCGTCTAACTCATTCAATGCCTTCCCAAACAGCAATCACATTATCCCAAATGTATCTGCCTATAATAAATCCCATATATTTTGCTACAACAATTTTTGACAAGATATGTTTTAGCTACAAAGCAAGCTCTTTGGCTACAATTTTATAAGGTATATTAAGTAAAGTTATCGGTACTAGCTTGTGATTAATAATGGGTCTCCCGGCTTCAAGATGAACTTGATCAACAACTTGTTGATGTTGTTACCTTGTTTATGTGTCCATAGTACATACAAATACTTTATACACTTGAAGAAAAAATTTTCCCAAGAAAGCCCCAAGTGGCTTTGTAAAATTTGCATAAATAACCATCCTAGCCAAGGGACTTATCATCGACCATTTCCCTAAGGGTCATTGTCAAGTCATCTAATGTTTATTTTTAATCACATGCTCCTTATTTTCTTGCATCGATTTTCTGGGAATTGCATCAATTAAAGTTTTCATGACTACCTTTCTTTTCTCCATGATATCCTTGAGATTGAAAAACTATTTTATAGTCACTAAAAAACTCTTTCTCCATATTTACCTGACCAATTATTTTTAGTTTTGTTGTTTTAAGCCTTGATTTTTAACACTACATTGTAGTTGAGGTCTATGAAGAAGACCTTGGTTGGCATATCTCCTAATTTAAGCAAGTGAAGTTAGGGTATGATTTAGGCTCCCCTTGCTTTGTATGTCTCTTTCACCTTTAGTCGATGTCTCCATGTAACCACCCCAGCTTGGCGCTGCTCACTATAAGGGCTATTTTTTAACATCCTTAACACTTATACCAACACATCTAGGACTACCTTACGCTTTCTTCTTCTCACTACCACCAGTCCTCTATTGTATCCCCTCAAAAATGTAGTTAATCTTATAACAATATCCACCAACCAAAGAATCCAACCTTTGTCTCGACTCCCAAGAGTCAAACTCCAAATTTTTTTGATAGCCTCAATGCATGATTCACACTTCAAGTTAGAGATATTCAACATGAATGACATGTTTACATCAGATATAGATCTAGCCGTATCCAGCTCGCCTCAATATTCAATGCACCATGTAGATTAAAAGTATTGTTAGACATAGGAACACACAGAATCAATGGGTCAACTCCACCCCCACCTATGTTGTATAGTGCACCTCACTTATCTCATTTCAACATGCCCCAATGCAAGCAATAAATCTTCTTTCTTTTCCAGGCAGCTAACACAATAGGATAACATGAAATTTCTAACATATATGTCCAATTCATTAAACTTGAAACATTGTTGAATTGATACTACAATGTTCAATTCATATTTCAGCATCAAGGGAAAGTACCTGGCTACATAAGTTCCTAGTATATTTTCCAATAATTTTCCTTGAACATCTTGGAAAGTCCATAAATAATGAAACACAACATAATTAAAAATCTTTCCAGAGTAGCAATGTTGTAGTCACCATATAACACATAGACCTCATAAAGAAGTAGTGTCAATATTAATATCTGGAAACTGTCCCAACAAACATTTCAAAATGAGGGGCACCATTTTAACCTTGTAAAGGCCATAAAAAAGTGCTAATTCCAAACAAAATACTACAAGTAGGGTTCAACCTGGAAGAGAAATAACATCAAGAATATTTGTTGTTCGACTGATTTTACCAACAATCTAAGAAAAGGTTAGGAAGGTTGTATTTTGAAATTGTGACCTAATGTGGGTGTATGCAAGACATTCTAGAGTATTTTTCATCTTCAAACCTCTTAGTATCACAAAGATGAAAAATTCACGATGTTTTAGGAATTGTCCAAAGCCCTGTTTCACTATGGAGTTCATGAACACAAGTTCCAACTAAAACCAATGCAGTTATTCCATGCAACAACACTTTCTCCTATCCATATATTTTCTAATCTAATGTGGGTGTACACAGTACATTTTAAGAGAGTTTTTTTCATCTTTAACCCTCTTAGAATCACAAACATAACAAATTCATAATATTTTAAGAATTTTCGAAAGCCCTGTTTCACTATGGAGTTTGTTAATACAAGTTCCAACTAAAACCAATGCAGTTATTCCATGTAGCATATCTTGCTCCCATCCAAATACATCCAGTAATAAGTATTTAAAATTCCCCTTAAAATCATTGCCTTCTCTTACAAACAAGAAAATGCTAAATTAGTCTGTACAATATACCAAAATTAAACTGAACAACGAAACTATTTGCCAACCATTATGGTCCGTATAGAAGAATCACTTGCCTGTATGAGACCAATAAGGTTAAGCATGGGTCACCACTAGTGCTAGGAGAGTGAATTCCATTAACTGTTAGAATATCTATCAGGTTCATAAGTTTATAACCTATGTATAAAACAATCCAACTAAAACTTGCCTGTATGTTGTTGCATGCCAAATACGAACAATACCATCTTCTGAAATAGTGATGATGATAGGAAGTTCAGGTTGAAAACATACTGCAGATACATTATGTGTGTGTCCTTCTAGAGTTTGGACACAACTTTTTGTCTGGTAGTCCCAAACCTTATGACAGCACACCAAGAAATTTAAAGGTAGGCCAATTTTTTTAATGATCAAGACAAGTACTAGGGGTAAATCAATTACATCTGTAGAGAATCTATATGTTGGAGCACCTTTGTTGTGTGATCATCTGAACTAGTAATAAGATATGGTCTTTCACCTCCTGTGAAGTAATCAACACAGTTTACACCCTTTAAGAGGGCATCGAGAGTAAAATTTGGTTCTTGCGAGTCCATATTCCAGATCTGATTGATGCATTCAGGATAAAATAAATCAATATGAAACAAATTATACAAGGCTTTAACATTTTAGGATATCTAAATTATAATTTCCACCATCTAAGAGAAGTAACAAATTTGAGTGTTCACGGAGAGGAAAAAAGAGGATATTCCTAGGTGGATAATTTATGCAGAGTAAAGCTTATCTATAAACTTGGGATTTACCAAAGAGAACTGCCTCCCACCTTTATAGTACGGTCTAGTGAGGCACTTGAAAATGTATTTGTATCCTTGGGATTAAATGCGACTTGCATCACATAGTGTGAATGACCTTCAAATATTTGAGTACATTCCCAACCTTTATCCCAGTCCCAAAGCTTGATTAGCATGTCATCAGATGATGACAACACATATGGCAGAGTTGGATGAACACTCACACTCCTGATATAATCAGTATGTGCTTCAAATACTATCACCTTATCCATGGTGTTATAATTGTAAACACGGATAATCATGTCATCTGCACCAGCTACAACCCATTGTTTGTGTGCTATGAACTTGGAAGACCGCACTGCAAATAAGCACTAGCATTAGAATATGTATCATGCACTTCACTGACAACATATAGATCCTGCTATGCCAATATGATGTATAGAACATGTTTCTATTGTGAATACTTGGAATTTCTGTGACTTCAAAAGACTTTGCCAAAGTCTGCCATAAATAAGATTAATCTTAAATTAGGTTTATACAGAGAACTTAATTTCTGAAGGAAGTGATTGTAGATATAATTCTGTCACGCTAAAAGAAATACATTACCAATACATTTATAGATAACAAGAATAAACCATGATAAATATGGCATAGGTAGGCATATATGTAATCTCAGAGAAGCATTGTTATCTCATTCTTTTCAAGTCAAAAAATCAAAATATAATATTAATCTTAAACTCTTGAACTATGTCTAAATATGTCTTCTTCCCCTAGAGTAATTTGAATCTACCAAATCCAGCAATTCTTCATTGCTGGGTAGAATTTAAGAAATCTTTTAGTTCTTTCATTAGGAACAACATGCACGACAAGACCAGCATAAGCTTGACTTCTGCTTTCCCATATATGCTGAAGAATGGTTAGTGTATATATTATGCTGGTTAATTTTTTCAGGCAGGTAAATGTGCACTGACAAGATGGACTTTGCGAAGGCCTATATGATATAAAATTTTCACTAGAATAAGTGAAAATGTGTGATAGAACAAAACCTATGGAGGTGGAGCTAGGAAAAAAAAGGTACTATGCAGTTGTCATCTAATAATGACTTTACTTCTAACGCTATTCTTTACATAAAAGTTTAAAACTTCAAATTTACAAGCTCCATCTTAGGCAACATATTAAACACAAACAAATGACAAACTACAATACAAACAACAAACACATCCACCATCTCAGATGAGATTAGCAAAGTTGCACCATAACAAAAAATTAGCAAAGCCTTTATTTCCTCCTTGAAAAGGTTTCTTTAATAGAACTAAATACACATTTGATGCACTTAATATCCAAGGCAAATCAAAATGCAATCTTTTAAGCACCACGAAGTATTGCTGTTGTTTCACTTTCAAAGGTTGCTGTCAATCTTACCAATACTATTCTCAACAACACTTTCTTATCATCAAAATAAGTGCTTCTATCCAAGAAATCAGTTTTTCTTGGTCTTCTTAATAGGCTGTGTCCTGCTTTATTATTCAGGTAAAAAAATTGTCATTTAGTAAACCACCAATAATATATGTTTCTTCTAGAACAAGCACGAATTCATGATTCTAAGTTCAGAAAATCCTACCATTTGCTGCCATGTGTGACATTGTTTTGAAGAAGGGTTTGATGGGTTTTCTGCCTAGGTCCAATAGAACAGTAGGTGGATTTGGCCTCTATAGAGAACCTTCCATGGACAAACGAATATGAAGGAAGAATACTATATTTATGTCAAAATGGGGAGAAGCCCAATAATTGCATTTGCAATGGGTGTAATCAAATTTATCAGTCTCATAACTCAAAGAACAGAGGGACTGCAGAGCATGGTCGATCTTATAGACATTCTTTAGCCCTGCAGCCCGAATCACATATACATCTGCCCATTTCCAAACCAGATGATCCCTGTAGAGCAAAATATAGATGTTGTTCGAATGACATTTACCAGTTGAATCACTCATCTCACTCTCCCTTTGCTCATCTCTTTGGCTAGAACTCGAATTGCTTATTTTAGATAGAACTTAAGGATAGCCATTGCCTCCTTGATGCATAAATTGTGACTGTGACTCTCTAGGACCATATATTTCTGAATCTCCTACTCTATCCCGTCCTTTCAAATTACTCAACATTACCTATTTCACATAATCCAACAATGTCAAAAAAGTTTCAAATCCTAAGGCCAATAAACCACATTGATTTGTCTGCGCTAACATGAAAGATATGTTACCTGTAGTGATTCATTCTCGGAAGCAAGCTTTTCAGATTCCTCTGCTATAAGATTTATTTCATTTCTAAGTGTCATGTTCTTAGAATCTAGTGCCTCAACTTTTGCAATCAACTCTTCGCATTCCATTTGTTTCATGGAAGTCGGTGTTAGCACAACACATCAGACAGGGTATCAATTGAACAATATTTACTTCTTTCATAAAACAATGACAACAGACTTTGTCTGTTCATGTCTCCCGATTTTCCCTCCCTATCTCTAGAAGCCTCTGAAAAAAATATTAAGAACAAGTCAAATATTAAGAAAAAAAATATGGCATGTGATGGATACAACTTTTGGACAAGAAAATATAAACAACAGTCTTTCTTGGCACTCATGATGATATATGATAAGCTTATAACCCCATCCACTTTAACGTTTCCTTTTGCTATATGGAACCCCTCGCTCGCAAGGTGGTTCACCTTCTTGTTGTTTTTCCCATGGACATGAAATAATTTGGAGTGAAGGCTTCCGAGCATATGATAGATCCTTTTTACAATAGCTTGGATTTTTATGTCAGAAAAAGGAGAGCCATTGATGAGGTGGCGCAAAATAATGGTAGGGTCACCATTGATAATGTGATCTTGAATGTTTCTTTTTGCAGACATAAGGACACCTCACAGAAGCGTGCACAATTCTGCTTGGTTGTTTATAGCGATTCCTAGACCCCATGGCTTGGTAAGCAGATTCTACATTTAGAAATTTAACCAAGACTTTTCATCTTTGGCATTACTTAGACCATTATTTGCCACAATTGCACATAAAGTTGCTAGCAATCGCAGTGGATTGTAAGCTTGAAGTTCTCTCACTGAAACCTTAATATATGACATATATATGATGCATTTGAATAGTGAACTTACTAGCTAGAATTTTCAATTTACAATGGAAGTGCCAGTGATAATTGTTGGTTGTGATATTTAACAGTGAATTTTGGGCAGTCGTAATCCTTATGACAGTGAGCTTGCATGACTGTGACCTATATATCTGTAAGGCATGAATGTGTTCATATAACCTTAACCTGTATATGCCAACGACATTGATATGGAAGTACATATATATGGTAGAGTCCTCTATGGATGATAATGATAGTGACCTGTGAACTAGCAGTAATCTTGTATAACAGAGTCTGATGCATATGGAATTGATTTATATGTCAGTGACACTCTGGCTCATACCCCTATAGCAGTAACTTAGATGACAGTGTTGTAATATAACAGGGAACCTAGCAAAGTAATATAATGGTAGACATCAAATGGACCTTATTATGGACAAGTAATATAAGGTAGACATCAAATGGGAAACCACGATTTCACATCTATTCCATAACAAGGGATTCAAAATGGGGTACCTCAGTACACTATGAGCCATCGTTAGGATGAAGAGGAGGTCCTGAGTGTCATGATAGGTTAGGTCGTGTATGGCCAAATGACCATGATATCTGATGGGATGTGTGTGGTCGTGGTGTAGAAACCATACATTACAGTTTTATCTTTTGGTGAAGTGTTGATTGTCGTTTGTTCTTTTTTACTTCCTTCAATCTTTCCTTTTTCCTTTTTCTCATTAAGACAATCCATCCACAGTTTTCTAATTCTTTCATCTGGGGCTGTTACACTACTGTGTTGTTCTCCTATAAAAAAGAGAATTCCAGGGTTCTAGCTTCCTCTTCTCACTTGGTTGGATTTTAATTTTTTCTTATAAATACCCCTGTACATTCCTAAAACATGTGGCAAATTTCCATCAGATGATGATTTTTATACAAGGAAATCAGGTTTTTCATGCTCACTTTGTAAGGCTATATCTTTATAAATCAATTTTGCATTGCAGATATTTTTCCTTACTTTTTCAAGCTCCTAATCTTTAATACAGGTAGGCTGAGTCTCTACAAAACCAATTAAGGAAGAATAAATCTTGTGCAATCTTGAAATATCTCGAATTTCACTCATCATGCTTATCATTTTCTACAACTTCCAAGTTCTCAAAAGAATAAAAATCACGTAATTATGCATCAACATCTAGTTCTTGGTATTCTCCTATATTAACATAGGTTTATTATGAAAATAGATCCCAATAACTCCTTACATTCCTCGTTCCTTAATGTGCTTGTTGTAGTTTTTCCATGAACTGTTGTAAGTAGCAGTTTCACTTCATCTAGAACCAATTCTTTTGGAGCTTTGCTTCGAAGACCAATGAGAATAAAGTTTAGACCATATTTAGTAGAAGCAAGACCAATTGCTAGCAGGATGCTCATTCTACTCCTAATCAATCTTAGGGGAACAAGGAACAAAGCAATGAAGAGGATCAATCTCAATTTAGGCTAGTGATGATTAAGAAGAAAATACAATTTTTACAATCAAAGAATCAAAAGCTCCCATGATTGATACGTCTAGGTCCATTTGATTTCATGCTGTAGGAGTCTCAAAGATGTAAGAAGAAAAAATCTCACAATCTCAACCAACTGGAAAAAATCTGGAAATTTTGGAACTACTTATTCATAATTTTCCACATGATGGGTGAATGTCAAAATAAATGTCTCAAGGCTTGGAACTAGCTTGTTGGACTGCTAGAGATCTAGATTTGATTGATTTCCAATTGAATGCCTTGGAATTCTAAATCTGTTTTACTTGACTGCTAACTTTCCTCCTTCAAATCTGGCAACCACCCTTTAAACAAGCAAGACTTTTCACCTTTTGTCTAGTTTTCCCTTTGTTCAATTCAGTTATAATTGATATAATTTTTTCAATTTTCAATTTTTACTCTATTGACAATATTTTGATCAAGAATCATTTGCAAACACATCCCACGCCCCTCAACCTGTCTCCAATTCTGCATATAAAATGTCATATGATATGACTATGTCACCACTCTGTAGATCATAAAGTTGAAAATGAAACCCACCATCAACCAATTTGTAAAATATACAACATTTGCTAAAGGAAGTTAACTTGTGGCTCCAATATGTACTTTTGATCCATATCCTATAAACTCCTCTATACCTACTATTATACTGTGAACATACACATTCCTTCATACAGTAAAAAAGAAGCTTCCTTTTGTGCCATCACCCCTGTACATTCCTAAAACATGTGGCAAATTTTTATCAGATGATGATTTTTATACAAGGAAATCAGGTTTTTCATGCTCACTTTGAAAGGCTATATCTTCATAAATCAATTCTGCATTGCAGATAATTTTCCTTACTTTTTCAAGCTCCTAAACCTTAATACAGGTAGGCTAAGTCTCTACAAAACCAATTAAGGAAGAATAAATCTTGTGCAATCTTGAAATATCTCGAATTTCACTCATCATCTTATCATTTTCTACAACTTCCAAGTTCTCAAAAGAAGAAAAATCACGTACTTATGCATCAACATATAGTTCTTGGTATTCTCCTATATTAACATAGGTTTATTATGAAAATAGATCCCAATAACTCCTTACATTCCTCGTTCCTTAATGTGCTTGTTGTAGTTTTTCCATGAACTGTTGTAAGTAGCAGTTTCACTTCATCTAGATCCAATTCATTTGGAGCTTTTCTTCGAAGACCAATGAGAATAAATTTTAAACCATATTTAGTGGAAGCAAGACCAATGTCTAGCAGATGCTTCATTCCTCCTAATCAACTAGGTGAACCAAGAAGAAATTCTATAAGCAGATCAATCACTGGCTAGTATCTCATTAAGAAGAAAATACAATTTTTACAATCAAGAATCCAAAAGCTCGCATGATTGATACTGTTTAGTTAGGTTAATTTAAGTGTCAAAGAGTCTCAGACAAGAAAATGTCATAATTCAACCAACCTAAAAAATCTGAATAAGAAATCAGCCTTTGATTCATAACTTCAAAGATGGGGTGAATGCTAAAGAAAATGTCTCAAGGCTTGGAACTAGCTTGTTGGACTGCTAGAGATCTAGATTTGATTGATTTCCGATTGACTGCCTTGGAATTCTAAATCTGTTTTACTTGACTGCTGACTTTCCTCCTTCAAATCTGGCAACTACCCTTTAAACAAGCATGACTTTTCACCTGTTTTCCAGTTGTCCCTTTGTTCAATTTAGTTATAATTGATATAATTTTTTCAATTTTCAATTTTTACTCTATTGACAATACTTTGATCAAGAATAATTTGCAAACACATCCCACACCCCTCAACTCAGGTAAGTAATTTTGGATATGCACATGTTTAAAGACATGCATCATTACACCATCCGTAGATCATGCTGTACTGAACCCATCAACCAATCTGTGGTGTAAACATACAATACTGCTAAAGAAGTAAACTTGTGGTCTAATATTATACTTCTTTGATCCATATCCTATAAACTCCTATATCAAATATTAGTACTAATAACACACATCTTTCATAATAAAGAAGCTTCTTGTGCCACCCCCCAGACATTCCTAAACATGAAAATTTCCATCAATAATGATTTATACAAGAAATTGTGGTTGCCATGCTCACTGTAAGGTTATATCTCTATATAAATCACCTCAGACATACTTTCCTTACTTTTTCAAGCTCCTAATCCTAAATACAGGTAGGCTGAGTCTCTACAAAGAAGGATAAATCTTGTGCAGTCTTGAAATATCTCGAATTTCAGTCATCATCTTATCATTTTCTACAACTTCCAAGTTCTCAAAAGAAGAAAACTCACGTAATTCTGCATCAACATCTAGTTCTTGGTATTCTCATATATATATATATATATATATATTCTAAATAAGTTTAATCTATTAGTATACAAAAAATATTACATGGAGGCCTGGGCCTCAGAAGTTCTGGCCCATGGTATGGGCATTCTAAAACAGCAGAAATGATCAACATGTATCAGGCATTTCAACAAGAGAGTGTCACCCTCATAGGGGAAACCAGCCATGAAGCTCGAACAGTTTATCAACCCACAGTGACTAAGATAGGTGATGCATACAAAATCGTTTCCAGACAAAAAACACAGCCGCCCACAAAGGGGAAACCGACGACTAGACAAGTTGTAAATCTGAAGATAACCAAGCTATGGCAGCAATCAAAAACCAATGCTTAACCTAGACTGTCATCCATCCAAAAACAAGCAAAAATGGAGATCAACCATTTAAGTACCTTGAGAGGAGGGGGGAGATTCGACCACGTGACATGCATAGGCGTAAGGGTCATCCTCGTCCTGCATATCATCTTTAGCACTGGAAAAACCTCGCTTGATGTCGTCCTCGTCTTGCTTATCATCTATAGCACTATAAAAGCCTCACTTGGTGTCGCCCGAACCGGCTTCAACTCTGAGATCCTGCGAGGTGCTGCACTCGACCGCTTTCATTTTCTGACCATCTCTGGAGGGAGAGCTAGGCCTTTCAACCTCGTTTTGCACCAGATTAGTTCTCGGAAGCTTGGTACTCATTTAAGGGGGCTCCTCTTTAAAATCAATGGTAATGGAGGCTGTTATCGTCGGCATGTTGAGAAAACAGGGGAAACAGAACTGGGCAGTATGTTGCTGACCAGGGATGAGACTGGAGATGCCTCTTGCAGGTTGAGAAATCCCGCAACCAGATCGGAAGCCACGACCACTTCTTGTCTCAGGGTAACGACCCAACGGGGAGTCCGAGGGAGGAGACTAGGAGCTTGGAGAGGTGGAGGGAGGGTGGCGGGGAGGACAACCACGGCTTGAGCAGCGATGACACCGCATCCTCTGGCGTAGACGAGGCATAGGATACAATTGAGAATGACTGAGCGAGACAAAGCAAGAAGCAGAGGGCGGGGAATGAACGGGCAGACCAGTGTTAAGCTCAGAAGGCAGGGAAATGGCGAACGGATGAGGGAAAGAGTCAGAGTGAAACCAAAATCCCTAAGAGCAATGGGAGCTCTGTGAAACATGAAAGCCTGGAATGAGGTCTATGCAACAGAAAATTGAACATCTGCGCCCACTGTTGGTTCTGGAGCTGTGCTCTAAGACAGCCAAGGAGAAGTAAGAGCTTAGAGGCAACAAATCAGGTGTGAAGCTTTCGGAAGAAGCCATATTGCTAAAGAGAAGACACAAACATGGGCAACTGTGCTACATAGATGCAGTGGGGCGGTTAGCAGGCTCGTCGTTAATGCAGTTAATGAGGACGCGGACAAGAGGAAGGGTGGTGGTGGTAGAAACCCACGTGCATGCCCAAATCCTCTACCACATTTCATTCCGTCTGATCACCCGCATCTGGGGTGGTATTCTCCTATATTAACATAGGTTTATTATGAAAATAGATCCCAATAACTCCTTACATTCCTCGTTCCTTAATGTGCTTGTTGTAGTTTTTCCATGAACTGTTGTAAGTAGCAGTTTCACTTCATCTAGAACCAATTATTTTGGAGCTTTGCTTCGAAGACCAATGAGAATAAAGTTTAAACCATATTTAGTAGAATCAAGACCAATTTCTAGCAGGATGCTCATTCTGCTCCTAATCAATCTTAGGGGAACAAAGAACAAAGCAATGAAGAGGATCAATCTCAATTTAGGCTAGTGATGATTAAGAAGAAAATACAAATTATACAATAAAAGAATCAAAATCTCTCATGATTGATACATCTAGGTCCAGTTGATTTCATGTTTTAGGAGTCTCAAAGATGTAAGAAGAAAAAATCTCACAATCTCAACCGAGTAGAAAAAATCTGAAAATGTTGGAACTACTTATTCATAATTTTCCACATGATGGGTGAATGTCAAAATAAATGTCTCAAGTCTTGGAACTAGCTTGTTGGACTGCTAGAGATCTAGATTTGATTGATTTTTGATTGACTGTGGAATTCTAAATCTTTTTTACTTGACTACCGACTTTCCTCCTTCAAATCTGGCAACTACCCTTTAAACAAGCAAGACTTTTCACCTGTTGTCTAGCTGTCCCTTTGTTCAATTTAGTTATAATTGATATAATTTTTTCAATTTTCAATTTTTACTCTATTGAAAATACTTTGATCAAGAATAATTTGCAAACACATCCCACACCCCTCAACCTGTGTCCAATTCTGCATATAACATGTCATATGATATGACTATGTCACCACTCTGTAGATCATAAAGTTGAAAATGAAACCCACCATCAACCAATTTGTAAAATTTACAACATTTTCTAAATGAAGTAAACTTGTGGCTCCAATATGTACTTTTTATCCATATCCTATAACCTCCTTTATACCTACTATTATACTTGATCCATAAGCACTTTAAAAAACTGGGTGAAATGTAAAAGGATTGTATTTGATTTCTCCCCATCTCTTTATGGGGAGGGAAGCTGCCTATATGGAGATAGATCCCTCTTGTGTTGTACTTCTCTGCCATATGAGTAAAGCTGCAGCTTTTGATTGATTACAAATTAATCGTTCTGATTAGTTTCTTTTCTAAATAAGGGACGGCTATATAAAATTAATATACTCAAACAACAACTTGGCATGTAAAATTTTTAAGGTAGAGCTAGATAAATTAACATAGCCAAAAAACTGTTTTTGTGGGAATCTCCCCGACTGAAGTGTGTATGGTCTCAATAGTGTGCTCAAGAACCTGGCATATATCAAGAATCCTTGACATTGACATTCAGCAAGTGCATTGAAGTCATTATTTTTTGGGGCTAATTTTTCTTGTTCAAGTATCCTAGCAGTGAGACATTTCGTTGAGCTGTGGATAGGTAAAATAAAAAAGTAATGTATATTGGATTCTTCGTTCCCCAAATTGTGAGTGATTATGTTTTTACGTATGAAATCACTAGAATGGCCATCTATTGCATCGAGGTTCAACATTAACATAAAATCGCCATAATAGCCGGTGATTGCATCATTAAATATAAAATGGGCTTGCCAAATTTCAACATCAAAATTACGCTAATAGTAATATAATTCTTAAGACAGAAAATGAAGAGTAATATCATATACATTTTGAGAGACAGATTATTCCACTTCTTCAATCTTAGGGCCAGCACCTCCACCACTGGATGGACAATCCTCGGGAGGAACGCCACCAAAGCCACCTCTAGGCATGTTACCACCTGCACCTTGATCCATATTTGAAATTATTGGATTGCAGATGCTCTCAAGTTCCTTAATCTTATCATCAAATTCATCAGCCTCAGCCAGTTGGTTGTTATCCAATCATTGGATTCCCTGTTCGATTGCATCAACAATCTTCTTCTTGTCAGATGCATCCACCTTGGCTGCAATTTTCTCATCCTTGATCATGTTCCTCATGTTATAAGCATAGTTCTCCAACATGTTTTTGGACTCAACCTTCCTCTTGTGCTCTTCATCCTCAGACTTGTACTTATCAGCTTCCTGAACCATATTCTCAATCTCTTCCTTGCTCAACCTACCCTTGTCATTGGTGATTGTAATCTTGTTCTTCTGTCCATTGGTTTTGTCCTTAATCGAAACATTCAAGATACCATTGGCATCAATGTCAAAGCACACTGTGATTTGAGGAACACCTCTGGGAGCAGGTGGGATACCAGACAATTCAAACTTGCCCAACAAATTGTTGTCTCTTGTTCGTGTTCTCTCACCTTCATACACTTGGATGAGAACACCGGGCTGGTTGTCCGAGTATGTAGAGAACACCTGCTCTTTCTTTGTAGGAATAGTTGTATTTCTAGGAACCAAAATAGTCATTACACCGCCTGCTGTCTCTAGACCGAGGGATAGAGGAGTAACATCAAGAAGTAATAGGTCTTGAACCTTCTCATTGCCTTCTCTGCTTTGAATAGCGGCCTACACTGTAGTACCATAGGCAACCACCTCATCGGGGTTGATGCTCTTGCAGAGCTCCTTCCCATTAAAGAAGTCTTGCAACAAATATTGTACTTTTGGAATTATAGTAGACCCACCAACCAAAAAAACATCATGGATAGAGCTTTTATCCATCTTAGCATCTCTCAAACACTTTTCAATGAGCTCCATACACTTTCTGGATAGATCCATATTCAGTTCTTCAAACCTAGCTCTAGTGATTGTTGAATAAAAGTTGATACCTTCATACAAATAATCAATATCTATGGTTGTCTGAGCAGTGGATGAAAGAGTCCTCTTGGCCCTTTCACAAGCAGTCCTCAATCTTCTTAAAGCCCTAGCACTACCACTAATATCCTTCTTGAACTTCCTTTTAAATTCTTGTACAAAGTGGTTAACCATCCTATTATCAAAATCTTCACCACCCAAATGGGCGTCACCAGCAGTAGACTTCACTTCAAAAATATCCTCTTCAATAGTCAAAAGTGAAACATCAAATGTTCCACCACCAAAATCAAAGATCAATACATTTTTCTCACCCACACTGCCAGCCTTCTTGTCCAAACCATAGGCAATAGTGGCAGCGGTAGGTTCATTGATTATTCTCATCAAATTCAACCCAGCAATCACTCCAGTATCCTTGGTAGCCTATCTCTGGGAGTCATTGAAATATGCAGGAATAGTAACGACGAAATTCTTTATTGTGACACCAAGATAAGCCTCTGCAATCTCCCTCATCTTCATTAACACCATGGATGAGATCTCCTCTGCAGCAAATTGATTCTCCTCGCCCTTGTAATTAATAATAATCATGAGCTTGTCACCAGGCCCTGGAGTTAACTTGAAAGGCCACAACTTAATTTCACTCTGAATAGTAGCGTCACTGAAACGCCTTCCAATCAATCTCTTAGCATTAAAAAATGGTATTGGCGGGATTCATGGCGACCCGATTCTTTGTGGTGTCTCCAATGAGGCACTCAGTATCAGTGAAACCCACATAGGAGGGAGTGTTCATGTTCCCTTGGTCATTGGCGATGATCTCCACTCTATCATGCTGCCACACACAAACACAGGAATACGTAATTCCGAGATCTATACCGATCGCAGGGCCCTCTCCCTTGCCGGCCATTACAAAACTCTAAAGAAGAAATCACCCCCAAACTCAAAGAATGATTAAATAACACAGATATATGACAGATCTGCAATTCAGAGGCAGAGCAATGAAATCTCTCCCCTTCTACCTTTTTGTGAGTGATTATGA